>JARQOC010000001.1:543925829-544332655 GCA_033576535.1 Allobates femoralis
GAGAAGGGGCATCCTCTACATTTAGAGGAAATCATAATCACAGATGTGGATTCTTTACCATAAGAGCAGTGAGACTGTTGAACTCTCTGCCACATGATGTTGTAATTAATGATTTTCTACTAAAATTCAAGAGAGTATAAATATACAAAATCACTATACACCTTATATCCATAAAAATTCTCATGATTAAGGATGCATCATTCCTATAAGGTGTATATATAACTGGAAGTAAGTAACACTCCTCTCAATTATTAATTAAGTGGACACCACTATGGAGTTTGAGTTACATAAAATATAACTTTTATTATTAATATAAAAGCAGACACATAAACGTTATGAAACGAAGCACAAGGAAATTCCAAAAAACAACTGCAGTAGGGTAGTAACCCCCTGGGTTAAACCGTACACCGTAAGGCACAATTCACAATAATGTTAAGTTACACAAGTAAAGAGTGTGTTAGCAGACAAATTATGGAAAATACCATTACATCAGTCACTCACCCATGGTGTACTTATGTGATGGACCTGACGGTTCCCCGGGGGCCCTGTCCTGCAGCACGCCCCTAACAGCTGTTTCGCCGCTGCTTGATCGCAGGGGCTAGTTCTCAGTGTGATTCTAGGCTGTTAAATACACTGCCACTAAGTGCCGCCGCCCGCCCTGCACGGCGTAATTTCCACCTGTCATAAAGCAGAGCCTAGCGATTAGGCAGGCGCCGGACGTCATGACGTCATCGGTGCGCATGCGCAATACACCCGTCGGTGCTTTTAAAACATAGAGCGATGTGCACATCTTGAAAAAATACTCGCGGCGGCCATTTTGTTGAAGACCTGACTGGACTAATTAACCTAGAAGAATCTACTGGTCTTGTAACCACATCTTTTGAGACATATAGAAGGATTTATACATAATAGGCTTTGCCATCATGCAGTGGGGAGTGACATTCATACAAACAGACATACCCAATCATACTTTTATATGACAAGTGTTTTAAAAGTGTGTATTCTACAGTATTATTGTATATTCTACAGTATTATTGTATAAAAGTTAGAAAAAGTGAGTGAACAAGAAAATGATTATATAAAAGGTTACGACACAGTACCAGCTGTGAATAAAGTGATAAATAAGCACATCTCATTTTTCTACTAAATATTATTACATCATATAAACATACAACAACCAGTTTAAGAGCATGTATTCAATACATTATTGACAACCCTCTTTTATGAACATGATGACAACCACCGATTTTTGCTTCTCCATATGTTTTTGAGTTTCCCAAAACTGATAACTGAGATGAACGGAGCAGTGTTGAAACACTGTCTTTTGACCACGTCGGACTTTCATTTTACAATGAAAATAAATCTATGGGGTACCTAACATCTTGGAAGATTCCTTAATGAAACATATGGAGAAGCAAAAATCGGTGGTTGTCATCATGTTCATAAAAGAGGGTTGTCAATAATGTATTGAATACATGCTCTTAAACTGGTTGTTGTATGTTTATATGATGTAATAATATTTAGTAGAAAAATGAGATGTGCTTATTTATCACTTTATTCACAGCTGGTACTGTGTCGTAACCTTTTATATAATTATTTTCTTGTTCACTCACTTTTTCTAACTTTTATACAATAATACTGTAGAATATATGTATACACACTTTTTTGGAATTTCCTTGTGCTTCGTTTCATAACGTTTATGTGTCTGCTTTTATACTAATAATAAAAGTTATAATTTATGTAACTCAAACTCCATAGTGGTGTCCACTTAATTAATAAAATTCAAGAGAGGCCTGGATGCCTTTCTTGAAAATTTATAAAAAAGGATAAATAGGGAGCGCACATAGGGCGTTATCGTCTTAATAAATAGTCCAGTCCCTCCAATCGGTGTGACTCAACTGCGGTGGTTGTGAGAGCCACAACAAACTGAGAGAGCCTGGTAATGGTCGCTGCAGGAGCCCACTGAAGATAAATGATTTCCACCGAAGAAAAAGCTGGGCTTTGTAGTCCGCGCTGACCTCAAGACACTTCAAGTCCAGTAAAGGGTTCATCAGGTTCTGGTTTATTTGCCTACGCGTTTCGTGGCTTTAAATCTGCCACTTCATCCGGGCTATAGCAGATTTAAAGCCACGAAACGCGTAGGCAAATAAACCAGAACCTGATTAACCCTTTACTGGACTGGAAGTTTCTTGAGGTCAGCGCGGACTACAAAGCCCAGCTTTTTCTTCGGTGGAAATCATTTTTCTTGAAAATGTAATATTACGGGTTAAGGGCAGTAAATTGTGTGATGGGGCATTGATTCAGGAACAAGTCTGATTGCCATACGTGGACTCTGGAGGGCATTTTCCCCCTAATATAAAGATATTAGTGTCTGCCCCATGGGGCATGTGGTGTTTGCCTTCCTAAAGATCAACATGTTAAGCTAAACAGAAAAAATAACTTTCCAGTTCCAAAGGACCCTTGTAAAATGTTTTCTCCAGCTTTATTTAATAAAAAAGTGAACAAAACAAACAAGTAAAAACATTGTGCTGCTGTGATATAGCAGCTGTGGGCCATAGTGCTACGCGTTTCGGACTTAAAGGGATTGTCAGCGCTTTTCCTAAAATCTGTGTATCTAGACTGAAATTTGTTAACAGTTTGTAATTTATACCCTATCAGCATTTTGGATAGTTACCTAGCTATCAGCATTCCACGTGTGTGGAGGAGCAGGTCAGCCCCCATATTGTGCTAACATATTCTGGAGCGCTTCACAATTCAGTGTTTCATATACAGTCAAAGGTAATAATCATATAAAACAATACAATACAGTAATTTAATTAGAGAATCAATGTAAAAACTACAATAATTAAAGCAGAGAAACATTGTAAAAGTACAATACAATAATTAAAGCAGAGAAACAATTTAAAAAAATACAATATTGGAGGTTGCCTGTAATGTCACAACTGTTCGTTTACACCCAGACTCGAACAAGTCCTTCCCAGACCCCAACAGGCCCGCCCCATTCCCAGCAAGCCCTCCCCAGTCTCCAACAGGACCATCCCCATTTACCAATGTAGACACTGATTGAACTGTATTACACTGAGCTGTCATCTCTGCATGACTGTGCTGAAGCCAGACCTCTGTGTAGGAGTTGACCGCTCTGTGTAGTGATGCAATGTGTGTATAGTTCATTCATCTTCTCTGTGCCAGGGCTGTCACTGAAGTGATCCTCTGTATCACTGCCACAGCCGTCCCCCCTGTGAAGGAGATGAACCGCTCAGTGTCAGTGATGCGATGTGTGCGCGGTTCATCTCTTCCCATGCCGTTTCAATAGTGTCTTCAAACAAACACCAGTTGACAGTCAAAATAGAGAAACCGACCCTTTGAAAGTAAAAAATTGGGCTGAGTCATAGGAATAGTAGAAAGTGGGCGACAAACACTAGGCCCCTCTGACTGGGGAGGAAAATTCAAAAACACCTTGCTTTCTAAATGTATGTCAGCATGGTACCCCATTACATTCTATGGGTGTTTTATAACAGTGGTTTACCCGTGACAAACAGATGAAGACTAGCGGATCAGGTTGGAATCTTGTTTATTTGCAGTAGTTTTTCCATATGACCCCCATGACTCCTTTTTAGGATTCCTATGACGATTTTATTGCCTTGTCTTTCTATGTATTTATGAAGTTACATTAAATCCGATGTTTTATTCTTTGAAATCAGCCTTGCGCTGTGAGCATAAATATAAACACCGCGTAGAACTATTTTGCAGATGTACTTCAGAGACAGTTAATCACCGGCATTGTATTTATGTCAAAGATCTACTCGCTGTTTCGCTTAGTCCCAAGTGCAGCTGAGAAAACAAATAAGGTAAAGTATGCAAAACTGTAATGCACACTCATATTTAGTGCCCAAGGATTTTACATTGTTATCCAAAATTATGTTGTACTTTCCTTGGCTTTCCAAACAAAAAGCATATTTCTCATTAAGGGTTTGGTTTGTAAAAAAATGTATGGCATTTACAATTTTATTAGAAACAGCTGACAAAAGTTGCTTTTTCTATAAAAAAAAAAAAGGCAGATAATTGTTTTATGTTCACACAAAGTATATTCCAAAATGGCCGTGTGCACCTTTGGCAGCCGGCCACCAAGTTCATCTAATACTTCTCTCGTCCAAATGAGAAGAGCTGTTGTTTGATAGGTTGTAGTCGTTTGTGTTCAAGAAAATGTTTTTTTTTTAGGAATCTTTGTTCTCAAATCCTTTGTGAAAGCAGAACAGAATAACACAATGGCATTGTAGCAAAACAAAAGAAATCAAAAGCAACAATAAATTAGCAAATAATTATGGTATGTTTTTACCCCACAAGACAAATTAAGAAATTCGTCACTATGTATATTTGTTCATTTTTCTAAAAATACTTCTAAAGTTAAACTTCAGCCAAAAATAGGATATTCCATTTTGGATGAAGAATAGACCTCCCAGACCTTTCAATTTCACCCATGTTTGGTTTATAAACGCTAAAAACTGAGTAACAGCTGCAGAAGCATAAACCAGGTACCCATCATAGTCAGACCCTGAACACTATGGTTAAATGTCTCCAAATAAGGCTTCTTTGGTTAGAAAGACATTAAAGAGGGGTTGTGAGCAAAGTCGACCATATAGCCAAGATAAAATATTCCCCTCTTGTGAAGCGAGGGGTCACAAACCGGCCACAGGGCTGTGCCGCCTTTTCTTTAACGGGACCCTGGCCGTGTGTGCATCCCTGTGTCTGCAGGAGAACACCATCATTTCTCTCTTCCTCTTCTGCAGGGACCACAACGCACCTGGGCTTCAGTTTTCAAACATTGTTTAATTGTAACAAACGGGTACATAACACAAATGATAAAGAACACTGATTAAAATTAGAGAACACTTTCAGATACCGGCAAATTATTCATGTTAATCTGGCACCTGGTGCTAATTTCCTTAATTATCTGACAAACCTATTTAACTGGCAGCCTGACTTTCCAGTTTGCAGTGACTTTGCAAAAATGGCATACCGTTCCAAAGTGACTGAAACCTTCTAGTAGCAGGTTGTCCAAATGAAAACCAAAGGGACCACCCTATCAGCCATAACAACAGAAGTTGGTCATTCCCAGTCTGTGATTTCTAGAATATTGCATCTTTACAATACCCCAAACTCTTTCAATTCCCCCAAGAGGGCTGGACACCCTCGAAAAGCAAATGCAAGAGAGGACAGGATAATGGGGAGAATCTCCCGGGGTAATCATTTCAACACAGCAGCTGGAATAGCTCTGGACAGGGTAAGGATGTTTCTCATCATACAGTGGCCAGAGAATTAAGAGCATTTGGACTGAAAGCCTACTCTGCAGTGGCCAAACCTTTCATTAGCAGAAAGTATCAAAAGGCTAGACTCACCTTTGGTGAGGAGCATGTTGTGTGGACAGAGGCGAAGTGGCCACAGTTCATTTTACTGAACTAGTTTATGAGCAAGTTTAAAAGCAAGTTTAGTTTATTTGGTTCTGATGGGAAACATTATGTTCATCAACAAAAAGGGTAAAGACTGACCAAAAGTGTGTAAAGGAGTAAGTGAAAGGTAGTGGAGTGTTATGATTTGGGGAATGTTTTCTGCTGCTGGGGTTGGACCTCTCATACAGCTATGTGGCAGAGTGTATGCAAGTGTGCATCAGAACCTTCTTCAACAACACGTGGTTCCTTACTTGCACTCAGCACTCAAGTAGCCAGCCATATTCCTTCAGGACAATGATCCCTGTCACACAGCAAATCTGGCAAAAGATTTTTTGAAACAGAAAACATTGAAACAATGAAATGGCCGCCCAGAGTCCTGATCTAAGCCCAATAGAAAATCTCTGGACAATCCTATGTGACAAAGTTCTGGAAACCAGAAACAGAACTGGAATGCAAGTATATGCATGCAGCATGAAGGTGCATGCTCACACAGGCTAAAACAGCAAAACAAAGAAAAGAAACAAAAATGAGCAGATACTCTAACATAAGTAAATAAATAAATAAATGACTTGCAATTGAGCATGAAAATTAAAATGTAAAAGCCATCCCACCCTGTCAAGGTGACCTCATCAAGATGGTCCTATCCTACCATCAAATATTTCAAAACCTTACCAGATGTCATTGGGGATCCGGATCCTGCTTAGTACTTATCATAGTTACATCACTTGACATCTGGTAAGGTTTTTAAACATTTGATGCTTGAAAAGGATCATCCCGATGGGTTGGTGGGATGGCTTTCACATTTTGTTTTATCAAAATAATGTTACCAAGTACCCTATTTTAATTTTCATGCACTTTTGTAATTTATTTATTTGCTTATTTTAGTGTATTTGATCATTTTTGTTTCTTTAAAAACATAAATAAAGGTTTTAAGTTGATAAACTTTGGTTATTTTGGATAATGACTGTTCTAGTGGCATGGTGTGCCCCTACACAAAAAACCTCCAAATGTTCATCAATGTAGATTACATTCTGTCTGAAAAAATAATGTGATCATACATTGTTCTCTAATTATGATCAGCAGTGTACATGAGGCTAGAAAAAGGTTCCAGGGAACCAAAATGTCTTTTTTATGTATATGGAGTGCTGCCCTCCTTTCTATTTTTCTATGCATAACTACCGTATAAACTCGTGTATAAGCCGACCCGTGTATAAGCCGACCCCCCTACTTTTGCCCCCAAAACCTGGGAAAACCTATTGACTCGTGTATAAGCCGAGGGTGGACCCCAGCACAGGTATACAGCATCAGGAGTGTGGTATACAGGCCCCTCAGTGGTATACAGCAGCCTCCCCAGTGGTAGTATACAGCAGCCTCCCCAGTGGTAGTATACAGCAGCCTCCCCAGTGGTATATACAGCAGCCCCAGAGCGGTATACAGCAGCCCCAGAGCTGTATACAGCAGCCCCAGAGCTGTATACAGCAGCCCCAGTGGTATACAGCAGCCCCAGAGGGGTATACAGCAGCCCCAGAGGGGTATACAGCAGCCCCATAGGTATACAGCAGCCCCAGAGAGGTATACAGCAGCCCCAGAGGGGTATACAGCAGCCCCAGAGGTATACAGCAGCCCCAGAGGTATATAGCAGCCCCAGAGGGGTATACAGCAGCCCCATAGGTATACAGCAGCCCCAGAGAGGTATACAGCAGCCCCAGAGGGGTATACAGCAGCCCCAGAGGTATACAGCAGCCCCAGAGGTATATAGCAGCCCCAGAGGGGTATACAGCAGCCCCAGAGGGGTATACAGCATCCCCAGAGGTATACAGCAGCCCCATAGGTATACAGCAGCCCCAGAGGGGTATACAGCAGCCCCAGAGGTATACAGCAGCCCCAGAGGGGTATACAGCAGCCCCAGAGGGGTATACAGCAGCCCCAGCTGTATACAGCGGTACCTAGTGGTATACAGCCCCCCCCCCCGTGGTATACAGGGCCCCCCCTTGCTTGTGGCAACCTGTAAAAGAAGATATCATTATACTTATCGTGTCACCGCCGCCGCCGCTCTGTCACCGTCACCGCGCTATTCCGGGTCTTCAAGCTTCCTTCTCCGGCGCGCACAGACAATGATGATATCTTCTTTTACAGGTTGCCACAAGCAAGGGGGGCCCTGTATACCACGGGGGGGGCTGTATACCACTAAGTACCGTATATGACCCGTGTATAAGCCGAGGGGAGACTTTTCAGCACATTTTTTGTGCTGAAAAACTCGGCTTATACACTAGTATATACGGTGTATATATAAGGTGGGCCTCGCAACCAGACTTTTTCACTTTGTGCTGCTCTTATTTTCCTCTACAGCTATAGTGATCTTCCTGTTATATCTTAATTCTTTGCAGAAATATAGTTCACACCTGAACTTTAAAAGATTAAATAAAATCTATTTTTTTATAAATACAAGCTATAAAAATGTATATTTTTACGGGATCCGTATTTATTATGGTTTTTCACTTTTGATATTTGGATTGTTGATTACAAGAGGATGATAACCAGGAACCACATAGACTGGGACGGAAGGCATTTTTAAAACTAATTTTGTCAGGCACACAACTTATAAAGGGTTGTCCACTACTCAGACAGCCCTTCTCTATCCCTATGTACACCCACAGTAAAATAACAACACATATACAATGTTGGCAACCTTGAAATGATTCCAGAAAATTAACAATTTTTCCCTAAAAGTTATTGCAATCAAACATGTTTTGTCATCCACATATTTATTTATTTTGTGGGTATTAGAAAAACACAAAAAAAATAAAATAAAATAGAGAAAAAAGGCAAATTGGGTACAATTTCAAACAAAACCCTCAAAATGGGGTGGCCAAAATTGTTGGCACCTTTCCAAAATTGTGGGCAAACATCTTTGTTTTAAGCATGTGATGCTCATTCAAACTCACCTGTTGCAAGTAACATGTGTGGGCAATATGAAAATCACAACTGAAACCATGTAAAAAGGGGAGAAGTTTACTCAGTCTTTGCATTGTGCATCTGCGTATTACACAAACATGGAGAACAGAAAGAGGAGAAGGCAACTGTCTGAGGTTCCAAAGAAATCTAAGCTGTCCTGTAGGCTTCAGGTGCATCAGTGTCAGCGAGAACTATCAATTGACATTTTAATGAAATAAAATTCTATGTCAGGAGACCCACGAAGACCCCACTGCTGGCACAAAGAGATTTCAGTTTGCCAAAATGTACATGAGTAAGCCAAATTCTTTCTGGCAAAGCCTCTTGTGGACAGATGAGACCAAGACAGAGATTTTTGGTAAAGCACATCATTCTACTGTTTACTGAAAACGGAATGAGGCCTACAAAGGAAAGAACACATTGAAAAAATCTGGGTTTGTGTTCTAGATCATGGATCTTCCAGCAGGACAATAACTCCAAACTTACTTCAAGAAGCCCAGAAATGAATGGAAACAAAGTGCTGGAGAGTTCTGAAGTGGCAGCAATGAGTCCAGATCTAAATCCCATTAAACACCTGTGGAGAGATCTTAAAATTTCCATTGGGAGAAAACATCCTTAAAATATGAGAGACCTGGAGAAATTTGCAGGAGAAGATTCCAAAATATCAGTTGGGCAGTGTAAGAAGCTTGTTCATGGTTATAGGAAGTGATTGATTACAGTTATTTATTCCAGTGTGCAACCAAATATTAAATTGAGGTTGTTAACAATTTTGTCATCCCAATTTTAGGGGTTTTGTGAGAAATTATGTCCAGTTTGCCTTTTTTTCTCTCCATTTTGTGTGTTGCTATAGAGGAAATAAACATTTGTATAAAAAACCAATTGCAATAATTTCCTTGGACAAAAATTAAATTTTCTGGAAAAATGTCAAGGGTGCCTATACTCTCGGCCATGACTGTACTCATCTGTGGTGCTGGTCCTGTTCCAGTGGTCTCGGCACTGGGTCTCTCAGGGATCAGTTAGTTCTGGCCTCACTCTCCCTTCCTTCAACCATAATTGACATACAGAGGAGCTAAGAGAGCTGCCGCAGCTCTCTCACCATCCAAATCTCTGATCTGTTCAAAGGAAAGGTGAAAGTGACTAGCACTGATTGGCTGCAAGGATCGTGTGACACTGCTGGAACGGTGTCGGCATCGGAGGTGAGTATAAGTGTTATTATTTTTCTGTCAGAAAATGTAGGCATAGGCATTAATAAGTAAAGGACAATTCCACAATATATTTTCTTTTGTCCATTACTTGAAAAGTACATTGCCTAAAAGAAATAGAGTCTCCTGCAAAAAAATGTGGTGAAGCCATAAAGATAGATGGCTCAACAAACAAGCTTCTGGTGTGTGCAGGACTCCATCCATTAGAATATCAGCCAGCACCGTTAACCGTTAATATCTCATACCAAAAGGACTGAATGTAAAGACAACCTCATGTCATATGCCTGAAATTGGCATTAAATGTCCTACATCGATGGCATCTATCATGGGTTAACGTGCCTATTTTCTGAAAATACTGATAACATGGATAATATTGATGTAAAAAGCAAAGTTGTACCAGCTTTATATAAATGACTGGAGGGACATACAGTACAATGGGAATTCTAGTGTCTTGTCCTAACCGTCCAGTTAAGGGCTCGTAAACAGCCATAGGTTCTCATATGTGAGAGCATCAGGCCGATTAAGTTAATGACACTTGGCTCAAACTGTGATTTGAGCTTCATATGAGTGTCATTTACTACGATACATTTCTCTCGCTTGCAAGAATCGTATCACAGGTGAGAAGAAAGTGAACAACTTCATTTCTCCATCTTCTCCGTTGTCTGTGTTGGCATATATCGAACCGGATTCGGATGCTATCTGATTGCAGTCCAATGTTTTGTACACACCCATTGACTTGAATGTTGCGCATAGTTCGATATTCGCTGCCAATCATGCAGCAGCGATTTTTTTCACATGCTGAATTGGCTAACAAAAAAAATGCTGGTTGGCATTGCCCTATCGTATAAGAGCCAAGTACTATTCGACAAAACATCGGAGAGCACTTGTCTGAGTTATCTCCTTGTGTGACAGAGCCCTAAAGGTACCGTCACACGCGGCAATTTTGCTGGCAATTTTACTGTCAATTTACTGGTTGCAGTGAAATCATGGACACATAGTTCCATTTGTACACAGCCACAAAATAGAACAATGTGTCCATGATTTCACTGCAACCAGCAAATTGCCAGTAAAATTGCTAGCAAAATTGCCGCGTGTGACAGTACCTTTAGGCAAATAATCCTACAGCAATTTAACCAAGCAGGTAAGAAACGTAATACCTAAATTGAATCCTTAAAATAACTTTTGGGAACATTTCGTAGTCAATCCGGCTCCTCACCATATATAGTGTTACTTAAACAAATACTAAATTAATTTTAATTTCTGAGAAGTTAAATAATATCATTTGTGTCTCGGGTTCCTGTCATACATGTTCAGGGTCCAGTAACAGGCAAGCTTGAACATGTGGCCTTTTCATGTTGTGTACTGGATAAAAACATGAAATACATTCAACGCACCACTGAGGATGATCAAAATATCATGCTGGCAAAACATACGGAGTAATGAAGAAATCATAATAAACATTTTTGCTCTACATTTCCTCATGCAGTGAAAGAAAACAGCAAACCTCTGTATAAAGCTAGAGGCAGATAATATAATATAAATACCTATGTGACATTCCCATCTGAACAGTTGGGTAGTTCATCATTTCCTCAACATAAAGCCTAAAGCACCACTCCAGTATTTTTTTTCATTGCACCGCTGTAGTGGTGCTTTAAGTCTAATTCCCCTGCCTCCTGTCTTATACTAACCTTCCAGCCGCTTCATCTTTTTACAGCATTGCTGTGATCAGTCTCCTGTGATCTGTGACCTGACGGCAGCTCCATGGGAGGTCACGATTCAATACATCTCTACAAGAGCCGCGTTCTGGCCTTGTTCTTGCTCTCAGACATTCATTGAGAGCTTGGGACTAGTCATGGGCGAATCTACCGATGTTAGGGTTCGGCGAACCCAGATGGACTTTTTTAAAGTCCAAATTCGGGATTGGACATGACCCAAAATTGAGTCCGAACCCCAAACTGGGACTTTAAAGTTATGAGATGGGGCTGGGGGGCTGTAAAAAAAGCATTGCTTAAACATCAGCTCATAGCTACAATATCCATTCCCGTAGATTGTGAGCCTTCGTGGACAGGGTCCCCTCCCCTCTTGTATCTGTAAAAGCTGATTGTCCAAATTTACTGTATATGCCTATGGTCCCCCCTCTTCATATGTAAAGCGCCATGGAATCTAATGGCGCTATATAAATAAATAATAATAATAAAATTGTACTTCCGAGCGCTCATTAACTTCCTGGTTATTCACTGCACTGACTCCAACAGCCAATCACAGACGCTGTCAATGAGATTGGGCATCTGTGATTAGCTGTTCGAGTAACCTGGAAATAGCCCATAAATGCTAGTATCTAGTATAGATGCTAGAATGTATGGGCTGTTTCCAAGTTACTCCAACAGTCAATCACAGATGCCCACTCTTTGTGACAGCGTCTATGATTGGCTGTTGTGCCCCTCACTAGTGAATACTTAGGACGTTAATGAGTGACCCCAAAGTACAAGCACACGGACACGGTATCCATGAGCTCATATTTAATCTATATTTTGTTATTTTTGCAGCCCTCTACCGGATGAGAACCCAAACTGTAACATGGACTTATGTGGAAGTCGGCGTTCGGGGTCTGTGCTCAAACACGTGGTGGTTGGTACAGACCATGAATCTTACAGTTCAAGTTCGCCCATCCCTACTTGGGACGTCACTTTTAAATTCTGGGCAGTCAGGAGCTACAGTCACAAGGTGGCACCATAGGCCTGGATCTGTGCAGGTAAAAGGTTAACCTGCCTGAAGAAGAGTATGTGATAGAGGACAGGGGGATTGAATATAAAGCGTCACTCCGGCACTGGAAAAAAAATGCTGAAGTGGTGCGTAAAAGAATGTTACAATATGACAGCATAGCGTAGCATGGAGATATACAATCATTAGAGTCTCTGATGAAGGGAAATGCCTTTCCAGATAGCAAATCAAAAATTGTCAAAAAAACTACACAAAAATAATGAAAATATTTTCTAAAATGCTACTTTAAGATAAATAAATGAAATAAGTCCAACATTTATTTTCTAAAGGAAATTCATGCACAGAAAAGGCTACAGTATACAGAGGCAATTTGCTGACTCAAAGGCCTAAATTGCATCGTTCTTAGGAATTTTAAGTTGAACCATTTGCTGTAATTTTCAGTCATTTAGGATAAAGGGAAAAAATAATAATTAATGGCTTAGAATGTTTAGTGTACAATAAAACATGAACGGCGTAATTATGATTGGAGGGGATGGAAACCCATAACACAAGATTATTAAGCATATGTAAATAATAACCCTGCAAAAACAGGATATTGTTAAAATGCTTAATTAGCAATGTCAAAAGAGTAGCAGAACTTGTGAGCCCATCATATAGTTCTATTAGAGAAATATCAGTGGAGTTTGTGGACAATTAATCCCACCTGAACGATGACTGATGATATCAAGACTTCATTTCAACAGTCCAGCAACTCCAAGTGGAAGTAAAGACTCTGGGACCCCTAGTGGTCCGAAATCCGTCAGATGTGTCACTTCTTTTTATTTTTTATTTTCACTTTATATGCACTTTAATTGTTTTTAATGTAAAAGTAATAGACAAGAACATACTGTCCATGGTGGCACACTGGGCTCCATCGCTGTCATCTCAATGTTAGTGGTATCCGCATCCTCTGGATTCCATTGAATAGATTGATGGATCAAGGAATCAATTTTGCCTGCATGTGTGAGTTTGAGACTCTGTGCACTGCAGGTGGAGTCTCAGTAGTCACACTGTACAGTCCTGAGCAGTGTGTCGGGGTAGCAAAGCCAGGTGAATACTGTTCTTTTAATCAGAAATTGTGGGGGCCAATTTTACTGATTGATGGCTGGTGAAGGCAATTATATCGATTGGGAGAATTGTTGGGGGCCAATCATACTGATTGCAAGGCTGGTGTAGGCCATCATACTGCTTGTGGGGCTTATGAGGGCCATGATACTGATTGTGGGGCTGGTAGGGAGACAATTATACTGATCAAACGGCTAGTGGGGGCCATCATACTGAATAGTGGCCGGGTTGGGTCCATCTTACTGAAAGGGGGATGGTATGAGGCCTAATACTGGGGCTCTAGTGGCATCAATATTTCATCAGCGGCTGTGTGAGACATCATACTGAGTTGGGAGCTGTGGGGGCTTTCATACTGTGTGACAAGCTGTGTGGGCCTTGATACTGATTGGTGCCACACTGTATCTGTGGGGCAAGTTCACTGTGGAGATACCATATTCAGTGAATGTGTGGGTGGGGGCATTTTTGTGAGCTTCATACTCTAAAATGGTCATAAAAAGGGAAGTTCTGGTGAAAACACTAAGTAGATTGAATAGGGATACATTTGGGGGAGGGCTATTAGAATTTTGCTATGGGGCTCTGTGATTTCTATGTATACCAGTACAAGAGAACAATTTTGTATGCACCTGAAGATAATGGACTATTGAAACAAAACCTTGAAACCATAATTGGTTTTGTATTTGTTTTTTGAAACTCTTTCTCCCATTCAACTGTATCCCAGATTTCTAATCCAATTCACAAGTAGATCTCTAGCTTCTACATCTGCTAATGACAGCGTCCTTTCTACCACCCTAATTAATTCCTCACATGCTCACATAGAAGACTTCTTTGAAGCCTCCCATATTTTATAGAACTTCTTCACTTGATCCATCCAGAACTCAGGCACAACTCTCCAAATTTTCAAAAGTTACCTGACTCCTTACCTCATCAGATAAACATACAAACATACACCCTCCGCAAACGAGTCCCCCATCCTGCCAGCAAATTTTGACAGAATCAGAGACAGCTTTGATCCACTGTCCCCACAGCCTCCCCTTTCACCTATACTGCCCTCTCCTTCCATCAACTGCTTCCCCCCCATAACTGAAGACCAGCTCTCCTCCCTCCTGTTAAAATCACACCTCACCACCAGCCCCCAAAACCCACTCCCATCCCACCTCATTCCCAACCTCACCTCCGGTATCATCCCAGCCCTAACTCATCTTTTCAACCTATCACTTACCACTTGCACCTTCCCCTCAGCCTTCAAACATGCCTTGATCACACCCATTCTCAAAAAACCCACCCTCGACCCCACAACTGTCTCCAACTACCGCCCTATATCTTTTCTTCCTTTCGCCTCTAAACTACTTGAACAGCATGTCCACTCTGAGCTGTCCTCTCACCTCTCCTCCTGCTCCCTCTTTGACCGCCTGCAATCTGGCTTCCGACCCCTCCACTCCACTGAAACAGCCCTGACCAAAGTCACCAACGACCTACTGACTGCCAAAAGCAAGCGCCACTACTCTGTCCTCCTCCTCCTCGACCTGTCCGCCGCCTTAGACACTGTTGACCACTCCCTTCTACTTCAGATCCTGGAATCTCTTGGCATCACGGACCTTGCCCTCTCTTTGATCTCCTCATACTTAACGGGCCTTCAGCGTCACCCACTCCCACACATCCTCCTCGCCCTACCCCCCTATCTGTATAGGTCCCCCAGGGCTCGGTTCTTGGACCGTTACTGTTCTCAATCTACACTCTCGGACTAGGGCAACTCATTGAGCCCCATGGCCTCCAGTACCATCTCTATGCCGACGACACCCAAATCTACCTGTCTGGTCCTGACATCGCCTCCCTTCTATCCAAAATTCCACACTGCCTGCCCGCCATCTCATCCTTCTTCTCTGCTCGCTTCCTTAAGCTGAACATGGACAAAACTGAGTTCATAGTCTTCACCCCAAGACGCTCCCCCTCACTACGTGACCTATCCATTGTCATCAACGACTCCTGTCTCTCCCAGTCCCCCACGCCAAGTGCCTCGGGGTTATCCTTGACTCTTCCCTCTCCTTCAAGCCCCACATCCAGGCCCTCGCCACCTCCTGCCGACTCCAGCTCAAAAACATCTATAGGATCCGCACTTTCCTTGACCACGACACTGCTAAAACCCTTATTCACGCTCTCATCATCTCCCGCCTCGACTACTGCAACCTCCTGCTCACCAGCCTCCCCAATACCTCCCTTGCACCTCTCCAATCTATCCTGTACTCCGCTGACCGCCTAATCCATCTGTCTCCCCGCTACTCCCCTGTCTCACCCCTCTGCCAAGCCCTTCACTGGCTCCCTACTTCCCAGAGATCCCGGTTTAAAACATTAACCATGACATACAAAGCCATTCACAACCTGTCCCCTCCATACATCTCTGACATGGTCTCCCGATACCTACCCTCACGCAACCTGCGATCCTCCCAAAAGCTCCTCCTCTTCTCCCCACTCATCTCCTCTTCGCACAACCGCATACAGGATTTCTCCCGTGCTTCACCCATACTCTGGAACTCACTGCCCCAACACATCAGACATTCTCCTACCCGGAGAACGTTCAAAAGAAGCCTGAAGACCCACCTCTTCCGCCAAGCCTACCACCTGCAATAAGACCCAGGCCACCAGACCGCCTCCCGACTGGAACTTCCCCCTCCCACTGCATCCCCACCCGCCCCTCGTACACTGTGAGCCCTCGCAGACAGGATTTCTCCCCTCTTGTATCTGTACGACCGAATTGTCCACATTTATTGTTACTTGTATTGTTACTATGTTACTTGTCCTAGTCTGCCCCTTTTAACATGTAAAGCGCCATGGAATATAACGGCGCTATATAAATAAATAATAATAATAATAACATGGTGATTGCAATCTTAGTATAGTACTGAGAAATATTTGGTACCATAGAAATAAAAGGAGATAGGCAATTACTATAACTAGAAAGCTAGGGCCCACGGTGACCTTTGGTTTAGCGGAAAAAACTGGCTCCGACATCCATAAAATGACCACAATTTTTCTCTGTGGCATCCGAGATCCGATTGATTGTGTATTTGTGTAATATGTTGGAATTACATGAACGGGATTATTCCCGATGTATACCTTTGATGTAAAGACTAGTGATGAGCAAGTAGTCAGATATTCGGGTTTGGATAGCTCTAACCAAGTACTTTGAATTGTTTCATTAATCGGATCCAAGTTAGTTTCCCATTGACTTACACTGGATTTGTAACTCATTACTTAGTGTTCAGTTAGAACTATCCAAACCCAAGGATATTACTCCTTGTTCATCACTAGTAAAGACAGATGTTAATTGGTACATCTAAATGTTTAGCTTTGATGACTAAATGAGTTAGCAATGTCATGTAAAAGAGTAGGAAAGATCTAAGAGAGAACTGACATGGAGCAAAAAGTTCTGGGAACGGGTGTTGATGGTTTAAAGAATTGATAATACGGAGACAGGCAATAAACAAATAAACCGATGAACCCGGATATACTCTGCCAGCAAGCAATGAAGGAAAGGAACTAGACAAGACGTGTTTCCTGGTACAGTATGGATTTATTACCTGTAAATGAACGGAGACTGTGATGAGGAGTTCAACAGTATCAAGAGCAGCTACAAAGATCAAAGAGGTTAAAAGTCCTAGAAAAACTACCTAGAGAATGAGAATACTCAAATCATTAGCTACTGTTTCACTTGAATGAGAACCAGACTGTTGATACACTGAGCGGATAGGGATTGATCTTCACAGTGACAGCCTGAAATAAGGGATGAAACATACTAAATAGTAGCAAGAGTGTAATGGAGGGTTAATCAAAATCAACAGAGCAAACATATTGAAAGGAAAATGGGAATCACTCTATATAGTAATAGCATACATAAATAGGAAGAAAAAAGGTGTTGGCTAACTTGAAGGTGTCTGGCATCAAAAATCACTTCCAAATATAATGTTTAGGGACATTTTAGGATATGTGCTCATGATCCGGAGGCACTGCGTGTTGGATACAGTGCCTCCGGACCTGAGGAAAGCCGTTGGGTGCATGCAGGAAGACCAAAGCCACCCTGTACTCACCATCTACAGTGGGTACAGGGAGCCACATGTGACTCGCTGGCCCATGATGTGTGATTTGTCCGCCATCTTGGTGCATTAGCAGCAGGTCTGTCAAATAGCTATGAAGAGCTATCCAGTGACGTTTCTGAATAGCCCTCCACAGGAGAGAAGAAGTGGGGCTTCATATATTAGATGAGCCGTAGGGATAGGAGATAAGTGTAGTCTGAGAGGGCGCCAGGTAACAGCAGGAAAGGTGACCCACTCAGGGGTCTATGGGAACTCGGTACCCGGGTGTTTACTGTAACAGGATGTCAGTCTCTGTGCTGGACAGAGTCAGGGCTGGAGAAACCGACACACACACACTGAGAGTTGTTTCTGTACCTTTACTGGTGAGATTGAAGATACTCTCCAGGGCACACTCTAGTGGTCGGGAAACACTTCTAGATTTCCACAGTGAGTGAGTTATAAGGCCTCCTTGTTGCTTTTCCCTCGGTGAAGCCCCTGACCCGTGTGAAACTAGGCCTGGCCTCCTTTGCGTCTCTGTCACCTGTGTTGTGTAGTGGGAACCTCTATGTAAACTACCACTATGACTTCTCCTGCGGTGCCTGGCTCCCTTCTTGGTTGCAGTACAGGTGTCTGGGAGACTGAAGTCTCCTTGGGGAACCGGTGTTTCTGCTGGGCTAGATGCTCTCCAGCAGACTCGGACTCCGGTGTCCAGGTTGCTTTCTGGGGTGAACCGATATGGCTCTTCTGCCCCCACTCTGCTGTTACTTTGTTCCTTTCTGCCTTGCCTTTGACCTCACTCTTAGGCCTTCACACTGGCTAGGCTGGTTAACTGTCAACTGGCTCGGACTTAGCGTGGCTCCGACAAACCAGGACGTCTTCACAGTTCTCCTAGCGACTGCACACTCTGGCTAACTCCACCCCCAGCACCGGTATTTATAGGGGATCTTGCTTAAAGGCAGCAAGTGTAACTCCCCCTACTATTCTAGGGTGGAAGGTGTGTGTATGTTAGTACCTACTGTGGAAATCCATCCATGCGGTAGGTGGTCCTTTGGCTACCTGTAATGGCAGGGTGCCACAAAGGGAACGTTACAAGCAGTTTATCAAACCTTTCTTTTCTTAAAACTGCACAACGCATTTTGGTGGAGTACCGCCTTCATCGGGTGATGACCAGTATTACAACTAAGGGGCTTTATATTGCAATTGAAGCACTTTGATTGAAACAATTAACCCCTTACTAGTTTACTTCAAAATTGGATGAAATCAGAGAGTAATAGCTTTAATGAAAGAGACTTATCAATATTAAAAAAAATAGAAAGCAACCAAGATCAATGTTTTAATTAATAAAGTTTAAAAAGGGGCAAAACACTGTTTTAGAATATAATAATAAATATAATAAACATTATAATAATAATTTATATGATAACACAGTATACAGTGCCTTGTGAAAGTATTTGGCCCCCTTGAACTTTTCAACCTTTTGCCACATTTCAGGCTTCAAACATAAAGACATAAATTATAATTTTTTTGTGAAGAATCAACAATAAGTGGGACACAATCGTGAAGTGGAACAAAATTTATTGCCTATTTTAAACATTTTTAACAAATAAAAAACTGAAAAGTGGGGTGTGCAATATTATTCAGCCCCTTTAATTTCAGTGCAGCAAACTCACTCCAGAAGTTTAGTGAGGATCTCTAAGGCCACGTGCACACGTTGAGTATCTGATGAGTTTTTTTACCTCAGGATTTGTAGCCAAAACCAGGAGTGGATAATTAAATCCAGAAGTGGTGACGTGTTTGTATTAGATTTTTCCTCTGATTTCTCCACTCCTGGTTTTGTCTACAAATCCTGAGGTAAAAAACTCATCAAATACTCAGCGTGTGCACATGGCCTAAATGATCCAATGTTGTCCTAAATGGCTGGTAATGATAAATAGAATCCACCTGTGTGTAATCAAATCTCTGTATAAATGCACCTGCTCTGTGATAGTTTCAGGGTTTTGTTTCAAGTTCAGAGAGCATCATGAAGATCAAGGAACACACCAGGCAGGTCTGAGATACTGTTGTGGTGAAGTTTAAAGCTGCATTTGGATACAAAAGATTTCCCAAGTTTTAAACATCTCAAGGAGCACTGTGCAAGCGATCATATTGAAATGGAAGGAGTATCAGATCACTGCAAATCTACCAAGACCTGGCCGTCCCTCTAAACTTTCTTCTCAAACAAGGAGAAGACTGATCAGAGATGCAGCCAAAAGGCCCATGATCACTCTGGATGAACTGCAGAGATATACAGCTGAGGCGGGAGAGTCTGTCCATAGGACAACAATCAGTCGTACACTGCACAAATCTGGCCTTTATGGAAGAGTGGCAAGAAGAAAAACATTTCTCAAAGATATCCATAAAAAGTCTCGTTTGAAGTTTGCCACAAGCCACCTGGGAGAAACACCAAACATGTGGAATAAGGGGCTCTGGTCAGATGAATTCAAAATCGAACTTTGTGGGTGTGGCACCCTGCCATTACAGGTAGCCACAGGACCACCTATGACAGAACGGGTGAGAGAAAAGCACAGAGGAGGTCAGGTTTAGTTTTACACAGGTCAGAGCCTTCAACAAGGGAAGAGAGACAAGGAGGCCTAATCCATCACTCACTGTGGAAATCAAGAAGTGCCTCCCGACCACCTGGACTGTACCCTGGACCATGCCTGCAATACCATCAGTAAAAGTACAGAAACGATCCACAGTGTGTGTCAGTTTGTCCATCCCTGAACCCGTTCGGTTTAGGGACTGTTGCAGCGGCCCAGCTGCCTAATTACCTCCCTGTGCAAATCCCCGTCACCTCATCACTGCCCCTGGGACTCCGCTCCGCCTGTGGGGAGCTGTACCACCCAAGCTGCCCATCCATCATCCACGGAGGCCTGAAGCAGCGCTGGTGCCTTTACCAGAATCCACAGGTGGCGTCATGAGACTTTATTATTTCACCCTTTATTCAGCTGACCCCCAGAGCTATGGGCCCAGGCACTAGCCGCCGAGACAGCACCCCCATCTCAATCGCCCGGGTACCGAGTCCACATAGACCCCTGGGCGGGTCATAGCTTTGGTGTCACGAACAGGATCCCGGCCCGGTGCAACCGGGTACTGTGTGCCGTGTATATTAACTGTATTTTGCGAGCTGTTAAGATTTGGCTGCCATTACTGCGCCATTGAGCAAGAAGAAAGGGGGCATAACGGCCGAAAGAGCAAGATGCCAAATTCTGCCCTGCACCCTGCCGACAACTTCCGAAGCGCCACGACCCAATCCGGAAACTCCCAAGTGCTCAGCTCCCCGCCTGCGGAGCTACAGTTTGTTTTCCCTTAAAGAGACAGGCCGTGATTCACTAGGGGGGCACCAACATGATGAATCCCACAGATCCCGCAGATTTCGGCCCCATTGATCAACCAGCTCTGAACGTTCCTACAGCCAGTGGAGTATCCACATAGGCAGGTGCCGTAGCACTGATCTCTACTGTATGTCCCGAGAGCTAAGTGGCTACCTCAGTACGATGGCCGGCCAGATACCTTATTAGGATTCAAAAGGAAAATCTGCAATGTGCTGGACATGTACGCGATGACTGGCAAGCAGCAAGCTGCTGTTGTATTGGGACAGTTAACCGGTGCAGCAGTGCGGGAGATTGAGACCTGGTCTGAGATAGATCAGCAATCAGTGACTATTATTTTTGATAGATTGCAGACTGCTTTCGAAAATCGCAATGAGACTGACCTCCGCATAAGATTTTATCACTTTTACCAACAATTGGAAGAACAAGGAGGAATGGAAGAATCTGCAAGAATTCCAGAACTACCTGTTCAAATTCCAAAAGAATCACCCATTGTAGCAGAACCAGAGGATCTTACAACCGGTGAAACTGCCAGCCCTATAGTGAGACTAAGGCCACGCAGACAGTTACCTAGCTTCCTATAACACATAGAGCAACTCAGAACACCTACTTATCACCTGAAACACAAACACTATGTAGGTCTTGTCGTTGTAATCAGGGTCAACCCCCATCCAGTTATGGAGAATGGGTATAAAATGTAACAAGGGTAACATGTAAATATGAAACAGCATGTACATTAAAATGTGAATAGTAGTGTACAGAAGGGTGGAGGAACTGGGCCTAGCCCCATGCACATTAAGTTAGGAAAAGAAAATGCCTAGGGTGGAGAGTAGGTACCAGGTCTCCTAAGCAGAGACACCCATAGGGAAAATGTTTATTGGTCTGTTTTGAATGTCTTGGACTTTAAAAGACTTTAAACCTGTTTGAAACCTGGAGCTTACAGAGACTTTGCTGTAGAGACTCTTAACATTTTCTGTGGAACTTTTCCCCTAACTTACCCCTAACCATGGACCATAATCACAGGACTCGTGTGATAACAAACTTTTACAGCCTGCAGTAGATGGACTAGTACCGTATGGACTGCACCTTGTTTCTTACTTACTATTTTTCAGTGTTTTTTGTAAATTTTTCATTTTTAAGACTCTGTATATAATAAGGTTCCTAGTGTAGGAGATAGTTGGACATTTTGGGGTACAGAATTCCAGAGAATGGGGGATGCTTGGGTGAAGTCTTGCAGGCGGTTAGATGAGGAACGTGCAAGTGTGGAGGAAACAAGGAGACCTTGGAGGATCAAAGATTTGGAGTTGGATGATATCCGGAGATTAGTTCAGAGATATGTGGGGGAGACAGATTGTGGATGGGTTTGTAAGTCAATGTTAGTAGTTTGAATTGGATATGCTGGGGAATTGGGGGAAATGCTCCACTTCCTGTATAAATCCTCTTAGTTGTAGTACTGGTCATCACCTGAAGTTTGTAATGAAGTTTTAAGAAAATAAAGGTTTGTTAAACTGCTTCTAACTTTCCCTTTCCTGCTAGTACCTGGCTCCCTATCACTTATTTCCCATCCATCCCTACATCTTATCTATCCCTCTCTGAGGGCAAGGAGGCAGGCGCTGCATGGGTTTGAGTGTGCAGCTCAAAGACCTGGCACATTACCTGCTGTGACATCAACTGGTTCACGTGACCTACCGATCTCCAATGTTCCCGAAAGAAAAGATTGCCCAGTGTGTAATATGCACCAGGGTCTTCACCACAGTTGAGCAAGGGTGCACAACCCATTCAGGTTAGTTTAATATCACCTCTTTCCCCCCAACCACTGGAACACTGGGTATCACCCCAGAGCACCCACTTTGTCTTTTAATTATTTTACATATATTAGATGAGGGGGTGTATGGATATGGTAGCCAGGAGATAGGATGATACCAGTTAAAGAGATGCTTGAAGCTGGAAGTAATAGTGTGGTGAGTATCATTGATGTAAAAAAACTGAATGTGTGTAAAGTGGGCACTTCGAGAAGTATACTACCTATAAGATAAGGGAGCACAAACTCTCAGTGTGCTTTTTGTGAGGAAACTTTGACACTCTTTACACCAGGTTCTGGATGTCATTACTATGAGGGGAGGGGTGCTGAATCTAGCTCGCAACCATCCAACAGAGCTGTATGTGGCCCTCACAATAACAAAGGTTGGGAAACATTGCACTAGAACTTTCTACATGATGACATTTCATCCACTGTACTGCTAAAGTTTTCCACCGGTGGTAGAGAGATGTTTCTGTGATAGCTGATAAGGATGACTACACAGTGCCTATCACATAATTATAATGTATAATATGATGACAGTTTATCGCTTCTGACCTAATACTTATAGTATATAAGCTAATTAAGGAGAAGATACTGTAGAGGAAAGAATATGTGGCACCCCAGGGGATAATGTGCCACAGTAACACCACAAAGGGTTAACTCCTAACAAAACCGACAACACTACACTAGCACCTCCAGGCCAGAAGGGGGAGCTAAAGCTGCTTCTCTATATATTCTGGTGTGGAGAGGAAGTGGGGAAGAGCAGAGTGGTGGGAGGAGCTAATGTTGTTTACCTCAGAGTGACAATGACAGTTAGTCAGTTGGAGTTAGTGCAGTTCCTTGGAGGACTGAGGAAGAAAGACTGTTGGTGTAAAGGAGCTGCCTTAGGCCTCTCCACAGCCTGCTACCCACTTACAGGCCTAGCCAGGGTCTGAGGGAAAGAGTAAGAGAAACAGGAGAACACATCTGGGAGACTGAGTTACTGCATAACTCGCCCCGGAGGAGCGCACAGACCGGATACCGGATCCAAAACTGTGGCTGACACACGCAGAACAGTAAATACCGGACTAGTGAAGGTTATATATCTACACTCTACCTTAGGGAAGCAACACAGCGGGGTCAGAAATACAGAGGAAAGACTCAAGTTGCCTAGCAAAGGGGGTACCTGTGAGGAGAGACAGGCCAGCTGCCTAGCTGAAGCAGCAGCAGGGCCACACACACAGCGCAGGAGAGGGAAGCTGAGGACCCTGACAGGGTGGGAGCAACCGGCCCCGGTACAGACTCCGTGGACAGTACTCTGCTAACAACATCTGCAGTAAAGACTTGGAAAACTTCAAAACCGTGATTTTATGTGATCCTTGTGCTCAAATCCTGCATTCCCTCACAAGCAGCTATCATCTCTACTACTACACAAATCCTGCAATATCCATAGCACCATCTATAGACTGTTACAATGTCTGCCCCGGGGAACCAAGCTCTACCTGCGGAGAGCCATTACATCCCCAGGTGCCAAACATCATCCCCGGAGGTTTTGCAGCAGTGGTGGTCACCCTGACCACAACCCGTGGGTGGCGTCACGACAAACTCCCCTGTAAATATTCCCCCATTTACTTGCTGAACCCAGGACACGGTCCGGACCAAGACCGCCGTGATATCCCCAGCAGTGCCCTGGTCCGGTACCAAGTACCCCGTTCTAGTGGGCTCCACAAATACACCACAGCATGCAGAGATGTCTCTTGCTGTATGAGTGAAGATGTAATCTCTGTTATATAAAAATAGATTATTTCACCTAGTTACCTAATGCATCAGATGGTGTGCTAGGTTTACCAGCAAATTAACAGACACATTGGGGTTCAATGCGCACTGTTTGAGTCCATCATGTGACTGAATGATCTCCTGCATGAATTCCATTTTTCTGATCATATAGTAGAAAAGAAAAATAGACTTCATCATGCAAGTGTGAACATAGCTTCAATGTTGAGGTTTTATACACATTCACGTTTGCATCCTGGGGCAACATTATCTACTTAGATTGCCTTGTGGCATCCGTCATCAACTTTCACCATCATTGTGGCCTCCTATCCTCTGATTGGTCAGAATAAACTCAAGTTCTGGAACCATATTTGCACACCCAAGTGAGAGTGTGCAAATATAGCACCTACTAGTGGTGTTGATGACCCCAGGAAACCTCCCCGCACACGCCGCCCGCAGCTCAGTCGATGCAGCATAACACCCCAACTTTCAGCTTACTGCAGCCCACTCCCTGCTTCCCACTGCCCGGTCCATACACCCAGGTCCCAGCTCCCTGCTCAACCTCGCAGCCCGCTCATCTCTACAGCCCACTCTTCCCCACAGGCCACTCACCTCTGCAGCCCGCTCACCCCAATTTGCTTGCCGCGTTCAGCTGTCTGCTACAAAAAGCGTGAGATTTCAAATGCAGGCTCCTTTTGTGGCTACGTTTACATGCGCTTAGGATCCGCTCACCCATATAAATCAATAGCAGCGTTAAGGCAGCGTTACACTGCGGTAACCCTGCCTTAATGCTGCTCTGTGGCAGATTTGACCAGATGGAAGGCACAATGATTGTGTGGACCTAGTCTATGGCTAAGTTCACATGTCCAGTAATCATTCAAATCCAGCAGCAATCCACTGACAAAAATGTTATTTAGACACAACTTATTTGTCTGGTTAAAAAAAGCTGATTTCAGCTAAATATTTTTTTTTTTAACATTATTGTTTATGAAAACCAGATCCATTAAATTGCCATATGTTTTTCTCTCATTTGAAAAGGATCTATTTTTTTCCTTACTGGGTTCAGTTACAAATAAAAGAAAATGGATGTCTATTTAACGGATGATGAGAGTGCTGTGCGTGTTTTGGGTGTATGTGGTGCGAGTGGTGTGCGTGTGGGGAATGTGGCTGGCTGTATGTATGTGAGTGTGCTGCGATTTTGAGGTGTGAGTGCTTGTGTGGTGAGTGATCGTGATGCTGTCCACGGTCCTGAAGGACCACAGGCAGCATTTACCGGCATATTCAAACTCTGTGGCTGTCAAAGCCGCAGAGTATGAATGTGCTGGTTTCCGGGTACAGTAATGAATCATCTTGCACCGCCGTGTCAGCGGTGCAAGATGATTAATAAGCACCCAGCTGATGGGCACCTATTTGTCTTTTTAGGGGTTAAACTGCATAAGCAGCATCTGTGCGGCATATGAGCACAGATGCTGCATATGCTGTAGTTAACACGGTTATTAAAGGGTTAATATGTGTTTAATATGTTGGCATCATGTCTCTAGGGAGTGTCCACCCTCCCTAGAGACATGGTGCCTAAATTCATTGGTGGTTCAGGGGTTTATTGTCTATATTTCTGTTTTGCCGGCATCTGTCGGCTTTTTCTAATCATTGCTGAAAGCCAGCGGCTCCTGGCTGTCAGCACAGTATGCTACGCAATTAACGTAAGTACATTGCTGGGCAGCGTTCTGAATAAGGAGCTGTCCCAGGTACTTACGCTTATTGCGTAGTGAAGGCGCCGCTCTCCATGGTGCTGAAGAATTCTGCATCACCTCCATGGCCAGGGCACCGGAGTTTCAATGTGCTCTGGCCATGGAGGTGATGCTGAATTCTTCAGCACCATGGAGAGCGGCGGCTTCGCTATGCAATTTGCGTAAGTACCTGGGACAGCTCCTTATGCAGGTTGCTGCCCAGCAATATGCTTACGCTAATTGCGTAGCATACTGCGTGCTGACATCCAGGAGCCGCCGGCTTTCAGCAATGATTAGAAAAAGCCAAAAAATGTCGGCGAAACAGAATTATAGACAATTAACCCGTGAACCACCAATGAATTTAGGCACCATGTCTCTAGGGAGGGTGGACACTCCCTAGAGACATAATGCCAACATATTAAGCACATATTAACCCTTTATTAACCGAGTTAACTATTCCATATGCATCATCTATGCTCATATGCCGCACAGATGCTGCATATGCAGTTTAACTCCAAAAAAGACAAAGAGGTGCCCAGCAGCTGGGTGCTTTTTAATCATCTTGCACTGCTGACACAGCGGTGCAAGATGATTCATTACTGTACTGGGAAACTGGTAATATTAAACTTGCACGGCATTGACAGCCGGCGAGTTTAAAGCGATTTGGGCAGCAAACGCATGCCAACTTTGCACCGTGTGCTGTATGTGGGCGAAATTTTCTTGCACTGCCCTCACGGGCATTGGAATTGCGTGCAGTCGCAGCATGCTGCGACTGTACATGCTTCTGACTCGCAATGCGAGTTAAGTGCATGGGACTCGCACCAGTCTGCCCTCCCTGATAGGGCAACACTGGTCCGAGTGCAATATGAGCTTCCCTCGCATTGCATTCGTGTGAGTCCATTGCACAGTGTGCCTTCAGCCTAATGGATGATTACTGAACATGTAAACATAGCCTAATGTGTATGGGGGGGCGCCCAACTTCCCCTCAATAGATGATGTCAGGGGATAGAATGATCCGGCCTCCTGGATTTCAGCAGCTGATTGTTGTATTCTTTATCACACGCAGCAACTCTCGGGGCCACTTTACACACGCCAACTTACCGTATCTGTCCAACTTCTGACCAACTTGCTGGTTGCAGTGAAATCATGGACACATTGTTCCATTTTGTGGCTGTGTACAATGCAACAATGTGTCCATGATTTCACTGCAACCAGCAAGTTGGTCAGAAGTTGGACAGATAAGTTGGTGTGTGTAAAGTGGCCTTTAGGGAACAAAGGCATGCTCAACTGAGACCTTATGGGTACCTTTACACACGGCTACATTTGTAGCTTGTCACCAGGTAACTTACTGGTTGCAGTGAAATCATGGATACATGGTTCTATCTTGTTGCTGTGTACAAATGGAATCATGTATCCATGATTTCACTGCAACCAGTAAGTTACCTGGTGACAAGCTACAAATGTAGCCGTGTGTAAAGGGGCCCTATGTGTACAGCAAGCTTTAGTGACTGGATAAGAAAAAGTGCAGCCCCATAAGAGAAAAGATGGCTATTCTGATTCATGGTTTCAGAATGCAAAATAGATGCCTGAACTGGGTATGCTGGGTATTTGAATTGATCGTACTCACGTACATATGAAGGTGTCTCAGATAAGGCCCCATTACACAGCACGACATCGTTAACGATGTTGCTGATACGTCACAGGTTTGGAGTCCTTCCAGTGACATCGTTAGATTCAACAACGATAAGTTGTTGGATCGTTGATCGCAGGTTTGAGAACATGTTCAACGATCTGCCAACCTGGTATATCGTTGTGTGTGACACCGCGATAACGATGTCGTTTACGACTTCACCCATTCACAGTAATGAGCAGGTATCGTTCGCTGGGTTGTGTGAACGATACCTGCTCACAACATTGTTGGTGCGTCGTCCACGATATCTAGACGTGTGACATCTCACTAACGATGTAAAACGATGTCAGAAACGACCGCGGCGCCCACGAGATTGTTGCGGACATCGTTCCACTGTTGTGCCGTGTAACTGTACCTATAGTTTAACTTGTAAGAAGTGTGTTTGAGTGGCAAAATTGCATGATCCACCAGTCACACGTTAAAACACAACTTAGTATAACCAGAGAAGGAATGTGTATTTATGACCGGGATCAAGGAAATACTAGCACACACTAATAAAAGTGCACATTTTTATTCATACAACCAATGCAAGAAACACATAAAGACCAAACCATTAAAAACATTTAAAAATTGTGTAACACACAAGTGAGGCTGGGGTTACACATAGAAATCCGTTTTTGGAAGTCATTTTCATCACCAATCCGTTTTTTATAGGGTGCTTTTTGTGTCTCCTGCACTCCTGTACGTTTTTGGAATTTTCATTAAAAAAAACGCATGCGCGAACGCATGCGCAAACGCAAGTGCATGCGTTTGCATGCGTTCGCGCATGCGTTTCCCATAGGGCCCATGTTAAAAAAAACGCATGAAAACGCATGCGTTTTTTAACTGATGCCAAAAACGCTGTTTACTGCGTTTTTGGCTCAAAAACGGACAGGGCAATGTTTTGAGCTCCAGAGAAAAACGCACAGGGTGTTTATTACACCCAATGCGTTTTTCTGTCAGTTTTTGGACATAGAAAAAAAAAATGACAAAACTGAAGCCAAAAACTGACTGAGGGCTTATGTGTAACCCCAGCCTGACTGGAAGCCCATACCTAAATGCAATAAAGTGTTGCCAAATAAGCTTTCCACACAGGAATACATATGATACACTCTATCCCTCAGGATGAAATAAAGCAGTGACAAAGACAATAAGTTGTTTAGAGCTTAGAGATATTAAAGAACCTCTATGTAAATCCTACTGTGTACATCAGATATGCAAAATATTGAGGGATCATCAATTTTGGAACCTGGTCTCTGACTGTTTTAGGTTGGGGTCACACTTGCGTTTTTTTCATGAGTTTTTGGAGACCAAAAAACATGTAAAAACGCACCCATAGGCCCCCATGTTAAAAAACGCATGCTCTAATAGCAAAAACGCATGTGTAAATAGCAAAAAGGCATGTGTGACAGTACCATGCGTTTTTGTGTGCGTTTTTGCTATTATGTGATTAGTTGACGTCAAAAACGCATGCAATAACGCATGGTACACAGTACCATACAAAAACACATGCAATAACGCATGGTACATAGTACCATCCAAAAACGCATGTGTTTTTTTAACATGGCCCCCTATGGAAAACGCATGCGTTTTTGGATGGTACTAAATGGTACTAGGTACCATGCGTTTTTGCATGCGTTTTCCATAGGGGCCCATGCTAAAAAACGCATGCGTTTTCTAAAAAATGCATGCGTTTTTAAAACAGCACCAAAAAATAGTGCATGCACTATTTTTTGGTGCGGATTTAAAAACGCATGCAAAAACGCAGGGAGCCATCACACACCTTAAAAAACTCATGATGTCATGAAAAAACGCATGGAAAAACGTATGAGTTTTTTTAAGTCACTAAAAAAACTCATGCCAAGTGTGACCCCAACCTTAAACCATGATACAATGCTATATCAGTATCCATATGACTGAATTGGCAATACAGGCCACAATTCAGCCTGTGTACCTATGCGTGCAAGGATGCATACAAGTGTAGACAGAATGTATCTATGAGGAGCCCAGAGACCATGCCATGTCCACATGCACATGACAAAATTGGCAATATGGGCCACAATTGTTCAATCTGTGTATCTATGCGTGCAAGAATGCATAAAAGTATAGACAGATTGTAACTATAAGGGTGTGTGCCCACATACAGGTTTATGGTCGGTTTAGCAGCGAAAACCGCCGGCGGTTTAGCATAGGTTTTATTTAAATTTATGTAAATCCTAAGCAGCGTTAGGACTTACAAGTAACCCTATGTAATTTAGAAAACGCTGTGCACACATAGTGGGTTTATGTGAGCGGATCTGCCAGAGGTTGAGCGGTTTCCTAGCGTTTTAGCAGCATACAACATGTCAATTCTTCTCAGTGGTTTTTGAGCGTTTCTGAGGCACTACTCTACCCTTCCATGAACAAAATCCTCCATAGAAAACCGCTTTTAAAACCGCCGGAAAAACCGACTATAAAACGCTGTTCAACAGCTCTTAAAACCGCTGGAAAACCGCTGAGAAACCGCTGGAAAACCGCTGGAGACTTCTGAGCTCAGGAGTCTAGGCTCCTTCAATTTTCCAGCGGTTTACTGACGATTTGAAAGTCACTAAACCACTATGTGGGCACATACCCTAAGGAGCCAAGAGACAACAGAAGTGGTCAAAGAAATTGATGCACAAAGGAAAGGTGCTGAAAAGAATAGAAAAAGAGCCACTGGCTACTTAATACAAAATATGTTGCAGTCCATATTAGGCTGGGGTCACAGTTGACATGATTTTTTTTAGTGATTTAAAAAAACTCATGCGTTTTTACATGTCATCATGAGTTTTTTAAGGTGTGTAATGGCTCCCTGCGTTTTTGGCTGCGTTTTTAAATCCGCACCAAAAAATAGTGCATGCACTATTTTCTGGTGCGTTTTGAAAAACGCATGCGTTTTTGTAGAATACGCATGCATTTTTTAACATGGGCCCTTATGGAAAACGCATGCAAAAACGCATGTACAATTAGTACCATTTAGTGCCATTCAAAAACGCATGCGTTTTCCATAGGAGCCCATGATAAAAAATGCATGCGTTTTCTAAAAACGCATGCGTTTTTTTTAACATGGGTTCCTATGGAAAACGCATGCGTTTTTGAATGGTACTAATTGTATATGCGTTTTGCATGCATTTTCCATAGGGGCCCATGTTAAAAAACGCATGAGTTTTTGGAAATGCACCAAAAACGCATGGTACTGTCACACATGCGTTTTTGCTATTAGGGCATGCGTTATTTAACATGGGGGCCTATGGGTGCAGTTTTACATGCGTTTTTGAAAACGCAGGTCTCCAAAAACGCTTGTAAAAAACGCAAGTGTGACCCTAGCCTTATATCAAAAAACATTATGGCTAAAGTGACTAATAACCACATTTCTGAGCCCATCTATTAATATGCATGCACCTTGCATATAAATATGTGCATAGGCTAGGGTCACATTTCCGTTTTGACCCTAGCCTGCCGGATTCCAGTTTTAACTTAGAACTTTTTCCAGCACCGCATAGCGTTACCGCTATGCGGTGCTGAAAAACGCTGCCCTTAGTTACCCTATGTTTACCTTAACTACCTGTCACACAGGCAGCTGCTCGGAGTGCGCTTTACAGCGCCGCACAGGAAACGTTGCAGACAGGGTTTCCTTTGCGGCGCTGTAAAGCGCACTCTGAGCAGCTGCCTGTGTGACAGGTAGTTAAGGTAAACATAGGGTAACTAAGGGCAGCGTTTTCCAGCACCGCATAGCGGTAACACTATGCGGTGCTGGAAAAAGTTCTAAGTTAAAACCGGAATCCGGCAGGCTAGGGTCAAAACGTAAATGTGACCCTAGCCATAGTGTACCTTCAAAAGGTCCAGGATTCAAAGGCAGAAATAATTAGAGAGATGATACACAGAAAGGAGATACTAGGGAAAATAGAAGAGAGCTCTGGAGGAGAAAACGGCTGCCAAATAAGTGCAGGCCAAGCAGCAATAAATCTGTATTCAAAGATTATCACTGGAATCCTGTATGGTACCTTTACACGCCGCGACGGCAGGCTGGATACATCCCGCTACAGGCTACAAATGTAGCTTGTAGCGCCAATCTAGCCCGTCGTAGCGGCGTCTGAAGACGTGACGCTACAGCCGGCAACAGATACATCTGTTTCCTAGCTCTGCTCAAAAACTGATGGCTACAACGCCGATGGTAGCGAGCTGTATCGGCGTGTAAAGAGGCAACGGAAGGGAACTCGGGACAGCCTGCAATGTAGCTAAGGCGTGACCCTGGCTCCGTGTTACCGCGCCCCATGTGCGATCATTGGTGGAAGCTGCTGCATGACGATTGGTAGTCACTGCATAGGGAGGCATATTTAAAGGAGCTGACGAGTCACACTACACAATCGCTCGAGCGTGCTGTATTACTCAGCCTCCTGCGTTGCCTGCCCAATCAGGATGTTATTGCTGCATCCTATCAGCGTACGGACGGCTCGTAATCCACAATTGTGGCACGCCTATGTGCTGTCCCTGCTGCACCAGGTACGCCCATAGTAGCTGGTTATAGCGGTGTGTAAATGAGCTACAGCTGGCTACTTGAGAAACCCGGCGATGTAGCTAGCTATAGATGTAGCGTGGCGTAGCGAACCTTGTGGCGGCGTGTAAAGAGGGTGCGTTGACCGTTTGTAACCGTTTGAGCGTGCTCGTGCACGTGAAGTAGCGGGATGTATCCAGCCTGCCGTCGCGGCGTGTAAAGGTACCTGTAGAGATCAAAGGCATGGGCAACAAAACACCCCGACACCCAATGCATGTCACTGCTGTGGCACCCCTGCGGTCTGGTCGCTACAGAGGTACTGCACCTAGGCCACAGGTGTGGTATCACACTCACAGGTAAGGAGGGGACACAAATCCAAGACACACAAACACCTGCACCCAACACCCATCCTAACCCCAGGTCAGGGTATTTTGGGCGAATCCTTTTGAGAAAGAGCCCCATCTTCTGGCTGGGGGAGGGAGTAGGCAGAGGGGGTGGGAGGAGAAGGTAGGAAAAGCAGAGAGGAAAGGAGGAGTAAGCATAGTTGGAGACAGTCGAGTTGGAGAGAGGGAGTCCTAGGGTACACAGGACTGGAGGATCCACCCGTGGGGCCCCAAATCCAGACCCAGGATGAATCGGGCAGAGAGATGGGTTGGAAGAGATCACTCGCCCCGATCTGGTGAGAACACTCCAAAGTTCCTCTTGGAAACCAGAGGCTGCTGCATGGGCAGTGGCTACTAACTGTGCATATTCACTGAAACGGTGGGTATACCTAGGGTCAGGTGACGGGTCGCCCGTCGCCTGACAAGGCCCGCAGCCACTTTCTTGGGACACGAAGACGCATGGCAGGAGAAGCGAGTAGTGAGCATAGGAGAGACAACCAGGAGAGGCTTATGACAGGCAACATTTTTCTCTGCACTCAAGATTAGCGCATTCCGGCCAGGTATGTGTGTGGCCAGTAACTATGGTATACATCGTGTAACTAAGGGCAGTGTTCGCCTGAAGTTCCCGACGTTACCGCTTGTGGTTACAGCAAGCTGAGCTCTGCTGTAACGGAATCCGGCTGACGGAAATGCAGGGCTCAGTGTGACCCTAGCCTTACTTAATTTGTCAGTAAAACTCTTTTTCTATTCTTTTCAGCACCTTCCCTTTGTGCATCAATTTCTTTGACCACTTCTGTTGTCTCTTGGCTCCTTATAGATACAATCTGTCTATACTTGTATGCATTCTTGCACATATAGGTACACAGATTGAAAAAGTGTGACCCATATTGCCAATTTTGTCATGTGCATGTGAACTTGGCATGGTCTCTGGGCTTCTCATAGGTACATTTTGTCTACACTTGTATGAATCCTTTAACGCATAGGTACACAGGCTGAATTGTGGCCTGTATTGCCAATTCAGTCATATGGATACGATATAGCATTGTATCACGGTTTAAAACAGTCAGAGACCAGGTTCCAAAATGAGTGATCCCTCAATATTTTGCATATCTGATGTACACAGTAGGATTTACATAGAGGTTCTTTTATATCTCTAATGGTACCTTTACACGCCGCTACAGAAGGTTAGAAACAACCGGGTGTCTCACGTGCACGAGCACGTTCCAACGGTTGCAAACGGAACCTGATACCTCATTTACACGCCGCTACAAAGTGCTCTACAGAAGGTTTAATCTAACCCTGGATGCACCGCCGGGTGCCACAAGTTACCCTCTGTAGAGCACCGTCCCTCATTTACACGCCGCTACAGAAGGTAATATGGGAGGACCTGGTGCAGCAGGGACAACACATAGGCGTGCCAGAGTTGTGGATTACGAGACGCTCGTACGATGATTGGACAATGCAATAGCATCATGATTGGCCAGACAGCGCAGGGAGGCTGGCTAATACATGATACTATTGCAATTGTGTAGTGTGACTGGTCAGCTCCATAAATTTGCCGCCCTATGCAGAGACAACCAATCGCAACGCAAGGAGCTTCCACCAATGATCGCTGAAGGGGGGCGTTTTCCCGGAGGCTGTGTCACACCCCAGGGAGTTAACTAGGTGGCGAAAAAACCTTACTGTACCGTATTTAGACGCCGCTACCATCAGGTTGAAACCAACCTGTTTTAGAGCACTGCTCTGAAACAGGTGCCGCAAGTGACGGGTGGCAACAAGCTACGGTAGTTTACACGCCGCTACCTCGGGTTGATTTGACGGTGCAAGATACATTTGTCTCCGAAACCTGGTAGTTTCCAACCTTCTGTAGCGGCGTGTAAAGGAACCTTAAGCTCTAAACAACTTATTGTCTTTGTCACCGCTCTATTTCATCCTGAGGGATAGAGTGTATCATGTGTATTCCTGTGTGGAAAGCTTAATTAGTTATTTGGCAACACTTTATTGCATTTAGGTATGGGCTTCCAGTCACTTGTGTGTTTACACCATTTTTAAATGCTTTTAATAGTTGTCTTTATGTGTTTCTTACATTGGTTGTATAAATAAAAATTTGCACTTTTATTAGTGTATGCTAGTAATTCCTTGATCCTGGTCATAAATACACGTTCCTTCTCTGGTTATATTAGATAGTTTAACTCAACCACACAGACTTGGTATTAAGAATCCAGGAGAAGTGGAGATGCTTTTTACTGAAAATCTTGTATTGAGGTATAATTTCGTTTTTCGACCACTTGTCTTTGTCTACCCTCTAACTTGTACAGCGCCATGTATCCTAATAGCGCTATATAAATACCTAATAATAATAATAATAATTCAGTAGGTAAATGGGTGATTCTCCACAGAGCAGCAATCATGTGTCTAACTAAGATGGCTGCAAAATGAGTATATCATACCGGACTATGTTTAGTAAGAGACATCATCGTTATTCTCAATAAATGACAAATTAGAGGTTTTTTCCTTTAATTTATAACTATCCATCTATATTGACCACACCTTTAGGCTTAAGAAGGTTTGGAAGAAGCAAGAGAAAAACTGACATCACAGAGCTACATGCAAAAAATAGTAATGGCGGTCTGATTAGGAGCGCTCTAAGGATCAAGCAGACATGTGAGATGTTTTCATAAATGGCAAAACTTTTATTAATTTCTAAGCTCCCCTCACAGCCATTTATTAAAACATCTCACATGTCTGCTTGATCCTTAGAGCGCTCCTAATCAGACCGCCATTACTATTTTTTGCATGAAAACTACTCCTTTTTGAGGGACTGGCGGCTGGAGCAGCTCAGGAACAGCACAAACAATCTGCCTTGAGGACCTGGCGTTTCCCTGGTAACCCACAACAAATTCAGTTTCGCGGTGACGTGACCGGATAGGTCCTGTTCCGAGGACCAGGAGAGAGGAAAGTGGAGAGGCAGTGCACACACCGCCGACGGCGGAGGTTGGTAACCCGGGTTGTGCAGGACTTGCACAACCCGATAAGGTGAGTGGCTACCTACCCACGCCACTTAGACGTTTTTAATAAGGGGATCCTACACATTTGTGCCCCTTTTCCTTTTTGTTTTGCATCACAGAGCTACAGTGAGAGAAAAGGGACAAAAATACTAATAGAGAAATGCTTCGGCCTAGCAACAGAGAAAATGCAATACACAGCAAATAGAATCATTCCCAATCATGGAACATGACAATGGCCAAACACATTAGACAAAAAGAAAGTTGATGGTTGATCATTGAATGAATGTTCGTCTAGTCTAGTGGAATGATCATTACACTAATTGTATTCCATACCAGCTCTTAAACCTCATTGAAACTGGTCGTACATGTTTTAGAAAAGTGGACGAAGGGCGGATAGTCTTTCTGGGTCTTTTGAACGAAAGATTTTTCGGTTGGGGAAAATGACCATTCTTTCAGAAAATTGTTTCCTGTTCTGAAGCAGAAATACTTGAGCTTACAAAGCCAGAGGAATATGCTATAAAATAAACTACCAACGTCTTGTTATCAACCATCTGTATTTTCTATAGCATTAGCGCAGCGGCATAATTAACAGTTACAATAACACATACATGAACAGTTCATTCCGCGTGCACATTACAAGCTCCTCATTACCCCGTGTACTTAAATGTTTTCCTATTTGTTCTCTGGAAAAAATTTTAAGGAAATACAATCAGATTGTATCTTTCAGTTCAGCGAATAAATCTAATTACCTGTAAAAGAAATTCAGATAAGAGTCGCATGTAATAACTAAAAGCTTTTCAGCTGTCCTCTAACCTCCTCCAGCACGGAGCTTGGAAAGCTGTTCCGTCGTTCCTTGCTCTGCCAGGACTGTAATATAAGAATGTTTGGGTGATAGGCTCAATAGCCGACATATAAAACTGTCAAGTAAACCTTGGTCACCATAGTAACAAAAGAAGTAAATTTGTAATAGCATGTGTTCACAGAATGAATTTTGTCTTTCTTAATTGCTAAGGTGCCCCCAAGCTGTTATATTTGTCATTATCATCCAACTTCATGCCATGGAGCCAAAAAGCTAAACAATCAATATGTGACAGAGAACACTGGATAATCATATACAGTGGGGGAAAAACGTATTTAGTCAGCCACCAATTGTGCAAGTTCTCCCACTCAAAAAGATGAGAGAGGCTTGTAATTGACATCATAGGTAGACCATTTTTTTCAAATTTTGGTGGAAAATAAGTATTTGGGCAATAACAAAAGTTCATCTCAATACTTTGTAATATATCCTTTGTTGGCAAAGACAGAGGTCAAACGTTTTCTGTAAGGCCCCCTTCACACCACGATTTTCAGGATCTGGGACTGTCCCGTGTGAACCGGACAGTCCCGGATCCGGATTCGGCCCCATAGTAATCCTATGGCCGGATTGCACCGGACGGCAGTGTTTTGCCATCCGGATTTGTGCTGTCCGGGAGGATCCTGCAGGTTTCGTTTTTTTGGCCCTGGACACAAAATCGGAACAAGCAGCATTTTTGTGTCCGGGGCCAAAATCGGATGCTCCCGGATCATCGAGGATCCGGCGCTACCTAACATGGGAGTCTATGGCACCGGATCACGCCAGATCCGAGATAAAACGGATCCGGGAGCCGGACGCCGGGTGCTGGAGTTTAGCAGCGAGAGCAACTAAACTTCAGCACCATGAGCTGTCCCCTCCAGAGATTTCAGGACCGCTAGCCGCGATCTTGAAATTTCAGCAGCTGCAGCTGCTATCGGCTGCATCTGGCTGCAAACTGGACCTGATGGCAACACTACGGTTCTGTTTGAAAATTGGGTCCGGGGCTGTCCGGTTCACACCGGAAAGCCCCGGACCTGATCCAGCCGTGGTGTGAAGTGAAGGTGGCCTAAGTCTTCACAAGGTTGGCACACATTGCTGCTGGTATGTTGGGTCATTCCTCCATGCATATCTCCTCTAGAGCAGTGATGTTTTGGGGCTGTCACTGGGCAACATGGACTTTCAAATTCCTGTAATGGTTTTCTATAGGGTTTAGATCTGGAGACTGGCTTGGCCACTCCAGGAACTTGAAATGCTTCTTACAAAGCCACTCCTTCGTTGCCCTGCTGGTGTGCTTGGGATCATTTTCATGCTGAAAGACCCAGCCACGTTTCATCTTCAATGCCTTTGCACTCAAAATCTCACGATACATGGTCCAATTCATTCTTTCATGTACACAGATCAGTCGTCCCGGTCCCTTGGCAGAGAAACAGCCCCAAAGCATGATGTTGCCACTCCCATGCTTCAGAATAGGTAAGGTGTTCTTTGGATGCAACTCAGCATTCTTTCTCCTCCAAATAGAATGAGTTGTGTTTCAACCAAACAGTTCTACTTTAGTTTCATCTGACCGTATGATAAGATGAGAACACCTTGGCACGGTTATCGGGCTCTTACGCAATGGCCAGTGCTAAGCTAAATGTCTCAACTTTCTTCATAATCTGAAGAAGTGTCTGATATGTCCTTTGCCATATACACATTGCCTTAGCTGTACACATTGCCTTGCTATTCACATGATAGCCATTATGCTAGTTCACATTCATTTTAGTGTTTAGTGTGCAGCAGATTTCTTTATTTAATTCTAAAGTTTTTTCTTGCTAGCACTTTTACTGGTGTTGCCAGTCAATCTTTGATGTTTAGTATGTTTGGTTAGATACATCATTACTATTCTCAATAAATAACAAATTAGGAGTTTTCTTTATATATATACCCATCCATCTATATTGGCCACACCTTCAGCCTTAGACCAAATTCCGACGTTTCTAAATCACAGTCTAAATTCAGAGTGCGATATCCAGACTAAGGGTAGAGTATAAGTCATCATATGTGATCTGCTAATAATGCTCGGCTCAGGCTCTGCTGCGAGCAGCACCGAGAGTCATATACTGATATCATATAATAAGGTTTCAGGGCACTAAGTGGCAATATCAACCGTCACGCTTCGGGCGGATTGCCCTGTAGGCAAATTATTCCCCTGGTGGTGCTAATCCACAGCACTAGCAGTAACAGATATATAAAGAAATAGGCAGCACTCACCAGGATTTTGCAGCAGTGGTCTCTTTAGTCCGGACCCGTAGAAGCAATTTTTTGCGAAACGGCGTCGTCGTCCGCCCTCCGTGGTCACCTCCCTGCACCCTGTCATGATTCCATAACATGATGGATTAAAGAGAATACTGCTGCAAAATCCTGGTGAGTGCTGCCTATTTCTTTATATATCATCTACTGATATCAGATCACAGCTGCGAAGGAGGGAGAGATTAATCTCCCCATCTCCTCCATTGTCGGCCTCTGCGTTTATGTATCAGTGCAGTGCGATATTTCACTCACACCCATAGAATTTTATGGGTACGAGTGATCCAAGATTTGCATAAAGCGATTTTTTCCTCACTTTGTATTTAAGTGAAGAAAGAGTAACAGGTCTGTACTGTCTGATTGATTAATGGTGGCATAAGTGCAATGCGAAATTATCTCGCACTCATGCACGTTTGATGCAAGTGTGGCTTTACCTTAGGCTTAAATCACACTGTCCGTGTGATATGCAACTAAGTTGAACGTGCCACTGATGATTAACGTGGAATGGCCTCCCCGTTTCTGGACGGGAGCATCAGCTGCTTGTGTTTCTTAGCAGCTCCACACTCCTGTCCTGACAGGGGGAGGCCATTCCAAGTTAATCATCAGTGACACGTCCGACTTAGGCTGGGGTCACATTTGGCCAGCCAATTGCGTTCACCGCATCCAGATCCGGATGCGGTGAACGCAATTGCCTTCACACACTTTTTTAAGCAAAAATGTGTGGTGTAAACTGCAATCCGGTAACCGGATTGCTCCGGATGTGTGATCCGGAGCAATGCGGTTACCATCTGCTTTGTTCATCCCTGCCGCAACAGGGATGAACAAAGTGTTAACTGTTTAATAATACATTAAATATTAATATTAGCTGTGGGCAACATGTCTGTAGGGGGTGCCCACCCCCCTTAGAGACATGCTGTCCACTCCTGTGGGTATGTCAGGGGTTAATAACCCATTTACAGTATAGGCGGCTATTGTCAAGTATCTGCTTTTTCATGCACTATTCAGGTTCATACCAATGGACCAGGATAGTGCCTGCTACAAATTTCTAGACATGGAAAATTGTTAAATTTAGAAATTCTCTTCTGTGCTCAAAGGATATTAGTGGTGAGTGTGCTGACCGTGAGATGTTCATTGCACAAACAAACAGTATATTGACCATATATATATGGCGCCCCTATGGCAAGGCACCACAAGGAGGTTCTGCACCCCAAACAGAAGGTGTAGTGCTTCCGTAGCCGTGGATATGGAGGACCCAACAGAGTTTGCACCCTGCATCCATACAGTAGGCCACTTTAGGACAGGGGACCGTATATTTAGTAGGTCCTAGGGGGTGGAGCCTAGAGAGCGGGAGATGGGGAGTGACAGTAGTATCAGGCACACGGTGTGAGACATCAAGGAAGACAGACGTAGGGGACCCTGTGGCTGTAACAGGAGAGCACCTCTTAGGACAGGGGTGACCAAGATGTGAAAGGGACCCAGGTCACCACCTGCATACCGGAGCCGAGGCAGTTAGTCAAAGGTCTATCCCTAACTGCAGACCAGCGGGCTGAGGGCCCAACACTAGGGAGCCACAGCACCCCTAAAGAAGTCCAACATCGGTCCCTCAGCTGGGTCCACGACACAGACAAGTAAGAGACTAGAGGTAACAGACCCCGAGGACCAGAGACTTGACTCAAGAGGGGAAAGCACAGAGAGAGAGAGAGAGAACAGGACCAGGAACACCATATTAAAGGCACCACTGCCAGACTCTGGAAAGTCCTCCAAGATCTGTGGCTACAAACCCCGTTGAACCAGACTGTACTGTGTACCTTTTCCAACTGGTGCAAGTAAAGAACTGTTTGAGCTGATCTGGTGTCTGGTCTCGTTCCATCTGCAGCCTGGAGGGCTTCTACAGCATCGAGGTGAGGACTACGACTTCCCTCATCCGCCCCGCTGCACTGAGGTAAAGCTCCACCTGTGGGGAGCTGTACTACCAAAGCTGCATTTACATCACCTCAGCGGTCGGCCGCAGAGCTGGTAGCCCTATTACCAGGTACCACAGGTGGCGTCACGTTACAACTTCCCCATCATCATCACCCCCACCCCGCCATTGAGGGTCCAGGGCACGGAATCGGAAACCGACCAGCTGTGATGCCCCACCGAAGTAAACCCCTGTCCCGGTATCCGAGTACCCCCTACCCTGTCAACTGACTCAAATACATCTGACTGAGCGAGCCCTAAGGGATTTGAATGAGAAGTAATGTATATTGCCACCTTCATCATACGCCAAATTGACCCAGACCTTACCTTTATCCATGTACAGGCACAGACCAGAGCCCTTAAACAAATACAGATTCAAAACAGACCTACTAAATTCAGACCCAAACCAGTTTATCTAGAACTATCAAACCAAGCTTATTAAAGAGGCACATACTCCCCAGACTGGATTCTGCAGAGACTTGACCTCTCCTTCTTTTTACAGATTGCCGTTTTCTTCATTCCCTGGCTGGTACCAGTCCAAGTGAGAGTAAAGTAAAAAAGAGGTTAGGTGAAAATCTAGATGCAGCACCATGAACTTGCCTCATCTACGGGGAGCCTAGGAGCTCTTCTCCTTTTTTGGAAGTGTCACAGACGTTCCAGTTAAGTAGACCAATATGTTAAACACTAAAATTAGGCCCGATGCTATTGCATCGGGAGGGCAGTCTCTGTGCCTGTGTCCCATTGTGTGCTCTCTCTTGTTTGTGCTGTTTCTCCCCCTGTGCTCTCTGTCTTACTTGTGCCTTTCTCTCCATTCTGTGTGCTCTCAGCCCCTGTGTGCGCTATCTCTCCCTGTGTGCACTGTTTCTCCCAATGACTCTGTCTCCCCTGTGCTAACCACTGAGCCACCACACAGTGCTATCCACTGAGCCACCACACAGTGCTAAGCACTGAGCCATCATACAGTGCTAACCACTGAGCCACCGTACAGTGCTAACCACTGAGCCTCCATACAGTGTTAACCACTGTGTGAGTTTTAAATCTCCCGCCAATACCGCTAAGCCTGCCCTCAGCTGATTGGTCGAGAGCCGGGTAGCGCGCGACCAATCAGCTGAGCGGTATTGGCGGGTAGATTTATATCTAACGCCACCACGGTATTGGCTGAGCGGAGCGGGATTCAAATCTCCCGCCAAGGTGCAAGGCGCAATTTTGATCAAGCACCAAGGGCGCTGATTGTTTGGCGCCGTTGGCGGTGACCAATCAGCGCTCTCAGCGCATGACTTAAATCGCGGCTCGCTGATTGGTTTGCGGCGACCAATCAGCACTCTCGGTGCTTGACTTAAATTGTGACTCTCTGATTGGTCGGCGCTCGCTCAGCGGCTTAGCAGGAGATTTGAATCCCGCTCTGCTCATTGGCTGAGCGGAGCCAAGGCACGATTTAAATCATGCGGCAAGGGCGCTGATTGGTCACCGTCGGTGGCGGTGACCAATCAGCGCTCTAGGCGCATGACCCTGTCTTTGGCGGGGGATTAGAATCCCGGCCGCCATATCAAAATACCCATAGCTTGGGTGTTCCAATATGGCGGTCGGGGCACTTCCGCTGCGTGCAGCCGGGAGATGAGCACCGCGCACAGCGCTTATCTCCCGGCTGCTTTGCTGGTGCGCTACGAGGTGCAGGAGGTGACTGGCGGCTACTGTCGGGAGATCAGCGCTGATTTCCCGACAGTAGCGGTGGCGCCGGTGTCACTTTCTCCCGGAGCCTGTGTCGCTATCCCACAATGGCACCGCGGTGCATTGTGGGATATCGACATAAGCCCCAGAAGTGTGTGACAACACTATTGGTGATTATATAGTAGATGGCTTAGGGCAGAGACACACTATATGAGATGCATGCAAGATACTTGCATGCATCTCGCATGGCTCTCACGGAACGACCCCTGCCTGTCTGAACGGGAACATGGAGCTACAGAGAAACACAAGAAGGTGATGGCTCCTGCTCAAAAAGGCAGGGGTTTTTCCGGGTGAGTCATGCAAGATGCATGCAAGTATCTCACATGCATATCGCATAGCGTGCCTCTGCTCTTATTCTTGTGAAAGTGGAAGGTTAGAGATGCACTGAGCCCATTTGACTCTAGTCGCAGGGTTTATATACACCTTAAGCTCTTCATGCAGATAATTTATTTTTACTATATCTTCTACTAACCACTCAGTTTGGTTCATCTTGACATTCCCCTCTTCTGGGTGGTTTAGTGTAAACCATATTACAATGGAAACACCCATTAATTTACTTTACTGCCATTTCTAATATTTTCCAGTATTTTTTTTTAAAAGAGCATACCATTATATGCCAAGAAATGGATGTATTTGTGCCAAATACGAGATGAAGAATGTGTTTCGCTTTCAGTGCAAGCCCTGCTGTTTATTTGGAAGGCAACCAAAGCAAATGAGGAGGACAATGTAAGGTAATAATTGGAATTTTGGAATCTCAATTTTGTTCCTTGACGACATCAGTTTTAAAAATTCTGCGGAGATTATTAAACAAGCAGCCATCAAGCTGATGTAACGTGACAGCGCTGAGGGGTTACCAAATATTTCTTTATATCAAATGCGAATTTGAATGATGTCACAGAGAAATGGTGCTGACCAGTGGCGTAGCTAGCCTGCTCTGGGCCCGGGGGCGAGATCTGCACCCAGGGCCCCCATGTGAAGAGCGGGGGGGGGGGGGGGGGTTGCTGTCAGAGAATTCTCGTGCCACCCCAAGTGGCGTAGCAAGTGTTTGTGGCGCCTTGGGCGGTGGAAAAATTTGCCGCAGCTGCCGCCCCTAAGACTTGGGCCAAATGGCCACTCTCCTCCTGAACTCTCCATCCTTCTGCACTCCCCATGCTCTATCTTCCTGCACACCTCCATCCTCCTGCACCCTCCATCCTCCAGCACCCTCCATCCTTCAGCACTCTCCATCCTTCAGCGCTCTCCATCCTCCTGCACTCACCATCCTCCTGCGCTCCCCATCCACCTGCGCGCTCCATCCTTCTGTGTGCTCCATCCTCCTGCACTCTTCATCCTCTTGCGCTCTCTGTCCTCCTGCCATCCTTCTGTGTGCTCCATCCTCCTGCACTCTTCATCCTCTTGCGCTCTCTGTCCTCCTGCCATCCTTCTGTGTGCTCCATCCTAATGCGCTCTTCATCCTCTTGCGCTCTCTGTCCTCCTGCGCTCTCTATCCTCCATCCTCCTGCACGCTGCATCCTTCTGCGCTCTCCATCCTCCTGCACTCCCCATCCACCATCCTGCAGCACCCTCCATCCTCCTGCACGCTCCATCCACCTGCGCTCTCCATCCTCCATCCTCTCTTGCATTCCCTGTCCTCCATCCTCCTGCACTCCCCATCCTCCTGCAGTCCCCATTCTTCTGCGCTCTCCATCCTCCTGCGCTCTCCATCCTCCTACGCTCTCTATCCTCCATCCTCCTGCGCTCTTCATCCTCCTGCGCTCTCCATCCTCTATTCCCTGCAGTGTCCATCCTCTATCCCCTGCAGTTTCCATCCTCTATCCCCTGCAGATCCCATCCTCTGTCCCCCTGCAGATCCCATCCTCTGTCCCCCTGCAGATCCCATCCTCTGTCCCCCTGCAGATCCCATCCTCTGTCCCCCTGCAGATCCCGTCCTCTGTCCCCCTGCAGATCCCATCCTCTGTCCCCTGCAGATCCCATCCTCTGTCCCCCTCCAGATCCCATCCTCTGTCCCCCTGCAGATCCCATCCTCTGTCCCCCTGCAGATCCCATCCTCTGTCCCCCTGCAGATCCCATCCTCTGTCCCCCTGCAGATCCCATCCTCTGTCCCCTGCAGATCCCATCCTCTGTCCCCCTGCAGATCCCATCCTCTGTCCCCCTGCAGATCCCATCCTCTGTCCCCCTGCAGATCCCATCCTCTGTCCCCTGCAGATCCCATCCTCTGTCCCCCTGCAGATCCCATCCTCTGTCCCCTGCAGATCCCATCCTCTGTCCCCCTCCAGATCCCATCCTCTGTCCCCCTGCAGATCCCATCCTCTGTCCCCCTGCAGATCCCATCCTCTGTCCCCCTGCAGATCCCATCCTCTGTCCCCCTGCAGATCCCATCCTCTGTCCCCCTGCAGATCCCATCCTCTGTCCCCCTGCAGATCCCATCCTCTGTCCCCCTGCAGATCCCATCCTCCAGCCTCCCTGTATCCTTCATCACCCTTGCACAGCCTGACACCCTCAGCACCCCTCTCTCACACACCTCTTGGGGGGGCGTTGCAGACTTACCGCGGCTGCCGTGTGCGTCTGCTGTAAGGAGGAGGTGAGGAGGGGCGGGCAGACTGCAAGACAGGAAGTCCCGTCTGCGTCCTCCCTCCTCTCCGGCCGGCACGGCAGCCGGCTGGCAGCACGGGGCACGGTGGCCCCCCAGGGGGCGGACAATGGGCCCCTGATGTCGGGGGGCCCGGGGCGCTCGCCCCCCCTGCCCCCCCGCTAGCTACGCTACTGGTGCTGACATATAAAAAGTCCTGTAAATAATATGTTCAGTGGTTTCTGGAGTTATTGTTTATAGCCGACTGTGAGGTTAGAACGTCTGTGCTCATTACAATAACTGATTGCTTTTAAGGGAGGAGAGATATCATTTAAGACATTGAATTTATCTGCAGGCACTACCCGGATCATTCTATGCCTACTGCTTGTAAGGACTGTAAGGCTGAGTGCCCACTGTGCGTTTCTGCAGTGCCCACAGCTCTTTAATGCAAGTCAATGTGTTTTTCCAAAACCTGTGCCCACATGTGCATTGTTGGGTGTTGCGTTTTTATTGCAAAAATCGCCTGCGTAATTTTTATGTCTCTGCAATTAACTTGTTCATTTTTGGGCTGCATTTTCCCCATAGACTCCATTCTAGACCCCCCTCAGAAAAGCATCACAAGCCCATGGGTATTCCTTCCCACAGAGCGTTTCCTGCAGCATAAACACTGCAATATTCACCCTCCCCAGCGATCCCATGGTGATACCACAATGATCTCCAGTGATATCTTCATTCCAGGCATCGGGAAAAGTGACTTGAGGACCTGCGCCGCCCCCTGTGATCAGTCATGTGACTCAACTTTTCACATGGCCAGCTTCTGATTGGACAAAATCTACAGGTCCTTCTGCTGCCCGAGAAGAAGATATCACCAATCACCGTGAGCTCGCCGGAGGGTGAGAAAGTGTGTCGGTCTGTCTCTGTGTGTCTGTCTGTCTTTGTGTGTCCCCTTATTTGAGCTGCGTTTGTATGTATACAAACGCAGCACACGAACTTAGCACAGTAGGCACCTTGCCTAACATGCATACCCTGTTTCCCCTGAAATAATAAGGGGGAATATTGCATTGGAATATTGGGGGCAGCAAAGGGATGATGGCGGTATTGGGGCTTGGAAGGGGATGATGGAAAAATAAGAGATCCCCTGAAAATACGACATAGTGCATTTTTTTTTAGCAAAAAGTAAGATGAGAGTGTGTCTTATTTTAGGGGAAACAGGGTAGCAGCAGTTTGTTCGCATGCTACATTTTTAGGCTATGTGCCAGCACTGCTTTTTTGGTGCAGACATTTTCTGCAGCAAGAATGCTGCTGAACTGCACTCTGTGGCTGTAACACACATCACGAAACGCATGCTTTTTAGGTGTGTTTTTGGTGCATTTTAGCAGCACTTTTAGTGCAGACTGTGGTCATGCCTTTTCACTATTGTCAATAGCTGGGGGGCTGAAAATCCCTGCTAAAATGCCCCATAAATTGACATGCTCATTCTTTTGTCTTGACCACAAACTGCATGGAAAAAATAAGCATCATGCACTCAACACTTCAATATTCTCATACACTTTGCTGGGGAAAAGGATACACCTGCAGTATTGTGTGGCAAAAGGTTACACAAAAAGGCTGCACAAAAGCAGCAAAAAACGTACCATCGGCACAAAGCCTTAATGTGTTGTTTTACAAGCGTTTTATCATGTGGAAAAAATGCAGAATTTTTCAAAAACAGCAAAATAAATGAGATTTAAAAAAAAAAAAAATATCCTTGCATTATTGACCAATGGTGTCTTAAGAAAAATGGGATATGATATCTCTTTCAGCTTTGCTACTGTGTTTTGTAAATGGGTTAGAAGCAAAAAACAGCATCAAAACACACATGGTTTCGGCTATTATTTTGTGGCCATCATCTGCATTTTTCATGCATAAAAAAATCTTTTAAAAAAGCTAAATTTGTACATACCCACCGGCAGACACAGAAAAGGGCCTCTGTGCAAGATCAATATATGGGCCCTTTGTGCACCCAAGAGCTCCTCAAAATGCAAAATTCCTCCTGCTTTTAAGGTTTGGCCTTACCTCTCAGGGTCCTGTGCGGCTGCACCGGCTGCACCAATGATATGTCCACCCCTATATATACCCTGAGGGTAGGGACACACTGGTGTGAAAATCGTACGAGTGCAATGCGAGAATCTTGCATTGCGTTCGGACCAATGTTATTTAATGAGTCAGAACACATTAATGTGTGTCTTCAGCTTTTTCAGCAGATTCTGGATGAGAAAAAAATTGCAACATGCTGCGACAGTATGCGATTCATGGCCGAGATTCGCCATTGCAAGTCAGTGGGTCCAACAAAATAACGAACAGCATACAGACAGCACACGGACAGCACAGGGACAGCATAGGGAGAGCGATTTTAGCATGGTGTTTCTCATGCTGGAAAAAGTTAGAATACAAAAGACAGGATAGATAGGATAGAAATATTGGGTTTACCAGACTCCCTCTGCTACTTCTAGGGCCACCTATTAAGCTAATTGCATATTCACTGCACTGTCAGATGAACAGCTAATCAGAGGAGCTCACACTCTGTGAGAGCCTCTGTGATTGGCTGTTGTAGTCAGACTAGATTTCCTCAATCTGGACAGTGATTCTGCTTGGTTGCCATACACATTAGTGTATGGCAACCAACCTGGCGTTATAGGGTGTTAAATTAATAAATATTAAAATAAAAAAAACACATGGGGCTTTGCAGCATTTTTAAGTCCAACCCGATTAAAGCCGACAGCTGTGAGCTGCCACCCTCAGCTGCCTAAGTTTCCCTTGGCTGGCAAAAAAAAAATGCGTGGGCTCCGCCCTATTTTTGATTGCCAGCAAATGCAAAACTAGGCAGCTGAGGGCTGGTATTCTCAGTGGGAGGAGGGACCATTGTTTTTTGCCCCCTGTTTGCTAAAGAATAGCAGCCCACAGCTGCTCATGAAAATGGCGCATTAATAATAAGCGCCATTTCCAGGTGCCTTATGAGACTCTTCCAGCAGCCCGGGTGGCACACTGGCTAATGAGAGGTTAATACCAGCTTTGTTTTACCTGCTGGTATTAATTGATATAATTGATTCTTAATGTCATGCCAAGTTAGACCCGGCCATTAAGAATTTCCAATAAAGGGTTAAAAAAAAGACACCAGAGTACAAATTATTTATTAGAAATAAAGACACAGACACTCTTAGGGAATCCATCTGTATTATCCCCACAAAACCCTCCACGATCCTTGTCTTCTGTCATCTGTTTTTTTTTTATTATTTATTTATTTAACACCCTATAATGCCAGGATGGTTGCCATACACTAAAGGTGGTGTCTCACGTGGCGATCTGGCCTTCGATGTCGGAAGCGATGTGCAGGTGCACGCTCGCTTCCGACATCGCAGGCCAGCTGTCACACGGCACGACGTTGCCGGTGACGCGGCGGCGATGTGGGCGGAGCCACGTGTGACACTACCTTAATGTGTATGCCGACCAAGCAGTATCACTGTCCAGATTGAGGAAATCCGGTCTGACTACAACAGCCAATCACAGAGGCTCTCACAGAGTGTGAGCTTCTCTGATTGGCTATTTGTATGACAGTGCAGTAAATATGCAATTAGCTTAATCGGCGGGCCTGGAAGTAGCAGAGGGAGTCTGGTAAGCCCGATCTAGCTATTCTAGCATCTATCTATCCTATCGGTGTATTCTATTCAATTTATGTATCTATCCTGTCTACTCTTTTCTAACTCTACACAGCATGAGAAGTGCCATGTTAAACACGTATTACACTCAAACAACACACGGATGTCACACGGACAGGACTCGGATGTTATCTGTGAAAAAATTGAACACTCGCATAGCAGTTGCATACCACACAGATCAAAAAACGGATGTTACTTGTCCGACTCTACTGGATGAGAAACAGACCGATTTTTTAAACGCAAGTGTGTTTCCACCTTAATACTACAGGTCATTAGACACCAAAAATCCCAATTATGTCTGCTGTGCATACTGTACATCACTGAGACCATTAGGAGTGAGGTCCCTGCCTGCAAACTTACAATCTATGAGGAAATAGGGGAGACACAATAGGTAAGAGTAACAAATGCCGTCATATATGGTCCAGCTATCAATATAATAAATAGGGAATTCACATAATGCTGCATGAACCGTTCACCAGCCAGGATCTGTACAGATAAAGTGCTATAAAATGCATGGGGGTGTAGAAGGATGATACAAGAGCTCAGATTTGGAGGAGGACAGAATCGGAAAATTAGACAGATGATGCGAGGAGGTAGGCTAGTCTAAATAGATGTGTTTTTAACACTCGCTTAAAGCTATGGATATTTGGAAATCATTGAATTGTTCTTGGTAACCCGCTCCAGAGAATGGGTGCAGCTCGTGAGAAGTCCTGGAGACGGGAGTGGGAGGTTTGGATTGTAGATGATGTCAGTCTTAGGTCACACGTAGGACGATAGACAGAGATGAGGGAGGGCGGGGCAGAACTGTGGAGGGATTTGTGGGTCAGAGTGATACCGTATATACTCGTGTATAAGCCGACCCGTGTATAAGCCGACCCCCCTACTTTTGCCCCCAAAACCTGGGAAAACCTATTGACTCGTGTATAAGCCGAGGGTGGACCCCAGCACAGGTATACAGCCCCCAGCAGTGTGGTATACAGGCCCCCTCAGTGGTATACAGCAGCCTCCCCAGTGGTAGTATACAGCAGCCTCCCCAGTGGTAGTATACAGTAGCCTCCCCAGTGGTATATACAGCAGCCCCAGAGGGGTATACAGCAGCCCCAGAGCTGTATACAGCAGCCCCAGAGCTGTATACAGCAGCCCCAGAGGGGTATACAGCAGCCCCAGAGGGGTATATAGCAGCCCCAGAGGGGTATATAGCAGCCCCAGAGCTGTATACAGCAGCCCCAGAGGGGTATACAGCAGCCCTAGAGCTGTATACAGCAGCCCCAGAGGGGTATACAGCAGCCCCAGAGGGGTATATAGCAGCCCCAGAGGGGTATATAGCAGCCCCAGAGGGGTATATAGCAGCCCCAGAGCTGTATACAGCAGCCCCAGAGGGGTATACAGCAGCCCTAGAGCTGTATACAGCAGCCCCAGAGGGGTATACAGCAGCCCCAGAGGGGTATACAGCAGCCCCAGAGGGGTATACAGCAGCCCCAGAGGGTATATAGCAGCCCCAGAGGGGTATACAGCAGCCCCAGAGCTGTATACAGCAGCCCCAGAGCTGTATACAGCAGCCCCAGAGGGGTATACAGTAGCCCCAGAGGGGTATACAGCAGCCCCAGAGGGGTATACAGCAGCCCCAGAGGGGTATATAGCAGCCCCAGAGGGGTACACAGCAGCCCCAGAGGGGTACACAGCAGCCCCAGAGGGGTATACAGCAGCCCCAGAGCTGTATACAGCAGCCCCAGAGCTGTATACAGCAGCCCCAGAGGGGTATACAGCAGCCCCAGAGGGGTATACAGCAGCCCCAGAGGGGTATATAGCAGCCCCAGAGGGGTACACAGCAGCCCCAGAGCTGTATACAGCAGCCCCAGAGGGGTATACAGCAGCCCCAGAGGGGTATACAGTAGCCCCAGAGGGGTATATAGCAGCCCCAGAGGGGTATATAGCAGCCCCAGAGGGGTATACAGCAGCCCCAGAGGGGTATACAGCAGCCCCAGAGCTGTATACAGCAGCCCCAGAGGGGTATACAGCAGCCCCAGAGGGGTATACAGCAGCCCCAGCCCCAGAGGGGTATATAGCAGCCCCAGAGGGGTATATAGCAGCCCCAGAGGGGTATATAGCAGCCCCAGAGGGGTATACAGCAGCCCCAGAGGGGTATACAGCAGCCCCAGAGGGGTATACAGCAGCCCCAGAGGGGTATACAGCAGCCCCAGAGCTGTATACAGCAGCCCCAGAGCTGTATACAGCAGCCCCAGCCCCTGAGGGTATATAGCAGCCCCAGCCCCAGAGGGGTATATAGCAGCCCCAGAGGGGTGTACAGCAGCCCCAGAGGGGTATACAGCAGCCCCAGAGGGGTATTTAGCAGCCCCAGAGGGGTATTTAGCAGCCCCAGAGGGGTATACAGCAGCCCCAGAGGGGTATACAGCAGCCCCAGAGGGGTATATAGCAGCCCCAGAGGGGTATTTAGCAGCCCCAGAGGGGTATACAGCAGCCCCAGAGGGGTATACAGCAGCCCCAGAAGGGTATTATAGCAGCCCCAGAGGGGTATATAGCAGCCCCAGAGGGGTACACAGCAGCCCCAGAGCTGTATACAGCAGCCCCAGAGGGGTATACAGCAGCCCCAGAGGGGTATACAGCAGCCCCAGAGGGGTATATAGCAGCCCCAGAGGGGTGTACAGCAGCCCCAGAGGGGTATACAGCAGCCCCAGAGGGGTATACAGCAGCCCCAGAGGGGTATACAGCAGCCCCCGCTGTATACATCAGCCCCCGCTGTATACAGCGGTACCCGGCTGTATACAGCCCTCCCCCCTGGTATACCGGGCCCCCCCTGTGGCCACCTGTAAAGGAAGCGATGATTATACTTATCGGGTCGCCGACGCCGACGCCGCCGCTCTGTCACCGTCCGTCACCGCGCTCCTTCCCGTCTTCATGCTTCCTTCATCGGCGCACAGAAAATGACGTCATTTCCTGTGCGACAGTGAAGGAAGCATGAAGACCAGGAGGAGCGCGGTGACGGACGGTGACAGAGCGGCGGCGTCGGCGTCGGCGACCCGATAAGTATAATCATCGCTTCCTTTACAGGTTGCCACAGGGGGGGGCCCGGTATACCACGGGGGAGCTGTATATTTTTTTTTTTTTAATTATTACCGTATATACTCGTGTATAAGCCGAGGGGGACTTTTCAGCACATTTTTTGTGCTGAAAAACTCGGCTTATACACGAGTATATACGGTAATTTTGTATTGTATTCTGTAGCGGATGGGCAGCCATCCAACACTCTCCATCTTCTTCACAAAAAAATTAGACTTTATATCTTTATGTTTGAAGCCTGAAATGTGGCAAAAGGTTGAAAAGTTCAAGGGGCCAAATACTTTCACAACGCACTGTACATATTAGGGTAAATCCACACATGATGGGTATTTTTCCATATAGAAAATGACCTGCAATGTGGATTTGAAAATCTTTTTGAGTTTTGGAGAGAGCATAGATCTCTTCTGGCTTTTCAATATTAAATTCAATGGAGCAAAAAAAATCTACAATGATCCAAATTTTGATGTGGATTATATGTGGATTTTTTTAAAATGTATTTAAAAAAAAGAAATGAAATGAATACGGTATATGAAAGTCCCTCCGGAACCCAGAAATAGGTAGAGACAGTGCATTCACCAGCGTTAAAACCCCACAGACTCACATCTACCTTATTCACGGATGTGCTCCTTTGTTAATTAGTACTAGTGTATCTCAATGAATTAGAATATCTTCAAAATTCAATGTAATATTGCCATCCTTCAGAGGGTTTTTGGGAGCCATGAAACACGTTGACTAATATATCAATATTATATTCACCCTATGCTGTTTAGTGGAATACGGCAGTGCGGTTTTTAACCCTTTATCCTCCCTACGTTAATTTTCTGAAATATGACCTATGCGCTTTCATTGGTTGTAAGTCATAATCATCAACCTTTACAGAGATAAACACTTGACATAGATCACTCTGTGTGTAATGATTCTATGTAATATAAGTGTTTCACTTGATATTTTTAATTAGTGAAATAAATTACCGTAGCTTTTTGATGATATTCTTAATTCACTGAGTTTCACTAGTATGTATGAAGAATCAGACTACACAGGGTTTGTTTGTAGTCTGTAACCATGGTGACTCATAGGCCTAAATAGTAGTGACTCACCCCAGGGATGTGGGGTATCCAGTCCCGGGCATTACAGTTCATGGGGGATGTCACTGGGCCTGTTGCAGTCTTGTGGCCCTGTTGGTCACTGAAAAGAGTAAGTAAAAATAAAATAAAGTTTTTTTGTGACACCATCTATGGTTCCGGTAATGTTACCGGCGCTGTGGGACAGACCTCCGGGGTGATGGTGGAACAGCAAGTTGGTTACGCTACCCATAGGTGGAGTGGGATTCCCGGGCAGTGATGGGAGTGTGTCTCACACAGGAGTGCAGCTGCACCAGGACTGGTCACTGTTCCTCCTCCCTGCTTCAGTCAGCAGCTCCTCAGGCGCAGGTGAATAAAGTCCAACACACAGTTTGTAACTCTGAACGGGCATACTGGCAGTTCTTCAAACACAGTTTTTTCGGGTCTGCCTGGTCTGGGTAGTCACTAAGAATCAGGATGCTTGACTCAGGACCCTCGGTGGACTGCCTGCTTTTCCTGTCCGGTCCCTTCCTGTGCTCTCTCCTGCCTCCTCGGCGCTTATGCGTGCAGAGCCTGAAGCCAGCTCCCACAGATCCTCTCTATCTCAGCGACTCTTTTCCAAGTCCTCGGGACCCTATACAGTGCCTTTTTCTAGGTGCGCTGGGTGTCAACCACGACTTCCTAAAGAAGTTCGGACCTCCGGTTTTGTGGCTCGGGGGTGGACACCCGCACTGCGCTCGGAGCCGGTCCACCATTCCGGAACTGAGCCCTTCTGGTCGGTAATCGTACCGGTCCGGATTCGGCGCACAGGCAACTCCTGGTTACCCCTAGGGTCCCCTTCCTTCCCAAGGCTTCTCTGCCGTCCTCACTTCTCAATCTCCAGTGGAGCTCTATGCCAACTGACCTCACTCTCCTCCCACCCACACACTTTTCTACTTTTCACTCCTCCCATGGGACTAGGTCCTCCCTATAGCGGGTCTACCCATGGTCCCCTGCCTAGAGTTTGTGCGGATGTGTGTCATGAAGGTCCATTATGCAGCATCCCAATTCCCTAGTCACAGTGGACCTTACACACTCTTTTGTGGGTGCAGTGTGAATTAACTGACAGGTTCCATTAAGCCATGTTCACACTGAGCATTTTTGATCTGTTTTTTGTGATCCGTTTTTGCATGGAAAATGGATCACTTTCTGTGACACCCAGCAAAGTCAATGAGTTTTCACAGATGTGGTGCAAATGCTGCTTTTTTTTACTGGTCCATTTTTGGGGAAAAAAATGCATCCAGAAACGAATGAGCACATCAATTAGGGATACTTATTTTCTCCTACGTTTTCTCCATTGACACAAATGGATCAAAAATGCTTCAAAAATGCAATGCCTGTTTTTTTTTTCAAAAACAGATCGGCCTACATCACATCTATGAGCCCCTGCGTTTGCCTGCTTTGTGCTAGCGCAAGTGCAAGCGCAAGTGATATCACAGGCCAGTGCAGGCAAGTGCATCAGCACATAGATACAGAGCCCTTGAGCTTACTTGCGCTCGAGCCGCCATTACCTGCTATGGGCGAGTGCAGGAGATCGCATCCGGAAGGCAAGTGTGACAGCTTCTCTATCACAGCGCACGCGCTAGTCTAGATGCACTCAACACGTCACATTATGCGTTTTGGTGCTTACGGACTAGCGCATGCGCTGTGACAGAGGAGCTGTCACACTTGCAGTTCCGGGATGCGTCTCATGCGCTCGTCCTTAGCAGGTAATGGCGGCACAAGCAAGTGCAAAGGCTCTACATCTATGCGCCAATGCACTTGCCTGCACTGGCCTGTGATAGCACCTACGCTTGCACTTGCGCTAGCGCAAAGCTGGCAAATGCAGGGGCGCATAGATGTGAACTAGGCCTTCCAGTTTTGCTGTTGAAAACTCAACAAAAATGCAACACAGAAAAAAGGATCAATAACGCACAGTGTGAACATAGCCTTTAAGTCATATGTAACGCAAGTCAATGACACGTCCGGAGGGTAATGTTCAAATAAATATTAAAGTCCACATTTGGCAACTATATCATGATAATGCCACCTGTAAATATACAGTTAACTTTATCCACTTACAGACCAAGGCTAAACGTTTTTTTGCTTTTTCTTTGGAAAATGTCTGTAAACAATTTAAGTGATTTTTTTTTATTGTGGTTATTATACATTTATATTGCAGGACAAGTTCTTTGTTATGACTGCAGCATTTCTCTGGAAATGAAAACCATCTTACTTTTTACATAACATATTTCATGTGTTCTTGTGCCTTGTTCCTGAAAAATGTATGTTTGCAGATCGATTATAACGTTTCATTCCAGCGCCAATCATTTTTTGAATCATATAGAAGGAATTTTATCAAACATTTTTACTAATGTGCCAAGAAATCGTATGTTAGCCAGTTTGTACGAGTTTCTCTCTCTTATTTTAATAGAGGAAAAACAATAGTAAAAGAATAAAACAGAAAGGAATAGCTGCATATCAGAAGTGTATGTAATGTTATTAACAATTGCCCCAGATTTCCAAAGGCTTTGCATTGGCCAGGCTTGAAACTGGAGGCAAAAATTTCTCAAAGAAATGTGCATTATACAGGCAATACTGTGCATACGAAAATCTGCAACTCACCCTGAAAATGCTTTATTTTTACTACACCTACTTTGGAATTTTTGCATCATATTTTCTAACCAATCCCTACTTACATTTGAGACCAGAAGTTTACATACACTACACTTCCCTGACAGAAGTTATGTCGCTTATCCATGTTATGTAAATAAAAGCTTATAACCTGACGTTAAATTCATCCATTGGTTGTATAAATTGCTCTTTGATCAGACACAAAAATTTGTCGCCCACAGAAAGTAATGTGATTTTCAAACAAAAATTAATTTAAAATACAAATAATGTTCATAACATTGGTGAATTAATTGTTGTGCTATTAGAGTCATATTTAATATTTTGTGTGACTTCCATGAGCTTGAAGACTGCATTCCATGCGGTTCAACAATGATTCATACAAGTTATTAATGAAGTCATCAGGAATAGCAAAGAATGCAGTCTACATGCCTCCCAGGAATTCATCTAGATTCTTTGGTTTTGTATTCCAAGCTTCCTCTTTCATCCTACCCCAAACATGCTTAATGATGTACATGTCTGGTGACTGGGCTGGCCAGTCCTTGAGCACCTTGATCTTTTTTGCCTGAAGGAACTTTGTTGTAGAGATGGATGTATGAGATGGAGCACCATCGTGCTGCAGAATTTGATCCTTTTTATGATTTGGAATATAAGAGGTAGTTAATACTCTTGATATTTTAGGCTATTGATATTGCTTTCCACCTTGCAAATGTTTTGCACACCCCCATACTGAATGTAACCCCAGACCATGATCGTTCCACCACCAAATTTAACTGTTTTCTGGGTGTATTTTGGATCCATACAGGCTCCAGTAAGTCTCCTGCAGTATTTGCGGCTGCTGTGGTGTAATTCTACTGAAGATTCATCAGAGAAATCCACCTTCTGCCATTTTTTCACGTCCATCTGTTTAGCAGGCTGTGGGACTTTGCAAATGGCACACATTTTTTTATTGCCTTTTGTTTAGTGCTTGCTACTGGGCACTGATTCGACCATGGAGGCCATTTTGAGACACAATCCTACAAACTGTTCTAGTTGACACAGAGACTTGAGGTGACTAGGCCTGTTGGAGCTCTGCTGCAGTGGAAAAGGGGCTTGCTTTGGATTTTCTAACCAACTAATGTTCCTCCTGAGCAGTTGTCTTGCGGGGTCTGCCGACCTGAACTTGTCAAACATATCTCCAGTCTCTTCAAATCTTTTTTTAATTCTTTGTACTTGACCTTGAGACACATTAAAGGTGCCAGCCACCTCTGCAGTGGATCTGGTCATCAGCGTCTTGATAATCAAGGCTTTGGTCGCAGGGTGGATTTTTAGCATGTTGTCAGAGCTCAAGTTGCACTTCAAGTGAAGGTCTGGGGTGCTGGGTTTCTTTTTAGACACACCCAATAATTAAACAATCATTTACTGAGCACAGGTGAGGATATAAACTACGATTGGGTGCATTATATGACCAGGTGACAAAACGTTTGTCTTGCTAAAATCTGACCATTCTGTGTTCATTAAATGATCAATATTTCAGCATTGATGCCAATTATTTTCTTGAGCTAAACCAAATTTCGGAGGATTTCAGCTTTCAAAAGAGTAATTTATACAACCAATAGATGAATTAATGTTAGATTATAAGATTTTATTTTAAAATGGATAAGCGACATGGCAGATGCAGTAGTCTGACAGATCTGCTGCAAATCAGCAAAAACGCTGATGTGAAAGGGGCCTTCATGAGCTTGAGACTTGTCTAAAGGGTCATTCCTATGGTATTTCCATCCCTGCCTTCATTTCCCAGGTTATCAAGCGCCCAGGCGCTTCTATTTCGGGTCTTGCAATTGTGGGTGAGTGTTGGGTGTACTTGCTGGCTCCAGACAATGTGTGCAGTGTGCATTCTGAAACTAGCAATTACATCTAATATTACCTTCTCAAAAACTGCACTTGACCCACCCAGGGCCGTAGGGTACCCCGTCCTGGGCGGTTGCAGTGGAGGATGTTACAGATGGCTTGCCCAAGCCCGTGGCCCTGGTGGTCAATGGAAAATAGCAAAAAAGGGAAAAATAAAATAAAAGACAGTCTCGTGACACCACTCAGCATACCCGGTTATGATACCAGTGCTGCTTTCTGATGTCTAGGGATGGTGGTGCATGGTGCTGCAGCTAGATGATAACACTCCCCATAGGTGGAGTGGGGTACTCAGGGCAGTGATGTAGAATAGGGATTTTGCACAGGGAAGTGGCTCTGCAGGTTGGATGCTGACACAGTCTATGTGTTGGGTAGGATCAGGGGTTGTAAGAACTGACATTCACACACTGGAAGTTGTTTCCGTACCTTTTACTGATTTCAGGTAACTCAGTACACTCATGTCGGGTCACTTCGGATCTCACACCGATGAGTTGTGAGGCCTCATCGTTCCTGTGTGCTTAAGTCCTGGCCTGTCTGGAACCTGGCCTGACCTCCCCTGTGTCTTTCACTTGTATTGCAGGCGGAGAGAACCTTCTGCTGGGTGCCACTATCTCTCCTGCGGCTTCTGGCTCTCGTGGTTGCTGTGCTACAAGTGTCTCAGAAGACTGATGTCTCCTTGGTTAGCTGGTGTTTTCTGCTGGGCTAATTAATCCCTGGCAGACTCGGACCCCGGTGTCCGGGTTGCTTCCTGGGGTGAACCGCTATGGTTCCTCTGCCCCCACTCTGTTCCTCGCCTTGCCTCTGACCCTCACTCTTGGGCCCCCGCTCTGGCTGGGCTTCCCTCTGGTACGGGCCTAGAGCGGCACCTTTCACCAGTATGTCTTTACAGTACTGCACTACCTAACTCCTTCCCCGGGCCTGAATTTATAGGGGACCTTGCCTGAAGGCAGCAAGTAGAGCTCCCCTTTTGGGTTGGAAGGTGTTGTATGTGTAGGGTACCTGATGTGGAAATCACTCTGTGAACCAGGTGGTCGTGTGGCTACCCATATAGCAGGGTGCCACACACCTACTTCCATAATTCACATTATTGTCCTGTCACATCAGCGTTTTTCGCTGAATACGGAGGATCCGGCAGATTTACTACATCTGCCGGATCTGCTGCCTAACAGCCGACTTGTGATGCATCTGCAGCAAGCCCCAATTCATTCTCTATGGCACTTGTGGCAGATGTGACAAGTGCAGTTTTGCCGCGATCTGGCAAATCTAGCAGTTGCGGCCAGGCAAAAAAACGCGGTCAGCTGTGATTTTTTTTGCGTGGGGGCAAGTGTTGGGTTGTGGCAAAACTGCATTTGCTGCACCTGCTGCAAGTCCCATAGAAAATGAATGGGGGCTTGCTGCAGGTGTACCGCAAGTTGGCCATTAGGCGACAGATCCAGCAGATGCGGTAAATCTGCCAGATTTACCACATTCAGCGAAAACGCTGATGTGAAAGAACCCTCAGAAGCTGTTTTTGCACGTCTTAACATTCCCCAGGGATTTCTTCACATTTTTCTGTCTGTGTTGCCTCCTCCCACTACCGCAACCTCCTCCTCCTCATCCAGTCAGTGTAAGCATTGGGGAGGTGCCCAAAGGCAAAGGGGATTAGACTTTCAGTAATAGTAGTATCATTAATACAATGAGATGCTTTTTAACTGCAACTGCTATAGTTTACACAACAGAATAAAAAAATAAAGCTCTGTAGAGGGAGCTGTGACAACAGGTTAGAAAGGGGGCTTTTACTAAAATTGTTAGGACCTTCTCACATCTAATGCACCTGTGCGCTTGGCTGCCCTGCCTGCCCTGCGCTAGCGGAAATGCCAGTGCAGGTACATTTAGGGGCAGCTGCAGCCAAGCACATAGGTGCATGGATGCACCGCACCTGAGCTCGGTTCCGCTCGGTGCCCCCATTACCTTCTATGGCTGAGCGCAGGAGCCGACATCCCCGAAGCGCAAGTGTGACTATGCTGACGTCACCGCACATGCGCTTTTACAGACGCACCCAGTACCGTCACATTTCACGTCTCTGAGAGCCGTAGAAGCGGAAGTTACCCGCGAAACGGTGACCGTCGCTTCAGCACCTCCCTCCCTGCACCCTTGGATGTAATATACATGGTTTAATAAAGTCGGTTTGCAACCAGGAAACACGAGTGTCGCCATCCTCTCTTTCCTAAAAATGATTTTATACTCACTCATTAGGCATTATAATTAGTAGCCCTTAGGGCGTGTTGTTTTACAGGCTCCAGTATCCACCCTCTCTCTCTCTCTCTCTGTGTTGCTGTGATGTGGAGCTGAAGGCAGGACTAATGATTTGCATTCTGTGAGTGACAGAGAGGGGGAGGACAGAGCTTGCACAAGCAAAGCAGCACAGAGAGAGAGAGAGAGGGTAGATCCTGGAGCCTGCAAAATAAACATGCCCTAAGGGCTAAAGAATATAGCCCCTACTAATTATAATGCCTAATGAGGGAGTATAAAATTGTTTTTAACCACTTTCACAGGATGCTTTTAGGAGACAAAAGGAGTGTGAGATTAGTGATAGGATGCTGCATTTGCGTTTCTATGTGTTTTTACCGCTAAAAACGCATCCGAATGCATGCGATTTTGGCCCCATTGATTTTAATGGAAAACGCAATGAAAACACATGTACGTTTTTGCAAATGTAGCCAAAACGTGGGCTGTTACATCTAGGGCTGCGTTAGCAAAAACGCATGCGTTTTACATTTTTGCAAATGCACATGTGTTTTAGCATGCGTTTTCTATGCGTTTTCCATTGAAATCAATGGGGGCAAAAACGCATAGAAACGCAAATGCAGCAAAACACAGACCTGCATTAGATGTGAAAAGGGCTTATGTATTTTCTATGTGTTTGTAAGTGTTTGCCTGACATTGTTTTCAATGGTGTTCAACGAACATTTGACGAACACACCCCCAATTCGATGAATCGAATTCGAACACTAGGATGGTGGCTCATCTCTACTCTGCGCTCGGCCATAGAAGGTAATAAGAGCAGATAAGCGCAGGAGCAGTGCATCTATGCGCTGATGTGCTTGCCTGCGTTTTGATGAAAATGCACCTGCGCTTGCATTTGCGCTAGCGCAGGGCAGGCAAACGCTGGTAAATGCACCTATGCATAGATGTTTACTAGGCCTTAATCTATGGCGAAATACTAAAAATCCATCTCTGTGGGGTAACAGTCACAAATGTTTAGTTTCTTCATTTACTTGCTATGTAACCATGATTGCTATGGTGGCAGAACACCTTTAAGTAATTTCCCTTTCTGCATTTGTTTGCAGGGATATATTCCTGCTCTTATCCCCCATTTTGCTTCATTTTGCAGCCCCTACTATGACCATTTTACAGTCATTTTTAGCACTGAAAATGGGTTACTATTGACTTGTACCCAGTTTGTTGTCTTCAAGTTTGGGTGAAGTCTGGCTCCCAAACCAAACCTTTTGTTGTCCAGCCGAACCCGCTGAACTCAAACATCCTCAGGCCCACTCTACAGTAGTTATCATGACTGTATAAGGCTGCCTTCAGACTTGCAGATGCCTCCGCAGCGTTTTGCAGAGGCATCTGCAAGTATCTGCATGCAGACCGCGGCCCTATGTTTATAATGGATGCTTGCAGACCGCCGTGCGCTCTCATTGCCCGCCATTAGTGATCTGTGCGCAGGCGGATGCCTGCGTACAGATCACACACTCTCATCCGCACCAGGACGCAAGATGTTGCGTCCCTGTGCGGGCGAGAGTGTGTGATTTGTGCGCAGGCATCGGCCTGCGCACAAATCACTAATGGCGGGCAATGAGAGCACACAGCGGTCTGCAAGCATCTGCAGACCGCCGTGCGCTCCATTATAAACATAGGGGTCGCGGTCTGCATGCAGATACTTGCAGATGCCTCTGCAAAATGCTGCGGAGGCATCTGCAAGTCTGAAGGCAGCCTTAGAAAGCATTTTTATGATTTTTGTAAAATAGCTTTTATATGATATATATTAATATATATATGTAAATATATATACTTTATTGACCTTACTTTTTTAAATGAACATCTTTGCACTTTCTATTGAAACAAATTAATTATTTAGTGTTTTATATTATTAAAGAATGTATAAATGACGGAAAATAATACAAATTCCAAAAAACTCCAATCACATTTTTAGTATAAATATAGCTTTACAATTGTTACTAGATGATGTATTGTTGTTATAAAATGGGCCTTGAACAAGGACTGAACTACACTAACTCACTGTAGAATCGGGATCCAATGCGTAGCTGGCACACATAGAAATACATACACTTTGAGACGTAGTTGTTGCAGGTCATTATGGCATTTGCCAGTAGTCAACTTCTTCCCATATAAATCTAACATTTGAGCTCTGAGCACAGTTCCTCTCCCTTGGAGAACATTTAAAAAAGAGTCCTTTGATCAATTGTGATGGTAGCATGGATAGGGCTATGCTTTCTTTCATCTGCCAATCTTAGATAGTTTCTCTTAAAAACCTATGAACAGAGATTATACGTAAGGTCCCTTTAACCGAATCCACCTGCCACATCAGGGTTCATTTCACGCTTGTCAGATTTCTTGCTTGTGCCACAAATCAGCAGCGGTCGCAGAACACTCTCAAAGGACATCAATGAAATAATACACGGAGGGAAGTTTATAAAAACAAGTGCACAGGAAGAGTTAAGAAGTTGACCAGGAATCAAAAGTTACACCAATATTAGTATTGGTCAAGGCTAACATGGGAAAACTTGCCTATGGATGATAGATAGTCCACACTGCGCGGCACATCCAGCGCCCACTCATCTCCGCATGCCGACATTCATGTCTACAAGGACTAGCAAAGACCATGGCCCCATAACTGTACGCTTGTGCCAGAGGGAGTCACCTGCTAGCAGCGAGCTGCCTATGTCATTGTGCTTGTATCAGGATGATAATGGCACGCTTTTTAATAAGATTATGAATGTAAAGGCGGATCCTTGGCAGCTGGTGCTCCATACGGATCAGCGGGACAATGGCAGTGAAGAACCAAATGAATAGCAAAGAAATATTGTCCACTTCTTTAGACATTTATGAATAACAGGATTAAGCAGCCTGCTTGAAAATAAATGATCCCATGTTTGTGTCTTCATGTTCCTATATATTTTTAAGCATGTACCTATTGTGTAGATCCAATGTGGCTTCCACAAAGCAAATCCTCCCCATGTGCATTTACATATTTTATTTTCCTGGTTATTGACCCAAAAATACTATTTAAATACCAATTCAATACTAATTCAGGCAAAGATGATTTTACAAAAAAGTGCTGTGATCACCATCAAAATGATATTAGATCGATTTAAAAGGTTTTCGTTATTAGTTCATTAGAAATGTTTAGATTTTATTTGCCTAGACATTAATAAAATCGGTGTTCTCCAAAGCATTGCAATATTACAAATTTATAGCTGTAAGTCAGGACATTGTGGGGGCCAGTCATTTAGAAAGAAGTTGAGAGCCAAATTTGGCGATCACCATAGTATACTGATTAATGATAGTTGTTTCTCAAATACAATGTAAGGCTGCTTTCACACTGCCAAATTTTAAATCTGTGTATATCCGTTTTAAAATGGATAGACACTGATCTGTTATTGTCTCCCATACAATCCTATGTGCTTGGATGGGTCCTATATGGCCATCAGTGTGTGTCTGTTTATTCACAGATCCATTTTTGTCCACTTTTTCCATGCACCAAGAATCAGAAACTGCTCACATTTTGGACTGCCTTGAAAAAAGCCGACAAAAACGGACAGACACGGAGCAGTTGTTGTCCATATGAAATTATAATGGAGCTCTATGGAGGATGGATCTGTATGGATCTGTAAAAAAAACGGATACGTGAAACAGATCCATTTTGCTGTACTGTGCATGCTCAGAAGCAAGGTACAGCTTCTCCCACCCCTATCTCTGGTAACTGATGACGGATCTGTTAAAAAAAAGGTCCATGGACATCCGTTGACATCCATTTGCACAGATCTGTGCCTGTTCATGTGATTCCATGAAATTCAATGATCCATACAGATTTGAAAATGGCCAGTGTGAAAACAGCGTCTGTGAGTTCTGGTTCTGGAGTTCAGCCAGATTTAATATAAAGTTCTGTTCTGGACTCCAACTTGACCTGAACCTCATTAGAATTCCTTGATTGGGCAGTTCTGCTCTCTACCCACATACAGCCAGCCATAAACAAAGCACTTCCAGGGGAGGTTGGTGTATTATATGTATTTTTTTGAACACTCTACATCCGATAACGCTGATTTTATCTTTGGTGTGAGTCATTCAAACACTGCAAGTGGCTCCCTCTAGTCAAGCACCGAGTGTACCCAACCACCGTGATGCTCACTCCGGTGGTTTGCATATGTAAAGAAACTGAACTCCAAACCTGAACACTGAAATTTTTTGTTAAATCTGTGTGCAGTATGAACATTGAACTCTAAAGTCCGGTTCACTCATCCCTAGTAGAGAAAGATCCAATCTCAGGATTCCTTTAGGGTACCTTTACACGCCGCAACTTTTGGTGGCGATAGGAGGCAATGTAACGTGCGCGTGCTCTTTTTTCATGGTTGCCTCAGATCGCCGATGGCGCTTTTACACGCCACAATTTCGCCCTCAACCTAAGGTGACGTGTTGCCCTGGAAGTAGCCACACCAACAGCAGGAAACATCCGGTAGACTCCCGTCTCCGCTTCACACGCCGCAATCCCCTAAAGGAATGTGGGCGTACATGTTCAGAGCCGTGAGAACATAGGCGTGGCGGACTGGTGTATACCGCGCCCCAAACACGCTGATTAGACAATGCAATAGCGTTATGATTGGGCAGCCTGCGCTAGAAGACTGCCTAATACATGACGCCATTGTGTGGTGGTGAATGGACAGCTGTTCAAACATGGCACGGTGTCAAATATTTATGACAGAAATAGCGTCATATCGCCTTTACCGCCCCCTTGCAGCACAAGCACAGTCTCTGCTCTATAGGATGCCCATATGGGCGTGCATAATTAACACGCCGGCGGCGGGGAGAAGCACAAAAGACCGCCTTTTGCGGCTTCTCATATAATGAGAAGCTGCAGATCCACAGGTAAAAAAAGAACTTTTATAAACTTTACAATAGCGCTTTATGGAAACAAAGGGATGGATAGAAATGGATTACCATGGTGCAGGGACAGGTTAAAAGAGCCTGGGGGCTCATTTTTAGAGGTCAGGTTCCCTTTAAGTTGATGGCGGGATGAAACTGATTAAAGTGTTCATGGAAAGTCTTCAGCTGTTGCTCAGCCTCTGTCCAGATTATTGAAATGTCATCAATATAACGGTAGTAGGTCAGAGGCCTGATAGGACAAGAGGATAAAAAGTCACCTTCAAGCTTGGCAATGAAAAGATTTGCATATTATGTTGCCATTTTGCTTCCCATTGCTGTGCCAGTCTCTTATAAATATATGTTGTTGTCAAATGTGAAGTAGTTGTGCGCGAGGATGAATTTTGTAAGCTCCACCACAGAGTCAGCATCAATCCCTATGTTTTCCAGGAAAGTTTTGCAGGCATTTAATCCATCCCGGTGTGGGATATTGCTGTACAGAGATTCCACATCCACGGTGATGAGGATGGTTACTTCTGGTAGAGGACCTATTGCTGACAGTTTATTCAATAGGTCAGTTGTGTCCTGAATGTGGCTGGGTATCTCTTTTACCAGGGGTTTGAGAACACCCTCTACACACACAGTAATGTGTTAGGTGAGAGTGCCCACACCTGAAATGATTGGTCTTCCTGGATTTCTTGATTTGTGAATCTGGGAAGCATGTAGAATGTGCCTGTTCTTGGACTTTCTGGTATCAGGTCATCAGCTCTTAAAGATATGTCAGGTAGACAAGAGACCAGCCTGTTTAATTCCAAGTGAAGCCCTGTGTGAGGTCAGACTCCAATTTCTTGTAGTAGCTTGTGTCCGTCAATTGTCTGTTTGCTTATAACATATATATAACATAAATAAGATAGTTGTGTCTGTTCTTTCTGCATTGTTATTTACCAGCAGCCATGATCCCTAGCAATATCCTTTTCTGACTGCTCAGCAAGCAATTGCTTCTTCCAATTCTGTTCAGAGTCCTTTTTTCTTTTGTATTCATGGCATGACTTTCCTGGCAGCACAGTCCATTCTCTGAAGATAACATCAAATATGGTGACTACTGATGAGCGAGTAGTAAAGGCCCTGTCAACCAAGGCTGTGATGTCGGAAACGATGCGCGGGTGCATGCTCTCTTCCGACATCGCAGCCTTGGTGTCACACGGCAGGATGTTGCCGGTGACGCCGCAGCGATGAGGGCGGAGCCATCGCTCAATGGGCTGGGATCAACCCAGCGAGTGATCCACAGCAGTGCTGCGGTATAGGCTGGATCGCCGCCAACATCGCTACTGCGGTGTCAGACGGCGCGATCATGCCTAATCGCTGGTTGCAGATTGACAGGTTTACGTCCATGCTCGTAAACCTGTCAACCTGCGACCAGCGATAAATCGCAGTTGCGTCGCGCTGTCACACAGCACGACACAGTTACGATATTGCTAGCGACATCGCTGATGCATCACTTATCGTAGATGTCGCTACCGATATTGACACGCGTGACAGGGCCTTAAGAGCCTCAGGTTCGGATAGCTCTAACCAAATACTTTGAATGAGTAATGAGTAACGAATCCAGTGTAAGTCAATAGGGAACTCATTTGGATCGGAATACTAAAACAGTTTAATGTAATTTGGTTAGATCTATCCGAACCTAAACATCTTCTTACTCGCTCATCACTATTGGTGATTTATTTAAGGGATAATTAAACTATAATGCTTTGTCTGTTAATAAAGATTAGGACAGTTTTCTGGCTATCATTTTTGTTGCTTCTGATTCCGATTTGAAATCCTGAATTTCTTAGGTCCTAACATTAATTTTGTCCCTTGACATTGCGTCTACCTTGTCCTTGGGATTATTTCTTTATTATGGTTATTATGGTTATTATGGGATTATTTATTATTATGGTATACTCTCCTGCCTCTGACCCTATGGTTCAGTTCCTGACTATGCTGCCATTTCATCCTCTGGCTGGCTGCATCTTGATCGTTCTCGTGGTGAGAACTCTTGGTTCCATTCCTGACTGCCTAAAAACTCCATTAGCTCTACTGCCATCAATCTGTTTTTATTTTTATAACCTTAGGAATCCACTGCAGCAAAGTCCATACCTTCTGGCATGGGTTAAAGGGAACCTGTCGTGTCAAAAAACGCTATTAACCTACAGATGTGGTTTGCTCTGCAAGTTATTAGCAGTCTAAAGCTGTGCGGGCTCTATACAGAAAGCGAAGTTACCGGGATGAAATTAATTCTGGCTCTGAACTTCAGTCATAGAGGCTCAGCTGACATACAGTTAGGGCCAGAAATATTTGGACAGTGACACAATTTTCGCGAGTTGGGCTCTTCATGCCACCACATTGGCTTTGAAATGAAACCTCTACAACAGAATTCAAGTGCAGATTGTAATGTTTAATTTGAAGGGTTGAACAAAAATATCTGATAGAAAATGTAGGAATTGTACACATTTCTTTACAAACACTCCACATTTTAGGAGGTCAAAAGTAATTGGACAAATAAACATAACCTAAACTAAATATTTTTATTTTCAATATTTTGTTGCGAATCCTTTGGAGGCAATCACTGTCTTAAGTCTGGAACACATGGACATCACCAAACGCTGGGTTTCCTCCTTCTTAATGCTTTGCCAGGCCTTTACAGCCGCAGCCTTCAGGTCTTGCTTGTTTGTGGGTCTTTCCGTCTTAAGTCTGGATTTGAGCAAGTGAAATTCATGCTCAATTGGGTTAAGATCTGGTGATTGACTTGGCCATTGCAGAATGTTCCACTTTTTTGCACTCATGAACTCCTGGGTAGCTTTGGCTGTATGCTTGGGGTCATTGTCCATCTGTACTATGAAGCGCCGTCCAATCAACATTGCAGCATTTGGCTGAATCTGGGCTGAAAGTATATCCCGGTACACTTCAGAATTCATCCGGCTACTCTTGTCTGCTGTTATGTCATCAATAAACACAAGTGACCCAGTGCCATTGAAAGCCATGCATGCCCATGCCATCACGTTGCCTCCACCATGTTTTACAGAGGATGTGGTGTGCCTTGGATCATGTGCCGTTCCCTTTCTTCTCCAAACTTTTTTCTTCCCATCATTCTGGTACAGGTTGATCTTTGTCTCATCTGTCCATAGAATACTTTTCCAGAACTGAGGTGGCTTCTTGAGGTCTTTTTAAGCAAATTTAACTCTGGCCTGTCTATTTTTGGAATTGATGAATGGTTTGCATCTAGATGTGAACCCTTTGTATTTACTGTCATGGAGTCTTCTCTTTACTGTTGACTTAGAGACAGATACACCTACTTCACTGAAGGTACCGTCACACAGGGACATATCGCCGGCGATATTGCCGGGAATCGCGGGAGCGCGCATCCCTGACAACATCGCCGGTGAGATGTCAAACTGAGCAACTTACCGGCGATGTCGCCGGCTAGTTGCCGCGGCTATCGCTTGCTGGGTTGCCCAGCAACCCAGCGAGCGATAACCCGCAATGTAGTAGATAGGCGGAATCGTCCGTAACATTGCGGATTGCCGCGTTACACAGGGCGATCAGGCAGAATCGCCTGAGCAACATCGCCAGGTTTCCCAACATGGTTGGGAAACCTGGCGATGTGACTCAGGTGATTCAACGCCTGATTATCGCCCTGTCACACGCGGCAATTCGCCGGCGATGTCGCCGCAACCTGGCCACGCCCCTCGGTTGCCGGCAACATCGCCGGCGATATCTCCCCGTGTGACGGTACCTTGAGAGTGTTCTGGACTTCAGTTGATGTTGTGAACGGGTTCTTCTTCACCAAATAAAGTATGCGGCGATCATCCACCACTGTTGTCATCCGTGGACGCCCAGGCCTTTTAGAGATCCCAAGCTCACCAGTCAATTCCTTTTTTCTCAGAATGTACCCAACTGTTGATTTTGTTACTCCAAGCATGTCTGCTATCTCTCTCATGGATTTTTTTCTTTTTTTCAGCCTCAGGATGTTCTGCTTCACCTCAATTGAGAGTTCCTTTGACCGCATGTTGTCTGGTCACAGCAACAGCTTCCAAATGCAAAACCACACACCTGGAATCCACCCCTGACCTTTTAACTACTTCATTGATTACAGGTTAACGAGGGAGACGCCTTCAGAGTTAATTGCAGCCCTTAGAGTCCATTGTCCAATTACTTTTGGTCCCTTGAAAAAGAGGAGGCTATGCATTACAGAGCTATGATTCATAAACCCTTTCTCCGATTTGGATGTGGAAACTCTCATATTGCAGCTGGGAGTGTGCACTTTCAGCCCATATTATATATATAATTGTATTTCTGAACATGTTTTTGTAAACAGCTAAAATAACAAAACTTGTGTCACTGTCCAAATATTTCTGGCCCTAACTGTAGCTTCAGTCTCCGCTCAGTACATAGTGAGGGTCAGCAGTATTCGCACCCCTTGTGAACTGAAAGCCGGAGGCTGCTGGGAGAATAAAAGTTAATTTCCTCCTGGTAGCTGCGCTTTCAGCTCGGTGGCCGCTCAGATTTAGAATGCTATGAACCTACATATTAACCCTATATCTGCAGGCCAATAGTGTTTTCTGGAAAAATAGGTTCACTTTAAGAATAAAAACTAGGATATCCTTAGACTAAACACCCCAGTCTTGCCAGTGCCAAACGTATTGTGGCTTAGAAAGTCCACATCTCCGGTCCGTGACTATAACAATATCCTTGTTTGACAGACACACTTCTTTTCTGATTGTTTTATATAGTGCATTCCTGAAGAGCACAGGGAACACACAGCAATACAAGGAATTTCACCGGGAGGAGGGAGTATGATGAATAATGTTAGCTAGTAGTGGAAACTAAAAAAGAAAGTATATTTTCTCTGTTAGGATTTTCTAAACTTTATAAGTTGGTTGGAACTCTAAAAAGTGTCAGAAGCTGTGTTCTTTTCCTTTTTGGCAAAACACAATTAGACTGCGGTAAACGTCAGCATAAAACATACTTAGGAAAGTTGCTAAGAGAGGACCACCAGGGAGGAAGAAATTTCGAACCTGTCCAAAATGACATTTTGCTTTAATAAGTTATAAAGAAGCCAATTTTACCTACTTGCAGAGATACTAAACTCTACTTAAGAAAGAAAAGTAACGGCTGCATAGAAATTAATTCCTGCATCATATTCTGGTTACTTTAAGAGGGGCATCAATCAGATCCTCGATCTAAGTGAAGTTATTACTTGAAATGGCTGGAACCAATTTACGTGCTTTCAACTTGTGTCTAGACTTTAATAAGTTCTTGAAGGCAGTTCTACGCCAGTATCAGGCTAAATCCAATTCAGAAGAAGGAATTGTTACAATTGCTTTTTTACACATACTTTAAACCTATAAAAAGGTGACGTTTTTACGACAATAATAGAAAATCTTCCTGCTAAGTCTACTAGTAAAATGATGTAGTGTGCAGTCCTCAATGCAGGAGAAAAAGTCATGATTGTTTTCACATTAGATATTATTACATTTTGTAATGTCTTCCATGCAGATAAGATTTTGTTTCAGAAATCTTCACCTCTGCGTTGGGCTGTGTTCACTCGTTGCGTTTTTATAGTTTTTTTTCTGCATTTTTTTAGTTCAGTTATGTCACCAAACTGTAAGAAATTCCTTATGCCAGCCAAAGTCAATGAGAATCCTCAGATGTTGTGCGCACGTTGTCATGGCAATGAATAGTTAATAAATTATTGCAGACACTCAGAAATCTTCCAACAGCATGTTCATATGAATCCTTGCACTTTCCTCAAGTTATCTCTTCTCCTATCCTCTCCTTCTCCTCCCCCCCTCCAGAATTTCTCTGTCTCAGATTCTATATAATGTTTTGATGTTCCTGTACCGAATGTACTAATCAAGGCTAAACTGAATTGCTAACTAACACACAAAATGATTGAATATTCTCTTCAGAATAAAACTGCAGATTCAGCATAATGTGATGCTAACACCCCCTAGAAACACCCCTAAGTAATATCCCTTTAAGGAGCCGTATAAAACTTGCTACCCCTCCCTTAATAAAGGTCTTTGTCATTAAGCTCTACTTTGACTTGTTGTCAGCGTGGTTCTTACCAATGGCATGCACACACTTAGATAAAGAATCAATTTTGCTGCAGACACTTAAGAGGACAGCCCACCCGAAAGGTGTGAGGCCTCGCATTACAACGTTACTTACTTTTCTCTTGCAGAACATAGTCTTCAGCATGTCAATGCTTTCAACGTTTTCACAGCGTTTTTATCCCCTTTCACCCATTGACTTCATTATGCAAAAAGCAACAAAAACACACATTTTTGTAGCAGCTTTTTTCCTGCCAAGAGATGGAAAAATGATGCAGAAATTTCCACAATCAAATACTCAACGTGTGCACAAAGCCTTAAAGAGGTGGACAAACAGTCATAAGCCGAGGCAGGTGAGATCAGTTCCACTCCTCCATGGTCAGCACTTCATTCATTCATGTTTGCACTGCAGCCAATCATCAACATCTGATTGACTGCAGTGTTTATAATTCACCTTCCTGGTTTCACACTGCAGTTTTTTCCCTGATCAGGGTTTGTCCAGTTTGAGTGCCAAAAACCAGGAGTGAAACTTGCAGAGAAAAATTATCTTTGAAAGATTGACACCTGTTCTGGGTTTTGGTTCCTCTCCTGGTTTTGGCACACAAACTGGATGGAACCTGATCAGGGAAAAAACTGCAGTGTGAAACCAGCCTAAGCTGGAATAAATAGTGTTCACAATTCATTCGAGGAGAATTGGAAAAGACATTTACTCATGTCAGACAAAATGTGAATTTGAACTGCAGGGGAAACGCAGGTATACGCGACCACTACAATGATGAGAAGCTATTATGTTTGCTTGTGACTCTATGAAATTAACATTTTTGATATCACATCTCATATATTGATTGAATTTTCCTGAGTGAGACAATATTTTTGGTTATCATCTAGGAGGTTTTACTGTCAGCTTTTTGTTCCTTGATCTATTAAAGGGGTTATCCGGGATGTCTAAAAAAAACGTGCCTAAGCACTAACAGGCAGGTAGCTGCCACCTACCTGCCTGTTGTGCCCCGTACCGTTCACCTCCGGTCACCGCTGACACAGAGCGGTCTCAGACTGCTCTCCCCAACGATTTTGCAGCTTCCGCTGATGTCACATCTACAGAGGGGGGGCTTCTCCCCTCTGTCGATGGGCAGCTTCTCCCTCTGTTGATGAGCATAAGAGCTGACGTAACCCTAATTGACTGCTGGCTCCCCCACTCAGGTAGCGGGGAGCCAGCTGTCAATCAGCAGGAGACCGGTTGTCCCACCCCTTCCACTGAGTAAAGCGGAAAAGCCATCTCCGCTTTGCTTACCCCACCACACTGTCCCAAGCAGGAGCGGTCTGTAACCATTCTGTGGCGGAGATGAATGGCGGTGGAGACGCTGGGCACAACAGACAGATAGGGGGCAACTACCTGCCTGATAGTGTTTAGGCCTTTTTTTCTTTTTTATAAATCCCGGACAACCCCTTTAAGTGATGTCTATATTATCTGAATTGAGCTATTGTTGTCTATAATAATAAAAATATGCAGCAGATCTAATATTAACTGGTTGCTATTTATTATAAGAGATGTGCAGCTCCTTTTGACTGTGGAGGAATTAACTCTTGTTCAACTGGACAAGATTAATATTTTATTTATTTATTGAGTAACTGTAATTTTTGATAGGCGAGGAACAATTTAGGGATAGAGAGGGAGAGTCGATAGGGAGTGGGGGCACCACAGGTGTATTAAGAGGGTGCCGACCTCGGCTTTTCAGGCAGTTGCAAGTGATAGGAATACATTGTCAGGGTACAGTTAGGAGTGTTTCTATCAAATATTATTTGCGCTTGTAGATTTTTTGCTGTGGCATCTTTGGGTCTTTCATCATATATTCGACTAAAGATAACTTTTAACTATTAGGTCCTTGCTCTGATATGGTTATTGATGGTTATGGACCATGTCATTAAATCTTTGGTTAAACCAAACCATAATTACACATATCGCAGACCTTGGGCAACTGGTCATAACATGTCATGATAAGATGCATATAAGATTGTAGTGAAATTAGGTATTTTTTACTCTTTAACTGCATTATGCAATAATAATAGGAATAATAATTTTTATATATATGGCACCAAACATATTCTGCAGCACTTTAAAATTCAGAGGGACATATACAGATAAGGCTGCCTTCACAATGCATAATTTGTGATCCGTGTCTATCCGTTTGATAGAGTGGATCAGTGTTGGCCTCCCATGTTATCCTATGGGCACGGATTGGTCCTATTTGGCCATCAATATGTGTCAGTTTTGTCACTGATCCATTTGTGTCAGTTTTTTCATGTTCCTAGAATCGGATATTACTTCAATTTTGGGCTGCCTTGAAAATCACTGACACCAACGGACAGATACGGATCCATAGTTGTCAGTGTCAAATAACATAGATGTCTATGGAGCGTGAAACGGATCCATTTTTCTGTACTGAGCATGCTCAGAAATGAGGTACAGATCCTCCCACTCCTATCTCTAGTAATGGATAATGGATCCATTAAAAAAACGGTCAGTGGACATCAGTTGCCATCTGTTTGAACAGATCAGTGCCTGTCCGTGTGGTCCTTGAAATTCAAGGATCCATATGGATTGACAAATTATGCAGTGTGAAGGCCGCTTAATAAAGACATTACAGAGTGACAAAAATTCAACAGATACCAAGAGGAGTGAGGGCTCAGCTCACAAGCTACAATCTATGAGGAAATAGGGGAGGCACGAAGGTAAATGGTAACAAGTGCCTTCATATATGGTCCAGCCATCAATATAATAAATAGGGGATTCACATGATTCTGTATGAACCTTTCACTAGCACAAGAATAGATAAAGTGCTACATAGTGCATGTAGGGTATAAAATAATATTATCAGGGGCCAGATTTTGAGGAAGATATTGTAAATGGCAGATAAGGTAATTGGTTAGTCGAAAGAAAGCCATTTTTAGGGCTCGTATAAAACTGTGGGTACTGGGTATTAACTAAATAATTAAATTGTTTCAAGAAATTACAAGAAATGATTTTTCTACTAATCCAGGCTTCAACAATTTGGAATCCCATAACTTCAAAACAGACTGAGCAGAGGGGGCAGTACGAATCAGCAGCCCCTGCTCCTCCATTCCAGAGTAGATAATGATGACATCTGAGTCCTTGTTACCAGTTCAATATTTATACAGGACTGTAAACCACACAATGGTAAGTGACACCATAGCACCTTACACAATCGCTACTACCTGCGCACCTGGATGTACCATTGTTCCCATGGTATAGCTTTGATTACAACTCATTGTATGTTTATTGGTTCCATCCTATATATATATCAGTTTCTCTTTTTTCCTTTTTTCTTTACTCCTTTCTTTTGATCCATGTCGGAGGTCCATCAATGTGCAGTAAAGTATTCCTTTCCTGGTTCTGAAAATATAATTGTTTGCAAGTTTCCTGCTTTAGGTAATATGTTCATTGACACCAAGCAATTAATATCATTGCCGGGCTGTTAAAGGGACATGACACAGGAGATTAACAGGAACCTCTAGGATGACCTCTTATAGAAACCCCCTTGGACCATATCAAGTATCACACACGCTGTTCTCTCAAGTCAGTGAATCCGAGTCATTAAGTCAACACTTATTAAGAATGAAAAATTACTAAGACGAAGCAAAACCTGATGTCATGAATGGGTCTTCCGCTAGATGATTCAGAATAGAAGTCAGCTTTTAAATAAATCATCATTTTATACATAGGTAGAGATCAGCAAGTAAATTTGAGTGGAACTGAATTCTGCATGAACGTTACAAAAATTCATTCACCATAATAAGGAATTGTTGGAACTCACTTCCATGTGGATCTGGCAATATTGTGCCATTATTCTGAGTCATGAAAGGCCATTCATTTGTTATACAAAAAAACCTTATACTCACCCAGCAAACCTGGAAGCTTCGACCTAGTGACTGAAGCCCTGGGGGTTGCAGTTCTACTGTGACTGATCTAAAGGTGCAACCAAGACTGGACAGGTGGGAGTAAGGAGCGAAGGGGCCGGAGAGGTGAGCGATAAGGTGAGTATAAGGATTTTATTATTTTTTTACATATCATATTTATTATGTTCTGGGGTCTAGAGAAACCCTACTACATAATAAGGGACATTAAATTAATGTAGAAAAACGTCTCCATTAATCGAATTTCCAGGGTGTGAACGAGTGAACTGACAAATTGGAAACTTGCCTGATCAGCTCATCTCTAATTATAAGATCATTTTTGGGGGAATCAACCACCTATCGACACTTATTTAAAAAAAAAACATTTTCAAACCTTATTTTCACCTTAATACTTCATTTACTGAAAGAAATATACGGTACTGAAATTAAATACTATTTTCTTATTGGTTTGTATTTATATGGAATTTCCAGTAAATTGTTTACTTGATGCAATTAGCAAACAATGAGCCTATGCACTCACACACCTTGTGCATTGATCCTATACTGAGGGACACACAGTTCATGTTACAATGTTAATGGGAATAAATGAGTCAAGATATGGTGTCTCATATTCATCAGTCTCCATAACTAAGCATGCAATGAAACACGGCAAAAGAACATAAAGGACGAGCCCATGCTGTCTGCTAAAAAGTATTCATACCTGGTGACCTTTTCCACATTTTTTCACATTTCACTCTTGTTACTTAAATGTATTTGATTGTGACTTTATGTGACGTTCCAACAGTAAGTTACAAGTATTTGTAAAGGAAATGATACATAGTTTTCTAAAAGTTTTTAAAACATAAATTAAAAAATTGTGACATGCAATTGTATTCAGCTCCCTGAGTCAATACTTTTTGCTGAAATTACTGCTGCAAGTCTTTTGGTATATGTCTCTACCAGTTTTGCACATATAGAGACTGCCATTTTTAGCTCTAGCTCAGTGATATTGGATGGAGAGTGTCTGTGAACAGCAGATTTCTAGTCTTATCACAGATCCTCAATGGGATTCAGCTCTGGACTGTGCAGGGCCATTTACACACATGAATATACTTTGATCTAAATTATTCCATTGGCAGTATATTTAGGGTCGTTGTCGTGCTGGAAGGTGAACCTATGCCCCAGGCTCAAGTATTTTGCAGGTTTCTAACAGGTTTCCTCCAGGATTGCCCTTTACGTATTTCCATCCATCTTCCCGTTATTTATGATCAGCTTCCCTATCTCTGCTGAAGAAAAGCTTCACCACAGCATGATGCTGCCACCACTATGTTTGACAGTGGGGATGATGTTTTCGGGGAGTTGTAGTATCCGTTTTCTACCAACATATTGTTTTGCATTTAGCTCAAAAAAGCTCTATTTGGTCTCCTCATGCAAGCTAGCTGTGTCCCCTACATGGCTTTTTGCAAACTGGAAAAGGCAATTGTAATGACTTGCTTTCAAAAAGTTGTGGATTCTGTGGCTTTTCCAAAGTGACCATGGACTTTTTAGCTGCATCTCTAATTAGTGCTCTCCTTGCTTGGGATGATTTGGTAGTTTTGCAATTGTGCCATACGCCTTCCATTTTTGGATAATGGATTGAACAGTGCTCCATGAGGTGTTCAGAGCTTGGACTATATTATTATAAACCCTACTTTACTTGTTTCCATAACTTTATCCCTGACCTGTCTGGTGTGCGCCTTAGTTTTCATGAAGTTACTTCATGCCGAATGCTCTCAAACAAACCTCTGAGGCCTTCACAGAACAGCTGTAGTTATACTGAGAATAAATTACACACTGGTGCACTTAATTTGTTAAGTAGGTGACTTTGGGAGGCAATTGGTCACTCAGGATTTTTTTGTTAAAGGATGCAAGACTACAGGGGGCGGAATATAAATGCATGTCACAATTTTCAGATTTATTTTTTTTAAATATTTAGAAAGCATGTACCTTTTCTTTTACACTATACAAATATTTCCTACTTTGTGTTGGTATATCACATAAAATCCCTATAAAATATTTTTAAGTTTGTGGGCGTAATGTGAAAGAATGCGGAAAGTTTCAAAGAGTATGAATAATTTTAATAACAATAATTAATATTTAGCAATTAAATTTCGGCCAAGCTTTCCTCTTACACATGCATGCTCAGCTCAACTCAATCGATCATATATGTTTTGGGGAAAGAGAGGTAACACACTGCCAGACACGTCTGTCAAAGGAAAATATGGAAGAACAGAATGATTTGGCATTAAAATTCATAATGCTCTATCTTTCTCCCATTCTATCATAGGAGAGATAGGAGGCCCTATACATGTTACATGGTCATCCAGACTTGCTGAAATTGGTAGGTTTGGCTGTTTTCCCTGGGAAAAATGTATTGATGACCTATCCATAGGAAGTGAATGGGAAGCTACCAGACAGATATAAGATTATTGGCAGGGCTGTGTGATGACAGATTACCACCAAAGCCATATTGACGATCTATCCCATTGACGGGTCATCAAAATGTTAGTCCCGAAAATCCTTTTAATTCTACATTTCTTCTTGAGCTGTAGGCACCTTGACCCTTTTTCATTTCCCCAATATATGTAGGTATAAAGGTAATTAAATTAACTACAACTGGTATTAACTGTGGACATTGCTTGATATCTATTACACAGAGGTTAACGATTTGTAGCATAGTTAAAAGTTATGCAGTAGACATTCATCAAATGTTTTTTCAGCAATGGTTCTCATTTTAGGGCACCAGATGTGCCAAAGGCTGAGCAATTTTCCAGTATCAGTGGCAATAGTGTGAATAGAATTACGTCAATTTACAGGACCCACCTAGTTGAGCTAAACTTTGGCCTCCCATCCAGAGAAAGTGAATTATTTAAAGCTGGAAGTGTGGAACCTGACTCTAACAGGAAAGAACCATTGCTGTGACCGTACAATAAGCCTAAGTGAAGATTTAATTGCTGTTTTTGCCACATTTTCATTAAGAGCTGATATCCATTAAGTTGCTGCACCCAATATACGAAGCCCATGCACACATCTTAACCAGTATACCATTATTGTACACAGAAATTAAAGTCAAATTTGTCCATCCAGCACAGCTAAGAAGCAAAAGTGATTGTAATATTAGGATGTGTAAGTATAGATTTTGCTTGGATCTGCATTGACTTTTTACATTATTACAATTATTATTATTATGTATATATAGAGCTCCATTGATTCCATGGTGCTGCACATGAGAAAGGGTTACATTCTAATACAGATATAATTACGGTTTTCAAACTATCAATGGCAGACTGGAACAGAGGGGAGAGGGCTCTGCCCCCGAGGACTTATATTCTATATATGCAATAAGGATTTGTGCACAAAGCATTGCGACCTGTACAGTTTCTTTGTCAAGGAACTATACAGCCTTACAAACCTGCCATCAACTAACGCTACTGCAGTTTTGTCCCTTAGGGGTACTTCACACACAGCGATATCTCCAGCGATATCGCTGCAACATCACAGGTATTGTGACGTAGCAGCAACCTCGCCAGCGATATCGCTGTGTGTGACACTTAGCAGGGAACGACCTCCCCACAGTGAGATCGCTGATCGTTAACGAATGGCGTGGACCATTTTTCGATCGGCAATCTCCCGCTGGGCATGCTGCATCGTGGTGTGTGACAGGGGCAACCCATTCTGTGGCCGAGAACCTGACAGATCCCAACGACCATCGGGTGTCGGACGCAGAATGGGGATCGCTGGTAAGTCTGCCTGTCTGGCATCTCACTAGCGACCACGCAGCGACGCACCAGCGATCCCGGCCAGGTTGGATCGTTGTCAAGATCGTTGGTGCATCGCTATGTGTAACAGGGCCCTAAGAAGCTTACAATGACTATGTAATTACTTTGTCTGGTAAATAGACATCAAATCCATAGTATTTGACAGCATCAAGATGCCCCATTACATCAAATGACAGTGAGAATGATCTATTTTTCAATTAGCAACTAGTAATATGAAGGGGTACCAGCGTCTGCATGGGCCCAGGATAGATTAGCATTAATATTGTGACACTGGAGCATTGTACCCTAATGCTAATGGATGCGAAGGGCCAGAATGTGAAGGGTTTACAAGTACATTCATGAGAATAAATAGGCCTGGGCCAGTGAACTAGAAAAAGTCAGATAACTGGAGGCCAGTATGAGCCTGATAGCTGAGGGGACCTATGGTGGATCGAGAGGAGCTTTTTCATTTCTCATCTGACAGCGGACAGAAGGCTAAAGTGTAGGACATAAGACCTGTGGACAACTGAACAGGGGGCCGCATGGAGCTCTTTTTTGTAAGATCAACTGACTAGAGCTGTTCATAGACATCATTAAAGCGAACCTGTCACCCCCTCCAGGCATCTAAAAATACCATAGCCACCTTTTGCAGCACTAAGGCTGCATTCTGACAAGGTGTCTATAGCATTTATGCTCCCTTGATTCACTGAAATAAAGACTTATATAAAATCTGTTTCAAACCTGATCCAAGACCGGGAGGCGGGTTTTCAAGTGTCTGTCTCCCTCCTCTGTGGTGTCAGTCATCCCTCTCTGCTCTCTGTGCAACTCCTCCAGGGCCATCTCCCTGCACTACAGAGCTTTGTCTGCTCTGCTACAACACAGAGCTGCTGTTATAGGAGACCCCACAGTAGTAAATCTAGCAGGAGGATACTGCCTGCTACGTAGCAGCCTTTGAGCTGAGCAGTTTTCACTTTCAGTTTCTTGTACCCAGCAACATTGTTCCGTCCTCAGCCCCTGATCTAAAGCACAAACTCAACTCTGCTGCACTGCTGACAGCTCAGCTCAAGGGCTGCTACGTAGCAGGCAGTGCTTTCTCTGCTCAGGGTCCTCCTGCTAGATTGCTAGATTTACTACTGTGGGGTCTCCTATAACAGCAGATCTGTGTTGTAGCAGAGCTGACAAAGCTCTGTAATGCAGGGAGGTGGCCCTGGAGGAGGTGCACAGAGAGCAGAGAGGGATGACTGACACCACAGAGGAGGGAGACAGACACTTGAAAACCTGCCTCCCGGTCTTGGATCAGGTTTGAAACAGATTTTATATAAGTCTTTATTTCAGTGAATCAAGGGAGCATAAATGCTATAGACACCTTGTCAGAATGTAGCCTTAGTGCTGCAGAAGGTGGCTATTTTATCTTTAGATGTCTGGAGGGGGTGACAGGTTCGCTTTAAGCAAGACCTAGAAAGCCATGAAGCAGATGGTGAGCAGACCTGGGAAATATATCGTAATTAGGAGTGCAAGACTGCGGTTTGAAAGTTAAAAATCTTTAATATGAAATGTTGAAATGTTTAATATTGCTACATAAATTTTGGATTTCCAAAACTTCCTTCCAGATGAGGAACTAACAGAGTATACAGATATTACAGCCGTGGATCACAGGGAAGGAAGTAAGAGAATATATAGACATTACAGCTGGAAATCACAGGGGACGAAGCAACAGTGCATACAGACATTACAGCCAGGCATCACAGGGAATCAAGTAACAGGGTATACTGACATTACAGCTGGGGATCACAGGGAAGGAAGTAAGAGAGTATACGGACTTTACAGCTGGGAATCACAGGGAAGGAAGTAAGAGAGTATACAGACATTACAACTGGGAATCACAGGGGAGGAAGTAACAGAATATACAGACATTACAGCTGGGAATCACAGGGGAGGAAGTAAGAGAGTATACAGACATTACAGCTGGAAATCACAGGGAAAGAAGTAACAGAGTATACAGACATTACAGCTGGGAATCACAGGGCAGGAAGTAAGAGTATACAGACATTACAGCTGGAAATCACAGGGAAAGAAGTAACAGAGTATACAGACATTACAGCCAGGGATCACAGGGAAGGAAGTAACAGAGTATTGAGACATTACAGTCAGGGATCACAGGGAATGAAGTAACAGAGTATACAGGCATTACAGCTGGGGATCACAGGGAAGGAAGTAAGAGAGTATACAGACATTACAGCTGGGAATCACAGGGAAGGAAGTAAGAGAGTATACAGACATTACAGCTGGGAATCACAGGGGAGGAAGTAAGAGAATATACAGACATTACAGCTGGGAATCACAGGGGAGGAAGTAAGAGAGTATACAGACATTACAGCTGGAAATCACAGGGAAAGAAGTAAGAGAGTATACAGACATTACAGCTGGGAATCACAGGGGAGGAAGTAAGAGCGTATACAGACATTACAGCTGGGAATCACAGGGAAAGAAGTAACAGAGTATACAGACATTACAGCCAGGGATCACAGGGAAGGAAGTAACAGAGTATACAGACATTACAGTCAGGGATCACACGGACTGAAGTAACAGAGTATACAGACATTACAGTCAGGGATCACAGGGAATGAAGTAACAGAGTATACGAGACATTACAGTCAGGGATCACAGGGAATGAAGTAACAGAGTATACAGACATTACAGCTGGGGATCACAGGAAGGAAGTAAGAGAGTATACAGACATTACAGCTGGGAATCACAGGGAAGGAAGTAAGAGAGTATACAGACATTACAGCTGGGAATCACAGGGGAGGAAGTAAGAGAATATACAGACATTACAGCTGGGAATCACAGGGGAGGAAGTAAGAGAGTATACAGACATTACAGCTGGAAATCACAGGGAAAGAACAGAGTAACAGAATAGCTGATACAAGAGAAGTACATTACAGCATTACAGCTGGGAATCACAGGGAAGAAGTAACAGAGTATACAGACATTACAGCTGGGATCACAGGGAAGGAAGTAACAGAGTATACAGACATTACAGTCAGGGATCACACGGACTGAAGTAACAGAGTATACAGACATTACAGTCAGGGATCACAGGGAATGAAGTAACTAGAGTATACAGACATTACAGCTGGGGATCACAGGGAAGGAAGTAAGAGAGTATACAGACATTACAGCTGGGAATCACAGGGAAGGAAGTAAGAGAGTATACAGACATTACAGCTGGGAATCACAGGGAGGAAGTAAGAGATATACAGACATTACAGCTGGGAATCACAGGGGAGGAAGTAAGAGAGTATACAGACATTACAGCTGGAAATCACAGGGAAAGAAGTAACAGAGTATACAGACATTACAGCTGGGAATCACAGGGAAGGAAGTAACGAGAGTATACAGACATTACAGCTGGGAATCACAGGAAGAAGTAAGAGAGTATACAGACATTACAGCCAGGGAATCACAGGGAAGGAAGTAACAGAGTATACAGACATTACAGCAGGGATCACACGGACTGAAGTAACAGAGTATACAGACATTACAGTCAGGGATCACAGGGAAGGAAGTAACAGAGTATTGAGACATTACAGTCAGGGATCACAGGGAATGAAGTAAAGAGTATACAGGCATTACAGCTGGGGATCACAGGGAAGGAAGTAAGAGAGTATACAGACATTACAGCTGGGAATCACAGGGAAGGAAGTAAGAGAGTATACAGACATTACAGCTGGGAATCACAGGGGAGGAATAAGAGAATATACAGACATTACAGCTGGGAATCACAGGGGAGAAGTAAGAGAGTATACAGACATTACAGCTGGAAATCACAGGGAAAGAAGTAACAGAGTATACAGACATTACAGCTGGGAATCACAGGGAGGAAGTAAGAGCGTATACAGACATTACAGCTGGGAATCACAGGGAAAGAAGTAACAGAGTATACAGACATTACAGCCAGGGATCACAGGGAAGGAAGTAACAGAGTATACAGACATTACAGTCAGGGATCACACGGACTGAAGTAACAGAGTATACAGACATTACAGTCAGGGATCACAGGGAATGAAGTAATAGAGTATACAGACATTACAGCTGGGGATCACAGGGAAGGAAGTAAGAGAGTATACAGACATTACAGCTGGGAATCACAGGGAAGGAAGTAAGAGAGTATACAGACATTACAGCTGGGAATCACAGGGGAGGAAGTAAGAGAATATACAGACATTACAGCTGGGAATCACAGGGGAGGAAGTAAGAGAGTATACAGACATTACAGCTGGAAATCACAGGGAAAGAAGTAACAGAGTATACAGACATTACAGCTGGGAATCACAGGGGAGGAAGTAAGAGAGTATACAGACATTACAGCTGGGAATCACAGGGAAAGAAGTAACAGAGTATACAGACATTACAGCCAGGGATCACGGGGAAGGAAGTAACAGAGTATACAGACATTACAGTCAGGGATCACACGGACTGAAGTAACAGAGTATACAGACATTACAGTCAGGGATCACAGGGAATGAAGTAATAGAGTATACAGACATTACAGCTGGGGATCACAGGAAGGAAGTAAGAGAGTATACAGACATTACAGCTGGGAATCACAGGGAAGGAAGTAAGAGAGTATACAGACATTACAGCTGGGAATCACAGGGGAGGAAGTAAGAGAATATACAGACATTACAGCTGGGAATCACAGGGGAGGAAGTAAGAGAGTATACAGACATTACAGCTGGAAATCACAGGGAAAGAAGTAACAGAGTATACAGACATTACAGCTGGGAATCACAGGGGAGGAAGTAAGAGAGTATACAGACATTACAGCTGGGAATCACAGGGAAAGAAGTAACAGAGTATACAGACATTACAGCCAGGGATCACAGGGAAGGAAGTAACAGAGTATACAGACATTACAGTCAGGGATCACACGGACTGAAGTAACAGAGTATACAGACATTACAGTCAGGGATCACAGGAATGAAGTAACAGAGTATACAGACATTACAGCTGGGTATCACAGGGATGAAGTAACAGGGTATACAGACATTAAAGCTGGGGATCACAGGGGAGGAAGTAAGAGATTATACAGACATATTATAGCTCAGGATCACAGGGGATGAAGAGACAAAGTATACAGACAATACAGCTGGGGATCACAGCTGTTCCTTTCTGCAATGTAAAACAAATTTTTAAAGAGGCAATGTAACATTTTATTATAGAAAGAATCAGCTGTGATCCCCAGCTGTAATGTCTGTATACTCTCCTTTACTTCCTCTTCTGCCCAGGAGCTGTGTTATATCTGATGTGTTCCTGCATGGTCGGATGCCTACATTATACAGGGGCACATTTATAAGAATATCTCGAGACAGGATAATTTTTTTAACACGTCCAATTGTGGGACGTATATTTATTCAACAATCTATTAATTAAAATGTACAATTGCTTATCGCACAACCCCTTTAATCAAGCGCGTAACTACAACAGATGCAGGGATTTAAATGGCACCTGGGCCCCGGAGCCTAAGGGGGCCCAAAAGTCTATTTGGTCCATAGAAAAGTCTAATACTATTTAAGATTTGCTAAAATTGAGGGCCCCTTTGGAACTTTTGCATTGGAGTCCATGAGCTTCACGTTACACCACTGCTTTTAACGGTCAGTTATAGCTGTACATAACACAAAGGCATAATACATGAACAATAAGGAAACAGTTAAAAACCAAACTAAGTGTTGTACATCTGTATATCAGATAATATGTAGAGTAGACGTAGACTTTGATATCGTTATTACATTAAGCATTATGCACAAATTTGGTCCGGAGTTATCTGTGTAGATATCATCTATACCTTGGGCTATAGTGTTCATAAAATGCTCATGCTGTCATTTGAAAAGACCCATTTTCTACAATTATTGACGTGTTAAATGGGTGGTAAATTATTTAAGGGATATCAGTTACTAAAATTGAAAATAGCACATTTGTTTTAAATAAGCACTTCCGGTGAAATTGGCCAGATCAATGATACATATAAGACTTCAGCTCGCTGACCCTCAGCGGGAGGTATGATTAATAATGTGTCAAGACCACTCTATTCAGTGCAGCCCACCATATGTGCAGCTTCATACATGTCTGAAACAATTTATTTTATTAGATATCCAGATTTTATTTAAATATTCAGTCACAATGGCTAATACCAGAACGTCTCACTTATCCCTACATAGAGAGTATGTAATCACTGTATAAACTAGCGATAAACTCATTATGGACTAGAAAGTGTCAACCATATGCTGAACTGGTACGGTTCTGCGATTACATATGACTCAGTATCTGGTGTATGGAAGCTGTACCTTAAGACTGTGTTCACACATAGAAAAAAATCAACATCTTTCAGCTGCTTTTTATTAGCATGTTCTGTAGGTGTCCACACCATATAATAACACATAACTTCAGATTATTCACATTTTGCTGCCTTTTTTTAGCCAGTTTCCCTTTTAGGCTAGGGTCACACTTGGAAGGGTAATTGCGGATATTTGGATGCGGTAAGCGCAATTGCCTTCAGGTACATTTTTTCACAAAATGTGTCCTGCAAACCACAATGCGTTTACCGGATTGCTCAGGATGTGTAATCCGGAGCAATATGGTTACCGTATGCTTTGGTCATCCGTGCTGCCACAAGGATGAACAAAGGGTTAATGTTAATAATAGATGTGGCATTAATGTGGGCATTTATAATATTGCCGGCTATTGTGGGCATTTATAATATTGCCAGCTATTGTGGGCATTTTCAGTTTTATGAATTGTCTCATCGCTGTGCAGTAGATACAGACGTAATGTGTGTACTGTATGAGCCGCTGGCCTTGGTCCTGAAAGCATTAACATTAGGTCTATGGGCAGCACATAGCCATAGACCTAATGTTAATGCTTTCAGGACCGTGGCTAGCGGCTGATACAGTGCATACATCACGTACTGTATTTCTTAAACAGCAAGGAGCCTCCGGGTTAATTCATAAAATTGAAAATGCAGACAATACCCAGCAATACTATAAATACCCAGATTAACCCCTCACATGCCCACCTGAGTGAACAGCATGTCTCTAGGGAGGGTGGGCACCCCCTACAGACATGTTGCCCACATCTATTATTAAAATGTAACCCTTTGTTCATTCCCATGCGGCTGTCGCAGGCATTCACATGGGGTCCCATAGGAGCCCATTATAGCAAGCCTGCTGCTGTTTGCAAACCACTGCGAAAACTGCAGCCTGCAGGATTTTTACCATAGGCTGCAAATCCGCAAGTGGTAACGGGACTGCATGTAGTGCAATTCGGTTTACAGAATGGGCTCCTATGGGCTGCAATTCCTGATACGGTTTTGAGCTTTTTAACAGCTCTAAACCGCATCAGGATCTGAAATTTTCACCGCAAATCTGACCCTAGCCTTATTTGTTGTTGGTTCAGATTCAAAGCAGCATCCCTTTTGTTTCACTGCAGTTTTAGTACAGGAAAAACTTGGATACCTACCAAATGGAAACCTGTCACCTAGTTTATGCCCACAAACCTGTCACTACCTGTCCCTACTACATCACTAACCATCTCCATCTGACCTAAATATGTCCCGTAATCGCTGTGAAAAATTATTTTATTACTTACATTCTCCTATGTTAATAAGCAGGGTGTTGTCAATACTGTAGACACTGTGGGTGCTCTGTAAGGCCCTATGTTGCTCATCGCTCTGTTGTAATCGCGCGTTGATAATTAATGCAGAAGTGCGGTCCCGAGTTTGAAATCTGTGGCCTTCCTTCTGGTATGACATGTGGCCAGGCATCATTTCTGGCCCGGCGCATTGTGGGTGATCATTGGGTATTCTGAACGCGCACTGCGCATGCTCCGGCGCCGGCCTGTACTATCAACAATACGCAGGACCAGAAATGACGCAACTGTGAAGTCATACCTGGAAGAAGACCACAGACTTCAAGCTCGGGACCGCGCTTCTGCATTAATTATCACACGAACCAGGGCATGATTACAAAGGAGCGATTGTGCGCAAGGAGCCTTACAGAACGCCCACAGTGTCTACATTATTGTTGACCCTCTGGTTATTAACATAGGAGAATGTAAGTAAGGCTGCTTTCACATCAGCGGTTTTTGCCGATCACGGCAGATGGGGTGAAAAAAACGCATCTGCCGCGACTACCGCATAACCGCTGCACTTGCGGCATAGTTGCGGCAAGCCCCATACAATGTCTATGCGAGCTTGCGGTCGGTGCGACAAGTGCGGTATTGGCACTTGTGGCAGGTGCGGCCGCAAAAAGACGTGGCTGACCGCGTTTTTTTTCGCGGCCGCACCTGACGCAAGTGCCGAAACCGAACTTGCCGCACCTGCCGTACACTTACCGCAAACCCCATAAACATTGCATGGGGCTTGCCGCAACCGTGCCGCAAGTGCAGCGGTTATGCGTTAATCGCGGCAGATGCAGTTTTTTCACCGCATCTGCCGCGATCGGCGAAAACCGCTGATGTGAAAGTACCCTAATAAAAGCATTTTACACAGCAATTACAGGACACATTTAGGTCGGATGATTAGGGATGTAGTAGAAACCTCAAGGGACAGGACAGGTAATGATAGGTTTGAGGGCATAAATTAGGTGACAGGTTACCTTGTTATCTGGGAACGAGAGACCTAAAGGATGTTTTTAATTATTGAAATTCACTCTCTGTGGTTGTGTTCAAAAGTTTACATACCCCGGCAGATTTTTTTGCTTTCTTGTCCTTTTTTTAGAGAATATGAATGATAACACTAAAACTTTTTTTCCACTCATGGTTAGTGGTTGGGTGAAGCCATTTATCATCAAACTACTGTGTTTTCTCTTTTTAAATCATAATGACAACCTTAAACATGACCCGAATCAAAAGTTCACATATCCTTGGCCTAATAACATGCACAGAAGTTGATACAAATGGGTTTGAATGGCTAATAAAGGTAACATTCTCACCCGTGACCTCTTTGCTTGTAATCAGTGTGTGCATAAAAGATGAGTGAGTTTCTGGGATCCAGACAGACTCAAACATCTTCATCCAGCGACTGACATTTCTGGATTGCAAGTCATGGGGAAAGCAATAGAATTGTCAACGGAAAAGATAGTTGAACTGTATAAAACAGGAAAGGCATATAAAAAGATATCCAAGGAATTGATAATGCCAGTCAGCAGTGGTCAAACTGTGATTATCAAATGGAAAATCAGATGCTCTGTAAAAACCAAACCACGATCAGGTAGACCAACAAAAATTTCGTCCACAACTGCCAAGAAAAATGTTTGGGAGAAAAAGAAAACCCACAAATAACATCAGCTGAAATACAGGATTCACTGAAAACTAGCGGTGTGGCTGTTTCAAGATGCATAATAACGAGGCACTTGAAGAATAATGAGCTTCATGGTCAAGTCACCAGAAGAAAGCCATTATTGCGCAAATGCCACAAAGTATCTCACCAAAAATATGACAAACAGCACAAAGACAAGACTTCAAACTTTTGGAACAGAGTAATTTGGAGTGATGAGATCAAAAGCAAACGCTTTGGCCACAACAAAAAACATTACTTTTGGAGAGGTGTCAGCAAGGTCTATAATGAGAGGAACACCATTCCTACTGTAAAGCATGGAGATGGATCACTGATGATGTGGGATGTATGAGCTACAAAGGCACAGGAAACTTGGTCAAAGTTGAAGGAAAGATGAATGCAGCACGTTATCAGCAGATACTGGAGGCAAATTTGCACTCATCAGCCCAGAAGCTGCGCATGGGACGTATTTAGACGTTCCAACATGACAACGATCCAAAACACAAGACCAAGTTAACCTGTCATACAGCAGAACAAAGTGAAGGTTCTGGAGTGGCCATCTCAGTCTCCTGACCTCAATATCATTGAGCCACTCTGGGGAGAACTCAAGCGCGCAGTTCATGCAAGAAAGCCCAGGAATTTACAGGAACTGGAGGCTTTTTGCTGAGAAGAATGGGCAGCTTTACCATCTGAGAAAATAAAGAGCCTCATCCACAACTACCAGAAAAGACTTCAAGCTGTCATTGATGATTGAGATGGCAATATATGGTACTAAGAACTGGGGTATGTAAACTTTTGATCATGGTCATTTGGATGTTTTTGGTTGTCATTATGATTTAAAAAGAGAAAACACAGTAAAATTTACAATAAATGGCTTCACCCAACCACTAACCATGAGTGGAAAAAAGTTTTTGTGTTATCATTCATATTCTCTGAAAAATGGCAAAAAAGCAAAAAATCTGCCGGGGTATGTAAACTTTTGAGCACAACTGTATGTCTAGGGAAAAAAAAATGATACACGGATCTAACCAAGGACAAAAAGAACATGTAACTAGTGATGAGCAAGTAGCAAAATATTCGCAATCGTTTTTTAATACTCGCATATTCGCTCGAATAGCGAGTCTAATGTTAGTCAATTAGTGATAGGCTGTGCCCACACGCATCCGGCTATAAAATGAGTCTTTCCAGGACAGGAGGGTGGGCTTTTTTACTATTTCAATGTGTAAAACACCTTGTTGTGCCCCCCAGGGAGAGCCTAACATTCATTGTGCTCTCCCTGAGGTGCCAGCTCACTTTGTGTACTGACAGGGGCTGCAATATGTGTCAGATCGATAATGATGGACACATCACTCACAAGCACCAGCGATACTCACCGCGTAATGAGTATCGCAAATACTGTACTGTTCGTGTGGGTAGTGAATAGTTACGATTACACTCACTCATCACAACATGTAACTAAAATACTTAAATGGGTTGTCACTGCACTAATATTGATGGCCTATCCTAAGGATAATAATGAATTCAAGAAAAGGAACACCAGCAATCCAAACATTTCTATCCTGTATAAAAATCTTCTTTATTTAAGTTTCAGCATTATTACAGTGGATTGTCTGTGTTCCTTTTATTCAATTCATTATTGTTTTCAGGTGGACACAAGCCACCTTACCAGTAACTTGATGAATTCAAGGAGAAGCCAGTGGTGAACAGTATCCCTATCCTTTTTTCCTTGCATTAAACTATACCGAGGATAGCCCATCAATACCAAATCGAGGGGGTGTCACATCCTTCACCCCTGCCAATCATTTGTTCCTCGTGGTAGAACAGCTTCATCAACTACATAGTGGTAGTGGCCGGATACTTCATATCTTTCACTATTCGAATGAACAGAGGTGCAACTGTAATACCATGCTGTGGACACTATGCAATTGACAGAGCTGTGTTGTTCCGCAACCAAGCACATCCAACTACCGCACCGACAACAGCTGATTGTCAGGGGTGCCAGGTGCCACACCACTAACGATGAAGACTTGAGGAAATATCATAACGTCTCATGCACACAAGACTATAAATCCGATGTATGCTATCCAATTTTTTATAGAATAGCACACTGACCCATGTTACTTATTGAGGCAGTGCTGATGATTGATCTTTTTCTGAATCTGTCTGTGAAAAACATCACAGCATGCAGCAAGCTGACTCTGAAGTCAGATGAGACTCAGGTATTCAAGTCTATGAGTGCAAGAAAAAAATTGGATGTCACAGTATAGCGCCTATACTGCCCTTCGGTGCTGACACCATTCCAGTGATGTCAGTAATCGCAGTGTCGGTGTTCACATGACATTGCGACATCACACGAGCCCTTTGTTCAATTACAGCTGGCTTCTGTCTCCCCGCCTTTGGACCAAATGAGTCAATGAACAGGAAGTGACACCGTGGCTGTCGCTCAATTCCCATTGTTTGCCCATTTGGTCCGAAGACATGAATAGAGAAGTCAGCAATGATTGGACATGGGGCTTATGTGACATCACATATTCCATCAAATGATGCCGGTTATAGAATTAATTTCTGAACTAGTCACCATGGAGGGTGGAAATCTCTGGAAGCTGCTGGAGTCGTGTTGTTGGTAGCCCTGGTGTTTGGCTGCAACTTTGGTGTTGGTGTTTATCCTTTTTTGACTATGTTCCCCTGTCTGTCTTCCGTTCCCTGTGTCCTGTTTTTGCATTATAAAGTCTAGTGCACTGACTGGCCTTTGCACTCTCCAGGGTGAGTGGAGGGACAGCTAGTGACTAAGAATGTAATGGCAACAGGGGTAAGGACCCATAAAGGGATGTTAGGGAGCTTAGGATACAGACACAGTTTAGTGTCAGGAGATGACCCATCTCCCCTCTCCCTGCTGTTAGAGCCTATCTACACTTTTCCCATTGTATCATCTGTGTTGAACTGTGCCCCGGGCATTCCCTTGCCTGAGCATTACAGATACACTAGTCTTCAAATGCACCAGATTTATCTTGGTGGTTTGTGCTGTTTGACAAACCAGACATCTCTTAAAGGGAATCTCTCAGCAGGTTTTTGCAACCTCATCTGAGAACAGCATGATGCAGGCAAAGGGATTCTAACTCCAACAATGTATTGAATAACTTAATTTACTTGGTCCAGAAGTTCTGACACAATCAGAATTTGTAGATTTAGTAATGCAGCAGAGCTGTGAAAACTTCCCTCGCCAACACCAGCGTCTCTGTATATACAATGTCTATAGACAGTGATCTGCTAATCATAGAAGGGGCGTGCGAACTGTTGTGCATAAGGCCATATAGTTCAGCAATAATAAAATTCTGAAGCAAATACAAAAATTGCAGGAAATCAACAGCTTTGACCTTGACACTAGAGCAGGGTTCTCAAACTCGGCTGAGTTGGTGGGCCGCACATAGAAAAAAATTGATATCGGGGGGCCGCATTGCTTGTAGGAGTAAGTGACATTTTTAGTAATATCAGAATTTTATGCTCAATGTCCAAATCCTGATCTTCTTCTTTTAATAATGCCCCCACCGTTGTTCCCTTCTTGTAGTAATGTCCCCATTCTGGTCCCTTTCTTGTGGTAATGTCCCCATACTGGTCCCCATCCTATAATAATATCCCACATCCTGGTACCAATATTGTAGTAATGTCCCCATCCAGATCCCCATCTTTTAGTAATGTCCTCATCCTGGTCCCCATATTGTAGTAATGTCCCCATCTTGGTCTTCACCATGTAATAATGTCCCCATCCTGGTCCTCATCATGTTGTTATGTCCCCATCCTGGTCCTCATCATGTTGTTATGTCCCCATCCTGGTCGCCATCTTATAGTAATGTCCCCATCTTGTAATAATGTCCCCATCCTGGTCCTCATCATGTAGTAATGTCCTCATCCTGATCCTCTTCTTGTAGTAATGTTTTCTCCCTGGGCTTCATCTTGTAGTAATGTCCCCATCCTGTTCCCCTTGTAGTAATGCCCCATCCTGGTCCCCATATTGTATTAATGTTCCTCATGCTGGTCCCCTTCTTGTAGTAATGTCCTCATACTGGTCCTCATGTAGTAATGTCCCCATTTGTGTTCCCTTCTTGTAATAATACCCTCATCCTGGTCCTCATATTGTAGTAATGCTCCATCCTGATCCCTTTTTGTAGAAATGTCCTCTTTCCTGGCCCTCTTCTTGCAGTAATGTCTCCTATTCTGATCTGCTTTTTGTAGTAATGTTCCCCATCCTGGTCCTCTTTTGTAGTGATGCCCCCCATCCTGCTTCCCCTTTTGTAGTAATGTCCCCATCCTAGTCCCCTTTTGTAGTGATGCCTCCCATCCTGGACCCCTTTTATAGTAATGTCCACATCCTGGCCCCCATAGTGCAGCAATGTGCCCAATGCTGGTCCCCTTTTGTACTGATGTACCCGACCTGGTCTACCACCTTTTTACACACACACACACACACACACACACACACACACACACACACACAACATTCTCTCACACACTCTCTTACACACATTCTCACACACACTCACATTTTCACACACACACACACTCACATTCTCTCTCACACTCACTCTCACATACACTCTCACACACTCACTCACACACACATTGTCTCACACACTCACTCTTACACACTCACACTCACTCTGACATATGCACACATTCTCAAATTCACACACACAAATACACTCTCAAATGCACAAACACTCTCACATACACTCTCACACACATTCTCACACTCACTTTCACACACATACACATTCTCTCACATACACTCTCACACACATTCTCACACTCACTTTCACACACATACACATTCTCTCACATACACTCTCACACACATTCTCACACTCACTTTCACACACATACACATTCTCTGTCACACACACTCTCACACACTCACATTTTTACACATTCAAGCACGCTCACTCTCACACAAACACACTCACTCTCCCACAAACACACACTTACTCTCACACACAAACACTCTTTCACTCACAAACACACTCCCTGTCTCTCACACACTCTCTCAGACAAACTCACTTTCACACACTCACTCTTAAACGCACATTTTCTCACACACCACACACACACATTCTCTCACACTCTTACACAGTCTCACAATTACACACACATTCTCACATTCTCACATACACACTCTCACACTCACTCTCACACACAAACACACTCTCACATACACACACATTCTCTCACACACACTCACACTTACACTCTCACATACTCACATTCACACACTCATCACACAATCACTCTCACACACATTCTCTTTCACACACACACATTTTAATACACACACTCACAAACAGTCTTACACTCACAGATTCTCACACACACACTCATATTCTCACACACACAAACACACTCACATTCTCACACACAAACACACTCTCGCATACACACATTCTCTCACATACACAAACACACTCACATTCTCACACACAAACACACTCTCACATACACACATTCTCTCACACACACAAACACACTCACATTCTCACACACAAACATACTCTCACATACACACATTCTCTCACACACACAAACACACTCACATTCTCACACACAAACACACTCTCGCATACACACATTCTCTCACACACACAAACACACTCACATTCTCACACACAAACACACTCTCGCATACACACATTCTCTCACACACACAAACACACTCACATTCTCACACAGAAACACACTCTCACATACACACATTCTCTCACACGCTCACACACATTCTCTCACACACACTCACAATCTCACATACACACTCAGTCACACACTCACTCTCATGCACACTAACACACTCACATATACACAAATTGTCTCACTCACACATACACTCACATTCTCACAAACACACTCTCTCACAAACACACTCTCACATACACACATTCTCTCTTGCACACACTTACATTCTCACATACACACTCTCACACTCACTCTCACACACATAATCACACACACAAACACACTCTCACATACAAAATCACACTTACTCACATTCTCACTCTCACATGCTCACATTCACACACTCACGCACACTCTCAAAAACACTCCCACACTCCCACACATTCTCTCACACATACTCACATTCTCACATACACACTCTCACACTCACACACACACTCACAAACACTCACAACACACAATTTTCAAAACTTTAACATGCCGACGGTACAGTGCAGGAGGGAGCCGCGCTCGCTGCTGTGTTACATCTTCCAGCCATGGCACTGACAAGGCACTGCAGCTCAGTAACATCAATGCAATCCACCAGCCGATGAGAGGCTCACAGCTGCCGTCGGCGTAGGACGTCACCTGCGGCCCTCTCATTGGCCGGTGGATTGCAATGATGTTACTGAGCAGTAGAGCCTTGTCAGTGCCGCGGCCGGATGATGTAACACAGCAGGGAGTGCGGCTCCCTCCGGCACTGTACCACCTGCATGTTTGTCCACGGTTTCGCGGGCCACACAGTGAAGCCCCAGGGGCCGCATGCAGCCCGCGGGCTGCTTATTTGAGACCCCTGCACTAGAGGCATCACTGAATTCTGTGTTTTAACCCTTACAGCATGCTGTCTTCAAATTAAATAGTAAAAATCAGCTGAGAGATACCCTTTAAAGCACCACTCCATTATTGCTCTTGGAATAAGGGGAAGAAAAACAGAAAGTCACCTTGGAGGGAAGGGGTTAAATCCAGGTATTTAGACCTATTTAGGTTTGTGGGATCAAAATGCCATTGTCAGACGTAACAATGCTTATATATCAAATTTTCCAAATTCCCTGATTTCTCTAAACTCTAACGCACAAATACAAAATGTTCCTTTGATAGACCTGATGCAATCAGGTGCTTCCGGTTTACTGTGTAAATGAAATGTATTTATATCATTTACTCACTTATACACCACCAATAATTGCACAGCACTTTACATACATCCTCATCACTGTCCCCATTGGGGCTCACAACCTAAATTCTCTATCAGTATGTCTTTGGAGTGTGGGAGGAAATCAAAGGGAATCCCACACAAACACGAGGAGAACATACAAACTCCTTGCAGAAGTTGTCCTTGGTGGGATTTGAATTGAGGACCCCAGTGCTGCAAGACTGCAGTGCTGACCAGTGAGCCACCATACAGTGTTAGCCACTAAGCCGCCATGCAATGCTAACCCCTGAGCCAATACTTTTCATACTGGGTCCTGATGCTCAGAGAGCACCATCTGCCAATTTCATGGTGGGTTTACACACACCAATTTATCTGTTCAATCTCTGAACCAATCTCTGGTTGCAGTGAAATCATGGATACATTGCTCCATGTTGTACACAGCCACAAAATGGAGCAATGTATCCATGATTTCACTGCAACCAGAGATTGGTTCAGATATTGAACAGATAAATTGGTGTGTGTAAACCCACCATCAGGTTTTAGCTTCAATCCTCTATTACATGATAAGTCTATATCGTTGGATACTTCCAAATTAAAAATGGCAGATATATTCCATGACGGACCATTGAGACTTTGTATCTGAAGATATTGTAGAGACCAGCTGCCAACCAAGTACATTCCATGTAATGTTTATTTCAGTACATGTATGAGGGTTATTTAGTTAACCTTAGGTCAGACAACAATCAGCAAAGGTGGACAACAATTATCATGATGCATACATTGGTGTGAATCCGGTCACCCTTTCTCTAATGCAAACAAGCCAACAGTTTGTGAATGTTCCCATAAAACAGACATGAGTTGTTCTAATTTTCATGTTTGCCTTCCCTACCTGTGTACACAGGAGAAAGCATCCACCTGTACAATCACCTGAAGACCTCCTGTACAGCTGTCAGCAGGTCATACAGACAAACATGGCAGTTAGGATAGGGTTAAATGAAAGTCAAGTGTGATATTTCATCAATAACCTCCTCAGACCCATAAGTCTTATAATTGAGTTATTTTATGTTCAATGTAAAAATATAACAGAACAAGGTCAAGTAACATTATCTTTAGTCGTGACATTTTAAAAAAACTTCTACCATATCTACACCATCCCCTTGCAGCCCCAAATATACCCATGCAAAGTATCCCCCCACAGGTCCTATTTTTGGGGAAACAGGGGTATGGCTGGCTTCACACTGCAGTAAAATGAATACCCTATTTGTTGGCATGGCATTGAAAGGTATGCAGACTGGACACAGTACATAGGACCTTCAAAGGGAACGTTTCACCAGGTTTTCTCAATAATACTACTGCATCTCAATGAATTAGAATATCATCACAAATCAATGTGATATTGCCTTGTTTCAGCGCGTTTCTGGGAGACCAGAAGCATGTTGACTAATAAATCAATATAATGGTCACCCTTTGATGTCTCGTGGAATACGGCACCGCGGTTTTTAACCCTTAATTCTCCTTACTCTATAAGCACCACGCTAGAGATTGCAGAAGCCATGATATGCTTTTATAGTGGTTGTGACTCTCACAACCACACAAGGTGAAGCCACTGATACCTATTTAGGTCATATTTTATCTCTCAGACCCTTTATCCTCCCTACTTTAATTTCCTGAGATAATGACTTTTGGGGTTTTCATTGGCTGTAAGCCATAATCATCAACATTAACAGAAATAAACACTTGAAATAGATCACTCTCTTTGAAATGACTCTATATAATGCATGTGTTTCACTGTTTGTATTGAATTAGTGACATAAATTACCTTTTTGATGATATTCTAAATCACTGAGATTCAAAATTGGTGGCTTTCATTCATATTAGGAAAACTCTGGTGACAACTTCCCTTAGATAACAGAACTAATAAGTAGACTGCATCATAAAAAGAATTTTCAGATGGTCACATAAATGTATTACATTACCGAGTGGTCTTCCATGGTGGTGATGACCTTTACAAACATGGTGGGCAGAAGACATGATAGAATGATAATCTGTCACTGGAAATCAATCTGCTCTGGAAAAGGGCATGGTGTTTGCAAACAGGTGTTTTTGGGGAGGTTTCTCTGTAAATGGTACAGATAAATACATAGAATCTTTTTATAGAGAGATCTAGAGCATACTTTTATTTGAACATGAGAGTGCTTGGACCCTAGTGATAGAACAGGTTCTTAGAGTGCTTGGACCCTAGTGATAGAACAGGTTCTTAGAGTGCTTGACCCTAGTGATAGAACAGGTTCTAGAGTGCTTGGACCCTAGTGATAGAACAGGTTCTTAGAGTGCTTGGACCCTAGTGATAGAACAGGTTCTTAGAGTGCTTGGACCCTAGTGATAGAACAGGTTCTTAGAGTGCTTGTATCTTATTAAAAGGATGGGTCTATAGATTCTGTAACCTTTCTTTCAGAATGTGTACAGTATATATCTTTTGTATAATAGTCATATCAGCCCCTGGATAATTGTTATCCTAGGTGTAGCATATGCCAATGTGTATCATTTGTTAGTCATTGTACAGTCATGGCTAGATGTTTTGAGACTGACACACATTATGGCCATCACAAAGTTTGCTGCTTCAGTGATTTTAGATCTTATAGTGAGACGTTTCTGTGTATTGACTAGTATATCCGGTTTATGCAGTCTTGTCATTTATTTTTGAAGACTTCTGCAATTCGCTCTGCCAGCTGGATATTGGTTTCTGGGTCAAATTCTGACTGATGGGAACTCATGCTTGTCTTAATCGGTGCATGGCATTTATCACAATTTCAGTGGTTTTTTTGTCACCCTCTTTTTGATGATTGACCACAGGTTCTTAATGGTTGACCACAGGTTCTTAATGTCTTGAGATCTGGGGAATTTCCTGTCCATGGACCCAAAATGTCAATGTTTTCTTCACCAAGCCACTTAGATATCATTTTTGCCTTGTGACATGGTCTCCATCATGCTAGAAAAAGCATTGCTCATCACAAAAATTGCTCCAGGATGATTGGAGAAATTTGTCTTGGAAGTTGTTCAGATCCCATTCCTTATTCATGGTTAATAGTAACCCCACACTTGATCTTAAGATGCTTTACTGTTGGCTTGACACAAGACTCATGGCATCCCTCACCTATTCTTCTCCAGACAATCATTCTTTCAGATGATCCAAACCATCAGTCCTCTGCAGTCTAATCCCTATACTTCCATCAGTTATTTTCTCTGATGAAGCCCCTTCAGACTGATGTTTATAGAAGTTGTATCCTTGTTGTATAAAAGATTATAAATCATAATTATAGTACTCTCAACTATCACTGTTACTAGCCCCACTGAATTCTAGAGATTATGTTTTGTACTAATATGCTGTGATAATGAATTTGCATATTTGATTGATCATGTGATAGAGTAGGGTTCTATGTATATATATATATATATCTGCTGGTTTGTGACTTATAATGGTCTGTCATGTTGACTATGGGTAAACGGGGAACAAGAGCTCCTGATCTACCCCTCAAGCTAGGGAGCCCTGAACTATCCCTGTCTCAGGGGTACTCCTGATGGCGGAGAGGCCTGAGTCTCCTTTCCTGGCCCTGTTCCTGTGCAGCCCTGAATTGATTCCCACTCCCTTGCCCCCCGGAGCAGGGAAGTAATGAAACCTACAGATTAAGACAGATAAGGGAAATCCAAAACTCTGTTACTATGCATGCACAAACAAAGGTAAAGACAATAGGGGTACCGTCACACTTGGCGACGCTCCAGCGATCCCGACAATGATTTGACCAGGTATCGCAGGAGCGTCGCTACGAGGTCACTGGTGAGAGGTCTAGTCAGATCTCACCAGCGATGCAGCAACGATACGGCGGTCGTTGGGACCCTGTCACTCTCGAGGGTAGTATTGAGGTTGTTGTCTCCGTCAAACACACCGATGCATGCTGCCCAGCGGGAGCGCAATGACCAAAAAATGATCCAGAATGGTTTGTCACGATCAGCGGGGGCCTGGTCGCTGCTACGTGTCAAACGTAGCGAGATCACTGCTGAGGTCGTTGTTGCATCATAAAACTTGTGACTCAGCAGCGATCTCGCTTAGTGTGACGGGAGCTTAAGAGTACCAGGAGGAAAAACCAGAGCAGTAAGGAAGCAACAAAACAACAGGGGTGAACTTCTACAACTGCTCCAAGTACATGGCACACCTTCCTCCATAGAGTCTGAGACACCACACCTGACAGACCAACATAGGATAAACTAGAGCTGGCATGGATAGATAGATTCCTCCAGTATAAATAGGAATGGAGCAGGTGTGATCGGCCTCCACACAACATGTAATAAAAGGAGCAAGCAGACCAGCAAGCCTACCTATGAATCAGCACACAGCCATGCCTGAGTCTGCCTAGGTTGATTCCAGACACCAGAGAATCGGGCATAGCGTCAGAATCTGCAATCTGAATAAAGGCCAATGCCACCATGACAATCATCGAAGTTTGTGCAAAACTCTGTGACATGATCTTGACAAAGACTCAAGGTACCGTTGCACACAGAGATACAGTATTGCTTGCAACTCACTGGTTGCAGTGAAATCATGGACACATTGTTCCATTTTGTTGCCGTGTACAAATGTAGCAATGTGTCCATGATTTCACTGCAACCAGTGAGTTGCAAGCAATATATCTCTGTGTGTAATGGTACCTTCAGATGTGAGTCAAAAGGTTTCTTTTTCTGTTTGTTGTGATGATATAGATGTTCCTTTGAAACCATCTTTTGCATTCGAGTGCTGCCGTTATTTTTTACTTTTGAGTCTTGATCAAGGCTGGTGGACTCATTTCTCCACAGAGTGGATCAAGTGGATTAACCCCATAATAGCGGTGCGTCTAACTAGCCTTATACATTACCATCATTATACCATTAATCTATTCCTGTCAGCTTACCTATTTATATTTTTGTAAAGATGACTATCAAAACCCTTTTTGAGGAGTAGATACAGAGATAAATAATAGCGTTCAGTGGTCTACTCTTGCTTGCCTTTAGTAAGACAGCTACCTCTGGATGACGGCTATGTTGGGGAGACGTCTAAGTGCTTTTCATAGAAGAATTATGTAAACACAACTTTAAGAATTTTCTTGAAAATCTCAGACTTCAGCCAAGACCAGAAGGACACGGAGCCTTTTTCTCGGAGTTTTCTGCATTTCAATGAATCAGGACTGCTGCTTTGTGGTGGAGCTCTGTAATCCTTAATGCTCAGACAAGCAGCCTGCCTATCAAGGCCTATTGAATCAATTGCTATGGATGCGGGGCTCGGGGCAGGGAAATCAGTCACTCAGCTCTGAAGTAAATCAATTAGAAAAGCAAGCATGAAGTCAATATTCATTGCATCAAGCAAGGATTGTGCCAACAATGAAATCATAATGAGCAGACTTACAAAGGCGGCACGTTTAATGATATGTTTTAAAAGGGCTACGGCACTTGTGATGTGTGGATGTGACTGGCAAACATGCATGGGGCATATGGGGGTTCTGTCTTTGGGATTTGGCCTCGTCTCCCACCATCTGTGCAGGGGGCAGAAGGCTCACTGACAAACTAAGGGAATCTCACCATTCCCATCAATCTCATGTTATTCTAATCAGCGCAATGCCATCCCAATTAACTGGAAGCAGTCTGTTCTGAGCACATCCTATATTATTTACACAGTGCAATCATATACATTGCACTATTAATCCGAATATATGTACTTTAATTTGTAAAATGATGCATTGCAATGCATGCATATGCGGCTCTCGGCGTGAATGCGTTCACTCCCTTTGAAAAGTTAAGAGTTTAATCAACACAAGAACAATTTCCATAATGTTGACAATACTGAGTTTCATAGAACATGTTTTAACCCATACCATGAAAGTTTTATTACAAAATCTCCAAATTTAATCAAATTAATAGATGCAAAAATGAGTACACGGTGCATCAAAACTTACTACATCTAGTATTTTGTATGACCTCCGTGACTTTAGGACAGCACCAAGTCTTCTAGACATGAAATTAGCAAACTGGCGACATATCGCAACATTGTTCCGCCTTCATTCTTCAAGAATGACCTCTTTTAGAGCTGGGATGCTGGATGGACAGTGATGACAACTCTGCAGAAAGCCCCTCAGGCGTTCTGTTGGCTTCAGATCAGGAGACATACTTGGCCACTGAATCACTTTCACCTTGTAGCTCTTCAGAAATGCAACAGTGGCCTTGGATGTTCTGCTTTGAATCAATAAATATGCAAATTGCATTTTCAGAGAAGAAGAGGAGTAGACTGTAGTGCCACCTATTAGAAGTAGCAATCCTAAGAGTCAATATCAACCCTTGAACAGGCGTGGCCACATAATGTAGGTGTCATGCTGGAGTGTACGGTCTCCCCAGCATGCAGTGCAACACGAGGGTGAGCAAGGGTGATGGAATGGCAGGAAGGATCTGGCAATGGGGAGGGAGAGAGGGGTCACCTCCTGACACTGACCTGTGTCTGCACCCTAAGCTCCCTAATGTCCCCATTCAGGTCCTGACCCCCATTGCCATCACATGCCTAGGCCCTCGCTTGCCCTGAACTCACAATGGTTAATGTGTAGGCTGGTGAGGACATTAGTCCAGACACTACAATAATACAACACAAGGTAAGGGAGACATACAGGGGGAAAATAGACACAAAAATGATATAATAATAATATTAAACCATTTATGTAGCACTATTAATTCTATATATTTTACATACATTTGCAGCAGTGTCCCCATTGGGGCTCACAATCTAAACATCCTATCAGTATGACTTTGAAATGTGGAAGGAAACCGGAGTGCACAGAGGAAACCCACGCAAACACGGGGAGAACATACAAACTCTTTGCAGATGTTGTCCATGGAGGGCTTTGAATCCAGGACCCCAGCGCTGCATGGCTGCAGTGCTAACCACTGAGCCACCTGCAATATAGCACTAAACTCCTAAATTGCTGCAAAGCCTCACAGCTGCAATTGTCACAATACCACAGCTTCTTCCAGAGACTGTTCTCCTTCCATAGTGGACAGCATAGAAAGAGATCCTATCACCGGCGTCAGATGGTAAAACATGTGACTCTTAATAGCGGAGGGGAGTGGTCACTAATATTTTCACCTGAGATTAAGGCTTGCAAACAACAATCAGATAGGAAAGAGTCCTTTACACCTACAGCACCCTTTGGAAGTACACTGAGCTGTAGGCTGATTTTCTGCTAAGGGAAAAAAAAAAAGACTCTTTATATCTGATTTTCTAGCGAGTGTGACGAGCTACGTGTGACAGAGCGTAAGTGCGACAGAAGTAAGTGTGTGACTTGTGATTCAGTGACTTTGGATTAAGGGAGTTTGGAAGGGAGGATTTATTGAATTGCTGGTTGTATTTAATTAATACTTTGCATTTCTTTTTACTTATCATTTCTGTCTGGTGCAATCCCCATTAGGAAATGAGCTCCATGATTGGCAATGCCATCCAGTGTACATCTTGCCACATGTATGCATTCCTTGACCAGCCGGTCGAGGGTGCATACTGCTGTGTGAGATGTGAGTACATTGTACATTTGGAAGCCCAGATACTGGATCTAAATGAACAACTGACAACGCTGAGATCCATAGACAATATGGAAAGGAGTCTGCTGCTCACTGAACAGCTGCTCAATGGGATAGATGTGGGGGAGGATGGTAGTATGGAGCTGCAGGACCATGAGGTAGCTAGCTGGGTGACAGTTAGAATGCGGGGTAGAGGGAAGGGTGCCAGGGAGGCTAGCCCTGATCTGGCACACCCCAATAAATTTGCTATGTTGGCAGATGAGGGGGGTGTGAGTTCAGGGATAGCACTGCTGCAGCAGGGCATGACCTCTGAAAGCCAGAGGAGTGGCTGCTCCACTAAGGGGGAAAACAGGAGAGAAGGACAGGCCAGACAGGTGCTGGTAGTGGGAGACTCAATTATTAGGGGAATAGATAGGGCAATCTGTCACAAAGACAGGGATCGTCGAACAGTGTGCTGCCTACCTGGCGCTCGAGTCCGGCACATCGCTGATCGGGTTGACAGATTACTGGGAGGGGCTGGTGAGGACCCAGCGGTCATGGTGCACATTGGCACAAATGACAAAGTTAGAGGTAGGTGGAAGGTCCTTAAAAATGATTTCAGGGAATTAGGCTGCAAGCTTAAGGCAAGGACCTCCAAGGTAGTATTCTCTGAAATACTGCCTGTACCACGTGCCACACCAGAGAGGCAACGGGAGATTAGGGAGATAAATAAGTGGCTCAGGAATTGGTGTAGGAAGGAGGGGTTTGGGTTCCTGGAGAACTGGGCCGACTTCTCTGTTGGCTACAGATTCTATGCTAGGGACGGGCTGCACCTCAATGGGGAGGGTGCAGCTGTGCTGGGGGAGAAAATGGCTAGAAGGTTGGAGGAGTGTTTAAACTAGGGATTGGGGGGGAGGGTATTCATTGTATAGGAGGGGAAGATAGTGTAAATAGTAACCTGGGCACAAGTAATAAAATTGGGGGTAGCATGGGGGGTGGGGTTAGAACAGTCAATATAGTAGGAAGGAATAGAGGTAAAGAGAGATGCATAAAGTGCATGTACACTAATGCCAGAAGCCTCACCAACAAAATGGAGGAATTAGAATTGAGTTTGTTGGAAAATAATTATGACATGGTGGGGATTTCGGAGACTTGGCTGGACGAGAGCCATGACTGGGCTGTTAATTTACAGGGCTATTGTCTGTTCAGAAATGACCGTACAAATAGGCGAGGAGGAGGTGTATGTTTATACGTAAAATCATCCTTAAAACCCATCCTGCGTGATAATATAGGTGAATCTAATGGAAATGTAGAGTCCCTGTGGGTGGAGATAAGGGGAGGGGGAAAAAATAATAAATTACTGATAGGGGTTTGTTATAAGTCCCCAACAATAATGGAAGTGGAGGAGAATATCCTCATAAAGCAAATAGATGAAGCAGCGACTCAGGGAGAAGTCATTATTATGGGGGACTTCAACTACCCTGAAATACATTGGGGATCAGAAACCTGCAGTTCCAGCAAAGATAATAAGTTTTTGAAAACTATGAGAGACAATTACCTTTCACAACTGGTCCAGGACCCAACAAGAAGGGAGGCACTGCTGGACCAAATATTAACCAACAGGCCGGACCGCATATCAAATATACGGGTTGGAGGTCACTTGGGTAATAGTGATCATAACTTAATAAGCTTTCAAGTATCCTTTACTAAGACGTGTAGTAGAGGGGCTACAAGGACACTAAACTTCAGGAAGGCAAATTTCCAACGGTTGAGAGATGATCTTAGTGCAATAAATTGGGACGATGTCCTGAGACATAAAAGTACACAACACAAATGGGAGATGTTTATTAGCATCCTGAATAGGACCTGTGCACAATATATACCCTATGGGAATAAGCATGCTAGAAATAGGAGGAAACCACTATGGCTAAATAAAGCGGTAAGAAGTGCAATATGTGACAAAAAGAAAGCATTTAGGGAATTAAAGCAAGTAGGTAGTGATAAAGCATTATTAAATAAATACAGAAAATTGAATAACATTTGTAAAAAGCAAATCAAGGCAGCAAAGATTGAGACAGAGAGACTCATTGTCAGAGAAAGTAAAAAGAATCCCAAAATATTTTTTAACTACATAAATAGTAAGAAACTAAAAAATGATGGCGTTGGCCCCTTTAAAAATTGTCTGGGTGAAATGGTGGATGAGGATGAGGAAAAAGCCAATATGCTAGATGACTTTTTTTCAACAGTATTTACACAAGAAAATCCCATGACAGACAATATGATCAGTGATAACAAAAAGTCTCAATTAAATGTCACCTGCTTAACCCAAGAGGAAGTACGGCATCGTCTAAAAATCACTAAAATTGACAAATCCCCGGGCCCGGATGGGATACACCCCAGAGTGCTGCAGGAATTAAGTACTGTCATAGATAGACCATTATTTTTAATATTTAAAGATTCCATAATAACAGGGTCTGTACCACAGGACTGGCGTATAGCAAATGTGGTGCCAATATTCAAAAAGGGGACAAAAACTGAACTTGGAAATTATAGGCCAGTAAGCTTAACCTCTACTGTGGGTAAAATCCTAGAGGGTTTTCTAAGAGATGCTATACTGGAGTATCTGAAGAAAAATAACCTCATGACCCATTATCAACATGGTTTTACGAGGGACCTTTCCTGTCAAACTAATCTGATAAGCTTCTATGAAGAAGTAAGTTCTGGACTGGACCAAGGAAATGCAGTGGATGTGGTGTATATGGACTTTTCAAAAGCTTTTGATACGGTGCCACACAAAAGGTTGATACATAAAATGAGGGCAATGGGGATAGGGGAAAATATGTGTAAGTGGGTTAAGAACTGGCTTAGTGATAGGAAACAAAGGGTGGTTATTAATGGAACACACTCAGAATGGGTCACAGCTAACAGTGGGGTACCACAGGGGTCAGTGTTGGGCCCGCTTCTATTTAATATATTTATTAATGACCTGGTAGGGGGCATACGGAGTAGAATCTCAATATTTGCAGATGACACTAAACTCTGCAGGGTAATCAATACAGAGGAGGACAATTTTATATTACAGGAGGATTTATGTAAACTAGAAGCTTGGGCTGCTAAATGGCAAATGCGCTTTAATGGGGATAAATGTAAAGTCATGCACTTGGGCAGAGGAAACAAAAGGTATAATTATGTGCTTAATTGTAAAACACTGGGCAAAACTGTCACTGAAAAAGACCTGGGTGTATGGGTAGATGACAAACTCACATTTAGTGGCCAGTGTCAGGCAGCTGCTGCAAAGGCAAATAAAATAATGGGATGCATTAAAAGAGGCATAGATGCTCATGAGGAGAACATAATTTTACCTCTATACAAGTCACTAGTGTGACCACACTTAGAATACTGTGTACAATTCTGGTCTCCGGTGTATAAGAAAGACATAGCTGAACTAGAGCGGGTCCAGAGAAGAGCGACAAAAGTCATTAGAGGACTAAGGGGCCTGCAATACCAAGACAGGTTATTAAACTTGGGGTTATTTAGCTTGGAAAAACGAAGGCTTAGGGGTGATCTTATAATAATGTATAAATATATGAGGGGACAGTACAGAGAACTTTCTAATGATCTCTTTACTCTTAGGCCTGAGACTGGGACAAGGGGGCATCCTCTACGTCTGGAGGAAAAAAGGTTTAATCATAATCACAGACGCGGATTCTTTACTGTAAGAGCAGTGAGACTATGGCACTCTCTACCACATGATGTTGTAATGAGTGAGTCACTACTAACATTTAAGAAGGGCCTGGATGCCTTTCTTGAAAACTATAATATTATCAGTTATACATACTAGATTCTTTGATAGGGCGTTGATCCAGGGAACTAGTCTGATTGCCGTATCTGGAGTCAGGAAGGATTTTTTCCCCCAATGTGGAGCTTAGTGTTGCCACATGGGTTTTTTTTGCCTTCCTCTGGATCAACATGTTAGGCTATGGGTTGAACTAGATGGACTTAAAGTCTTCCTTCAACCTTACAAACTATGTTACTATGTTACTATGTTACCAAAATAAAGAATATACATTTAAATACAAGTTATGGACCTGCAATCCATACGGTGTTGTAGCCTTCAGGTCCCAGACTCGTCAACAGTCTCTCTAGGGCAGAATACACTCGTGAAAGTAACATAAAAGCTAAACCAATATCTTTATTTGTAAATACATGTTTTGGGAGGTTGCCCATGCTCAGTGCAAAGTAAGATATCAAATTTGGCTATATGAGAGGCTATTGACTGGCATTTATGGAGTAACATTTTGTGAAGACAAGTCTGAAATTCTTATGTTGGAAAAGTGCTGTACATCTGTGACTTCATGATTTTGCTAAATTCATTTTTCTGAAGGCATGGTGCCTACAGTGACACATGGGGGGCAGTGTCCTTATGTGGGGTTACACAAGTGTTGTTGGTGTCGGGGAGATACATGTCATTGATGGAGTTATGAATTCACAGTTGTCTGTTCTATATTCTATATTGAAAGAGAAGATGCTGCCATCACTCACATACTTAAAACATTTGCACAGCATTGTGGCATCGTGTATATGTACATACCATACATACATGCAGTGTATGCTATGCATGCGGTGAACAACAAGGAAAAAAGAGATGGCACTCACTTCTCCTGATATAAATCGTATGCTATGCATACGGTATATATATATATATATATATATATATATATATATACATAAGAAAAAACCCAGACAGCGCTTTCTTTTAAATTTTCAGCCCAGGTGCAAATCTATTGAATCACGTATATCACATAAAATTTAGCAGCACACTGGTGGAACCAATTACACATGAACAACGATGTTACTTAATGTTCTTATAGATGTTCTTAGAGAAAATATTAAAACTAAACATTTAAAAAAAAAAAAACTCTAATGGAATATTTTTTTTGTTTTTTTTAAAGTTCTTAGTACATGCATTGGCCATTGTATGCCACGACACGGTGACTTTAACCTGAAGGGTCCCTGTCTAAAATTTAGTACCCATAAGGGTCTCTGTCACAGTGGGCAATAGCAGGAACATATCACTTCAGGTATCCACCATGGTTCAGAAGGGAGGCTGGAGTGCAAGTTCTAGATGTGGAGTCAACCACTCCACACTTCAAATAGAAGAAAAAAAACAGACAGCACCTACATTTACATTTTCAGCCCACGTGCAAATCTAACTATTGAATTACATATATCACATAAAATTTATCAGCACACTGGTGGAGCCAATTACATGCGAACAACAATGTTACTTAATGTTCTTATAGATGTTCTTAGAGAAAAAATTAAAACTAAAAGTTTTTTTTTTATTTTTCAGGTTAAAGTCACCGTGTCGTGGTTGAAGGGCAAACATACAATGGCCAATGCATGTACTAAGAGGTTTAAAAAAAAAAAAATATTCCTTTAGAGTTTTTAAAAAAAAAGTACTTTTAGGTTTAATTTTTTCACCTGGTAACCTCATAAAGTGAGGGAATTAGCATAAAAGACTATAACATAGATACACATATCCATCCCAGGTATCAGATGAAGATATAACAATACACATATATGTCCAAATACTAAAATCTATTTCATTCATTCAAAATGAAAACATATGCTAGTTAAAAATTGCCCCACACAACGGGTCCAAGTATCCGAATGACACAGAAATATTGATAACTATAAGCACCCAAAAATGTATAAGGCCGTAAGCTCATAGAACATATATATAAGTATATACACAGAAATTATGTTGCAATAGTAATAACTACTGAAAAACCACAAATAGATACAAAAATGTATAATGTATAATGTGTAGCCAGATATAAGTTAATCAAACCAGTAAGACCGTAGTGTACACAGATAATTGATAACATTTAATAATTAGGAAGAAATAAGTGTCACTCACCAGGATACATGCACATTTTAAAGCCAGGGGAACACAGGGACAGGACAGGCAAGATCATAGCCGGACGACAGCCACTTTGTGCTTAACAAGCGCATCATCGAGTCCACTTATAAGTTAATCAAAGCAGTAATGCTGTGATATACCCAGATAATTGATATTCAAATAGCCACATATAAATAAATAAGCCTATATAGATAATAAATAATACATGGTTACAAATATACTTTATAATTGATGTAATAACAATCCCAAAAGTTGGCTAGTATATTAATCTATATATTCAATACAATATGGAATATAAATTGAAAAATAAAGTGCAATATATCAGTGGGAAGAGATGGCTCAATAATCTACAGAGGATAAAGTACAGAGTGCAGTTAATGAATTAATAGTATGTAAACCTCAGTAACTAAAATATAGCCTGTATATACTAACTGTATGTTAGTTATCTTAGTACCTGATTGAATACATCCATAGTTTCAATGATAGAGGACAAAATGTAGGGCAAACCTCAGTAAGGAGAGTGTCATAGGTATGGACCCAAGACCCAACGCACGTTTCACCTCCTGCTAGACTTATTTATCTGTGGCCATTTGAATATCAGTTATCTGTACATAACGTACAGCTGGCTACACAGTATACCCTTTATATCTTATACATAGTTCTGTGGCAGTTATTACTATTACAACACAATTATCTATTATCTCTGTATATATTTATATATTATGTGAGCATACGACCTTATATATTTTCTAGTTGTCAGTATTTCTGTGTCATTCAGATACCTGGTACCTGCCAATCTTTAACCAATACATGTTTTAATTTTTATTTAATAAAATTAATTATATTAATAGGAAATATATGTGCATCCTTATATCTTTATCTGGATTCCGGGTGGGATATGTGTATCTATACTATGGATAAAAAAACCTGAGACGTTTCCATAAAGTTCAGCAACCTGTATTAATTTACTTATTGTCACACTTTTATATGGTAATGTAAATTCTCTAAATCTGCTAATATTCTTATGATTTATACTTGAGGAAATTATCTCATATACTATTAAAACTGGAACTGGCACAAGAACATGTTCTAATTGTATACCCACTATTTGTTCAGCACAAGTATTCTGAAGATCAACAGAGATTTTTCTATGCAATTATGGGAAGGATTTTTCCCAAAAAATGTATATAGTTTGTGGCAAAAATCACCACAACATTGGTAAAAGCCCCCAATCTAAACGATGTGCTAATTATCACACACCATGACTGACACTATAACACTACCAAAAACTCAGATAATTATCAGGTAGAATTTCCCACCACGTATTTCTATATGTTGTCATTTAATGATTTTCCCAACCAAAATTTTAAGCTCAATTTCATCCCATTTTGTGTTAAACACTATACATTTATGTCAATGAAATTGCATGAGCAGTAAGTCTGTGTCCACACAGTCACCAGCTGACTATCATGATTGTTGTTCTGATAGCCCTGGGTGTACTATTGCAAAATTTATAGACAATAACATAACATGATATGGGCATATGACACATATGACATGGTAAAAAATAAATTATTATTATGATTATTTATTATTATAGCGCCATTTATCCATGGCACTTTACATGTGAAAAAGGGGCATACATAGACAAGTTCAATAAACGTGAACAATACAAGGCACAGACAGGTACAGGAGGAGAGAGGACCCTGCCATAGAGGGTTCACAGTGTACAAGGGATGGGTGAGGATACAGTAGGTGAGGAGAGAGGACCCTGCCCATGAGGGCTCACAGTCTACAAGATATGGGTGAGCATACAGTAGGCGAGGAGTGAGGGCTCACAGTCTACAAGGGATGGGTGAGGATACAGTAGGTGAGAGGAAAGGACCCTGCCCATGAGGGTTCACAGTCTACAAGGGATGGGTTAGGATACAGTATTTGAGGAGAGAGAACCCTGCCCGCGAGGGCTCACAGTCTACAAGGGATGGGAGAGAATACAGTAGGTGAGGAGATAGGACGCTGTCCGCAATGGCTCACAGTCTACAAGGGATGGGGGAGAATACAGTAGGTGAGGAGAGAGCACCCTGCCTGTGAGGGCTCACAGTCTACAAATGATGAGTGAGGATACAGTAGGTGAGGAGAGAGGACCATTCACATGAGGGCTCACAGTCTACAAGAGATGTGTGAGGATACAGTAGGTGGAGAGGATGCTGCCCATGAGCGCTCCCAGTCTACAAGGGATGGGTGAGGATACAGGAGGTGAGGGTAGAGCTGGTCATCCAACAGTTTAGTGGACTGAGGCTCACAACACATTGTAGGCTTGTCGGAAGAGGTGGGTCTTCTGGTTTTGAAGGATTCCATGGTAGACGAGAGTCTGATGTGTTGGGGCAGAAAGTTTCAGAGAATGGGGGATGCATGGGAGAAATCTTGTATCTGGTTGTGGGAAGAGAAGATTGGAGGAGATGAGAGGAGAGAATGAGATCTTGTGAGGTTTGCAGGTGGTATGTAGGTAAGTACCAGGTGACCATATCACAGATATTCGTAGGAGCCAGGTTGTGGATGGGCCACAAATGAAAAAACATACATATATTAAACATGAATTTAAAAAATATATTTTTATTAAAATTTCTAAACAGTTAATTTAGGATCATCATACTTACAGCAACCCTAAGTAATTATATTAAATACCTATTCATACATTAAATGTTAGATATTAATGTATTAAAATATACACCCATTTTTTAATTATTAAATTAATTTAAAGGAGTCACATGGTCACAATATATTGATGACATTTCCATGGGACAGAGCATCAATATCAGATGCAATATCAAATCAGTTGGGGCCCAACACCCCACCCAACACCGCTAAGCTGTTAAATGCAGCAGCCAGACACAGTATATATACGGTACTTTGAGCAAAGCTGTACTGCAGAACTCCATTCAATGTGTAGAGAATAGAAGCTGTTCTTCAGTATTCTTCAGTGACTACTACACACTGAACAGAGTCATGAATTGCAGCTGCTTTCAATGGGCCCAATTCATCAAAACGTTTATGTCAGTATTCTTGAGTGGGATGGGGAAATGGTGACTTCTGCTCATCAAACTGATACCACAAATCTTCCTACAGCATATACTGGAGCAGGATTTGTGGTGGGGCACTCTCAGAAGTTCAAGAAAAGTAAAGGAATGGGAAAGGGGAAATAGCTCACCAATATACCCAATGGATCCTCAAATGCACAGATGAGTGGTGGGGTTCACGTAGAAATACAAATAGATGAAAGGTCCAGCACTCTGTTCTTCCATAAAAAGGATGTTCTTAGGCCAACATGGCCCCGCGTTTCGGAACACGTCCTTACTCGTAGACTATGGAGTTCAGAAATTGAAAGTACATAAAAGGCACCTTTTAATTTCCAATATTAATTAATATTAATTTCCTGTATTAATTTTTATGACTTCTATAAAACTGACAATTATTTATAACTAATAATATATTTAGTGCATCTGTCAAATAGTGACTGCCTTTGCAGTCCTGGAGTTTAAACAAGAGGTTTTTTTTCCTTTGCCTCACTCAGGGTTGATATTGAAGCTGCAATTGCTGAATGTGTGGTGGGCAGCTCTGCAGATGAGGAGTGAGTTACAACTCTGGTGGAGCTGAAGGGGTGTGCCTGACATTTACTCTTCCCAGCCCCTCAGCCTTAAGTAGTTCTGCTTCCCTCCAACAGATATCAGAGATTGAGTTAATTTCCCATTTAGGACCCATGTTGTGCAGACGTGCTACTGGAGCACCTGCTATCATGGTGTGTACCTTTCCTTGTCCTGTATTCATGTATAATATGCAATTTAATGTACTGTAACTTAACCTGTGTAACAATATGTCCCTTCCCCCGGCCTGTGTTCCTGGACTTTACATTATTGTAATCAGGCCTTGGTCAACAGTTTGTTGGGAATAGTGTATTTGTTTTTCTCAGCAGGAGCTGACTCCAATAGATAGCTTGTAAGGGTGGACTAAGTCGGATGTGTCACGGATGAGTAACTTGGAATGGCTCTCCCCCTGTCTAGACGGGAGTATCAGCTGCTACTGTTTCTAAGGCTGTTTTCACATAGCGATTTTTTTTCATGTCCGTGGGATCCTACTTTTTGCAGGACCCCACGGACCGGAAAGGACGCAATCGGAGGTGACCTCCGGATGCCATTTCTGTGTCCAGGTCCATGATTGTCACGGATCCGGACACAGAAAGCCCGAGCCTGCAAAGTGCAGGCAAGTCGGGCACTTTCACTCCCGCAATGTAGATATATACATTGCGGGAGTGAACAACGGATTCAAATAAAAGAAAAACATCCTTACCTCTCCGGCGTGTGTCCCGCACCGTCTCACTCCCTGGGCCTAAGGACCAGGCGTTGCCGCAACCCGATCAGCTGATGTGGTCATGTGACCGATCAGCTGATCGGGTTGTCACATGACCACGCGGTTTAAATCTCTCGCCTGCTGATTAATTTTGGTGGGCACGGGATTTAAACCGCTCAGCTGATGCGGTCACATGACCGCATGACCACATCAGCTGAGCAGACAGAATCAGATCCGACACAAATCAGATGGCAATTATGCCAAATCCGATCCAATCCGTTGCCCATAGGGATACATGGGGGCCAAATCGGATTCGTGGCTGTCCGTTTTACAATGGACAGCCGCGGATCCAACAAAATCGCAATGTGAAAGCAGCCTAAGCAGCTCCATGCTCCTGTCCTGACAGGGGAGAGCCATTCCAAGTTACTCATCCGTGATACGTCCGACTTAGTCGCATATCACACAGACAGTGAGGATCCACCCTAAGGCAAAACGAAGCCCTGAGTTTCTAGAATCTTCTGACTGGAGCAAACCATCCAAAAGTAGGTGTGAACCCTCCTACCCATGGACTTATCCCTGGACCCCAACAATAGACTCATGTGTGACCCAGGTAGATGAAAAGAGAGTCCTGATGTTTGAGGGCCTAAAGCTGCGGCCAGACCCTTGTGCCCTGTGTGGATGTATAGAAGCTGCCACATGGGATTGTGTGGTGTATCTCATCTGTTGTATCTATTGACTCATCCAAGAACTAATTTCCCTGGCACCCCCGGACTTATTTTGCTGTTGTGAAGTCATTGCGGACTTGGCAGAATTATCTTCATTTGTGCTGTTCCATTTTCCCTGTTCAATAAAGCTTGTTGGATTGATGATTAGCCTGGTGTCCCTTCCTGCTCTGTTGCATACTCCTTCACAGTGCAACCTACTTCACTTGGAGAGGTGTCCTTTTTCTGGTCTGTGGGTGGAGGTAGGAGCTCTTAGATGAGGGCAGGTTGAGGATTTGAGGGATTGGGGGGTGGCCCTCACTTCCTCACCTTCAGAGGTACCTTCAGGAACTGGGCTAGTCTGGAACCCCAAGTCTAGGGCCAGCCTAGCTTCCCAGTTGCCCTTGCCCATTATCCCTTCCTGCTTCATTCCCATCATTTGCTCCACGCGTGACAGCACCAAGATACAGCCAAGCAATGAATATATTAACTTTTAATAACATTACTGCAATATAAACTATAATTCTAAAATTGAGGGTATCAACCAGCCTCAACAAGGCATACCTTACTTTTAGGTGACACTAAGGCTGGGGTTCCACATAAGCCCTCAGTCCGTTTTTGGCTTCAGTTTTCTCATTTTTTTTTTCTAAGTCCAAAAACTGACAGAAAAACGGATTGGATGTAATAAACACCCTGTCCGTTTTTCTCTGGAGCTCCAAACATTGCCCTGTCCGTTTTTGAGTCAAAAACGTTGCTTGCAACGTTTTTGGCATCATTTAAAAAACGCATGCGTTTTCATGCGTTTTTTTAACATGGGGCCCTATGGGAAACGCATGCGCGAACGCATGCAAATGCGCACTTGCGTTTGCGCATGCGTTCGCGCATGCGTTTTTTTAATGAAAATTCCAAAAACGTTCAGGAGTGCAGGAGGCTCAAAAAGCACCCAGAAAAAAACGGATTGGTGATGAAAATCACTTCCAAAAACGGATTTCTATGTGTGACCACAGCCTAACCCTTAATAATATTATTATTATTATTTCTTTTTAGAGCACCATTGATTCCATGGTGCAATATATGTTAAATGGGGTTACATACTAAATACAAATATAAATGACAATGAACATACTAACAACGAAAGACTGGTATAGAGGAGAGAGGGCCCTGGCCTTGCAGGCTTAAAAACATAGACTTATATAGTGACATTTCATCTATTAGGATACAAGGTGAAATTCATAAAAGAAATGGTAACACTGTGTAAAAAAAAACTTATATTAATTGAACACTCCTGTATACATATCTAAAATATTGATTAATAAACTTATAAATTATCCACAAAAGTAAGGTCACAAATATCCATGTAAAAAATTGCTATGGTTTGTAGAATTTATGACAAAAAAATAATATTAAATTATTTATTATTTTTAAAAATTCTCTTGTTAAAACCAGTAGAACTACAAAACTACAAAACTGGAGCCTTAAATGGATTCCCCCCGCCACCCCTCACAAACACTTTTCACTATAAGTATTCCTATGAGCATGTAGCTCTTTCAAGGACAAGTTCGGCAGTACCTATGTCATATTCTTCAATTACCGACAAATCAGTATTTGAATTAATATGCAAATGAGACTGAAAAATTAATTGTAGCACCTCATCCTCTGTCATTCCAGCTCTATTCCTCAACCAGTTTTGCCTTCTGCAGATTGACTGGCAGCTGTTTTGCCTAGTCACACAGCATAGGGGAATCAGTCAGGCAGGGGGAGGCGGCATAGGGCAGGGAATAGAGCTGGAGTGACAGAGTCTTGGATGAAGCTACCATTCACTGATAGCACTTCAGCCTCCTCTGCTCAATTCTCAAAATCGGAGCAAGTGACCAACCATGTAAAGGCACTTCTGATCTTGTCTTTGAAAGAGCTACATTTGTGTATATATATTTTGGGGAGCAATGCTCAGCAGTGCTGATAGATTCCCATTATGACGTTAAACTGTATTCGATAATTAAACTAGATTGCAGTATATAATCTTATATGGTAAAATGTGTATATAAAAAAATATTTTTTCCTTTTGGTGATCATAAAAAAACCTAAAAATGAAAAAAAAAAATATATGGAAATGTTAGGTTTATTCTAATAATTGTGACACTTCAGAACTAATATAACTTTAGTTAAACAGATAACATGAAGTTGACTTAATTAAAACACTGTAGACCCCAACCTGTGATATGAGCATTGACCTTAGCAAAATAAACCGAACTACATAAAAACAATGTTATCCGGCTAGAGAAAACTGTTATGTCCACAGAACAGCTGTGCAAATAGTTTACCTGATGGCATTGGGTATGCAAATAGACAGCAGGACATAATCAATGTACACAGTCACCACTTTTGCTTTGTATGTTGGACCCATGAGAATTGTGAAATTCAGTGAAGAATAACAACACTCTTCTCAGTTCTTTTATGGGGGAAGGAGGCTCTTCCTCAACTATTTTTACTGCCTGTCTTCTTATATCAAAAAGTGGACTCTTTGAAGGATTCCTGCTCTGTGTCACTTAAGCTACCTAGTCTCCGAGGCCACCAAGGTCAAGGCACTATCAGGAATAAGGTTTCTTAAGTGCAATGTGTGAGACACCATCTGACACTGTTTATAGATAGAACCAGTCTATTACTGACTAAAGGTAATAACTTAAAAGGATTTTTTCTTTCTTAAAGGTTAGAAATCTTAACCATTAAGGTTGTGCTGGAATTAAGTTTATATGAGAACTATGATGATTTAGCAATGGTGCGTACCACAGTATCGGAGCTTCTGAGTTCTATTAAGCCTCTACGTGGTCATTTTGCAATCTTCTACAGAGGCATATACGTAATCAGGAAAAAAAAGCTTTATTTGATGTAGTGTTATACTGCTATTTTCCTCTAGAATTATTGCTTCTAATGGATAGCATAGTTTCATAGTTTTTAAGGTTGAAGGTAAACTTTAAGTCCATCTAGTTCACCCCATAGCCTAACATGTTGATCCAGAGAAAGGCAAAAAAAAACCATGTGGCAACACTAAGCTCCACATTGGGGACTCCACATATGGCAATCAGACTAGTTACCTGGATCAACACCCTATCAAAGAATCTAGTATATATAACCTGTAATATTATATTTTTCATGACGCGTTACAGAATCCTATAGTGCTTACAGTTCAGTACTATAGGGTAGAAGAGACTTTCATACTTGTCAACATTTATACAATGTGTATCAGTAGTCTGCAATGGTCTGTTTGCAAAGTCGAGCCGATGCGTCACCTTTTTTTGGACCACCACTTTAGACTTGAGTAACGCACCTCACATAGCGCTTGCATGTAAATCTTTGATTTCATTATTATGAAGCACACTAGCCACCTTCGCTGCCGTGTTTGTTGTGCCAGAACTGCTTGACCTAGTGATGAGCCGGCTGGTGGTCTCCAATACTTTGCCTGGATGCCCTTCTCTTGGCTTTTGAATGAATGGACAGACTTCATTTGATATTCTTTCAAATGTCATGGTCGGACAGGATATGTGTACAAAGAAAAATTTGTGTTTTATGGAGTGCTCATATAGGGGGACCCAAAGAGTTATTATCAATACTCAGTTTTTTATTTCACAACGCATTTCAATGGTGGCACGCCATTTTCAAGACGGTAATAAATTCAGAACCGTTTTGAAAATGGCGTGCTGCCATTGAAACGCTTTGTGAAATAAAAAGCTGAGTATTGATAATAACTCTTTGGGTCCCCCTGTGTGAGTGCTCCATAAAACACAAATTTTTCTTTGTATACATATTCCCTATCTCCCTTTTGGTACCTTCACATGCCGCAATCTCGCCTGGGAATCCTAAAGGCGATATGTTGCCCCGAAGCAAACGCCGTGAAATTGCCTCACAGTTGCAGCATGTGATTTGGGAATTTTGGGAAGAGATAAATCGCCTCTCGCCTGATTCCTGAGCACTGCTCTGAAATCACCCTCAATCATGAAGGCGATATTTCCGTGTTGTGGCGTGTGAACAGGCAATAGTGATGGAAACAGCGTTGCCTAGGATTTCCCGTAGGTGTGCCTCAACCGTTCTGTAGTCTACACCCCGTCTGGGATGATTAGTGTTGGCTACTGTGTTCCCATTGGCTGACAGTTTACAGGGCGCCATATTTGAAGAGCTGTCCGTTCAGCAACACACACATCTTCAATTGCGTCATGTATTAGCCAGCCTTCCAGAGCAGGCTGACAAATCGTAACACTGTTGCGCTGTCCAATACGTGCATATGGGGCGCGGTGTAAACCACTGTGGCATGCCTATCTCCTTGCACCGCTGAACAGGTACGCCCACATTGCCTTTGGAATTGCGGCATGTGAAGCAGCGAGGGAATTCGACTGGATTGGTTCCGCTGTGGGTGAGGCGATTTCCAGGGCGACACACGCCTTTATTTCAGGGCGAGATTGCGGCGTGTAATACCACCATCGGCGATCTTAGGCGAGCATGAAAAACGTGCACGTGCACGTTAGATCGCCTCATATCACCAGCCGATATTGTGGTGTGTGAAGGTACCATTTGTGAGATCGTGTGGAGCTGCATAACACAGGACCTGTGCTTCCAACACACAAGGACCTGATCTGACGTCAGAGCCCAGTCAGTTGAGGAGAACCACGTGACCGGAGGGCATTGCAACACTGCTGGATCCCCTGGAGCCACTGCTCCTCACAGCGGTCTCTCACATCATGCAATACCGAGGTTGTGCGGGGACAGCACAATCCCAGGAGGTGAGAGTCCACTCATAAGTATTTTTTTCCCTTACTGGCAGTGGGTCCCTCTCATTAGCGCCTCTCCTTTCTGATTATATACATGGTCTCACATGATGCAGTTTGGGAATTTTCCTGGCTGATAGAACACTATTGATGAGTTGGATGACGCTGTTTCTCTTTTCTTGGGAAATATTCATGGTGGCCCCTCGATTCGAAGCAGTAATCTTTCACTTGGAAATCAACCTAACACACTGAGCTATTATTGAATGTGATAACAGGTTGAAAAAATTTTTTGTTCCTGTATATCACAAATTACAAACAGCAGGAGCAAAACAATAACAATGCAGTGACATGACAATAATCTTCATAATTCATCATATGCCAAATAGTTGCAAGTAAAATTTATGTACAAGAATGGCAAGATGATTTTCTATAAAATGAAGGTAGTCTAATGGTCAAAGCTTTAGTGGATGGTGAGACATGGAGCCTGAAAGTCAAAATTTTAAAACATTGTTACCCTTTTTCTTGTCAGTGTATATTTCCTGTTATTTGTAGGTTGATTAGATATCACAACCAAAAATTGCTGTGCTGCTTCAAGGGCTGGGGAACTCAGCAGCTTGGCCAGTCAGCCTGGACAACGATAGCTGAACCAGTGCTGTAGCCCTGGCGGACAATGAAAAGGAGAAAAAGTAAAAAAATGGGGAAGAAGAGAGTAAAAATAGAAAAAGAAAGAATGTTTTGTGATGACAACTGAAGGTTTCAGCAGCTAGGTGGTCGGCACTGCATGTAGAGTTCTCAAGAGATAGATGTTGTGGCAGTGTGATGGAATACCTCTACTTCAGCATGGTGCAGGCCCTTAAGGAGTGAAGTAGAAGATGATGGTTGTAGTGCAGTGATGCAAGGTTGCAGAAGAAAGCAAGGCATAGCAGATAGTTTTGAGTTCTTTACCTTTACTGTACTTTGTTCGATACAGCAAGGACGCATGGAGAACCAGGCCAGTCTGTGAGGAGCTGGAACCCTCTCTGCTAAGTGAAAGGATTTGCCTTCCTGCTGTCTTCTATGACTTATGGAGTTCAGGTGTCTGTGAACCGTCGTGTACTCCCTCTGCTCTTCTCCCAACCTCTGTGTGAATCTCTCCCAGCCAAGCAGGTGATGCGAAGCTTGTAAGCAGCCTCAGCTCTTTGGCTCTCTGGATCACAGTGCTTCAGGGGCCCAGACAAGTGGCCAGTGGAACTGGAATCCACCGGTCTCCAGCTTCTGCCCTCAAGATCTAAAATGTCTGAGCAGCCCAGGGAGCTGGGTCTCTACTGCAGCGTGGTCTTCTGGGGAGAGCTCCTAGTTGCTCCCTTCCCCAGATCAAACTCCCTTCTCCTCTCCCCCTGTCTGTTCTAAACTCTGATCTACTCCTCCCCTCAACTAGGAATGATGAGTCACAGCCTGGCCTCTCAGTGCTCATCTTTCTAGTCAGGGTTTAGAAGGTGTATGCATGCATTGGGTTCTTAGCATAGAAATTCCAATTCCCCTCAAACATGGCATAATAATTGATCTAGGGATAATACTACTTGTGGCAACCAAGCTGTAGAGGTGTCACATTGAATATTTCTGCGGGTTCTTCTACCATAAATCTCGAGCAGAACACTCTCAGTTTTGGGGGTATATTTGACTCAGAGCTTTCCTTCAGTCCGTATATCCAATCACTCGCTTTCTCATGTCACCTGCACCTCAATAATATCTCAAGAATCCATCCTTTTTATTTTTACCTTGACTCTGTAAAAATTCTCACTGTTGCTCTGATTCATTCTCATCTAGACTACTGCAAATCTGCATGTATCCGTCTCCTTATTACTACTTTTCCCTCTTCAATCGATCCTGAATGTGACAGCCAGTGTCAGTGTTTTTGGGCAGCCGCTACAAGGATGCCACCACCCTGTGCCAGTTATTGTACTGGTTGCCCCTCCTCTACAGAGTGCAATATAACCTTATCACACTCACACACAAAACTCTCCACAGTACTGCACCACCCTGCTTCTCCTCTCTAATTTCTGACTACAACCCTACCCATACTTTCTGTTCTCTTAATGATCCAAAACTAACATCTTCTATCATCTGAACCTCACACTCCTGTCTCCAAGATTTTTCTTGTGCTGTGTTAGTTCCAATTACTTGTCATGCGGCATCACACAAATCAATAGCAAGACAAGAGTTCTGGAAGATGATGGCCTTTTCTCTTACTGTGGCACTTCCCCCTGGCCTTTGACCATTCAGTAATGGTTGCAGGAAACAATATCTGTATAATAAAGCATGCAAGGAATATATACATGTTATAGTAGCTTGTAATACAGCTATATGCACCAAAATTGGCCAAATGCCAGATGTGTACATATAATCTCCCTGCAAGGACACTCAGTCAAGCTTTTTTGTTATTTCCATTGGTGAGAGAAGAATAAGTCACTGCTAGAGAAGTCTTTTTCTCGGAGAAACAAAAGGTCAGACATGTTGAAATCCAGCAGCTGTCACCGGGTCAAAAGTGACCAGTTTCTGCTCCTATTTTACTCCCACTGCTGCCCAGAGTATTTTTATTTTTCTTTAATCTGCCATATGGTACCAGACAGGAATCCTTAATACTTATTGGACTGTCATTTCACGCAACACAGTATGACAGGTTTAGGTGACTTTGGCAGGTTGAGATGAAAAAAAAATTGGTTTAACAAAAGTGACCATTTTAGTAATTTCATCCTAATCATTTTATTGCTTTATTGTATGTCTCCATACTTTTGTACTAATGGCCCAGCTGATAAAATACAGGAACGTTATCCTAAAATGAGTCCGACTCTTTAAAAACCATTCTCTGCATAACAAGTTGCCTGTTTTTTGAAGATCAATCACGGGAAGGGCAGTGTATCTTGGACAGAATCCCAAACAATGAAATTCTTGCCAACAAAAAGCAAAAGTGTGGACAGTAATGCCAAAACGTTTGTTCACTCTTTGGCAATTTCATCTAAACATTCAGAGATTAATTATCACACAACGTGAACTCAACTGGTCCATAGTGTAGATATTCCCTGAGATACGTTGTTGACATGTCTCGGATTATGATAAATGTTTATTACTAAAACGAGTGGTCTAAAGTAATGACTATATGGATTTAATCATGAGTCAAGCAATTCATCCTCCCCAAAATGTCATAGAATTGGATATTCTTCTTAATTAAAGATACTGACTTTACAGAAGATGAACACTATTGACTAAGCAAAGCCAGTTTTCAGGCAGATAATAATGCTATGATGCAGAAAATTATACAGATAAATGCTAATAAATTTCTGCTCTATCTATAAAATATCATTCACTTTGAAGACCAAAGAGAGGATAGAAAATAAGTAGGTAGGAGATAGGGGAGTGTCAGCAACAGGGGGAGTATACTAATAGTGTTGAATCACTGGCGGACACAGACAGAAAAATGGTCCCTGTGCAAGTACAGTGCATGGGGCCCTTTTTAATCCAATAATTTATCAAAATACAATTTCTCCTACTTTGGGGGTTTGAAATGGCCCCCTTATTCCTTGGGCCCCTGTGCGACTGCATAGGTTGCACCAATGACATGTCTACCCCTGTATTGAACAATACATGTTACACTTAGCCTGAAGATGGCTTTGTATCGGACAAAGAGGTGGTGGAAAGACACATAGACAAAAATGCAGTGGACAGTATCGAGGTCTGAAATGGGTATTAACATCTTCATGACCAAGGACGTATAGATACATCCTTGGTCACGCCTCTCCCTTGGATGCGATATCACGCGCTGAGTTCACATCATCCCCTGCACATGTCAGCTGAAACTTTTTGAGTTGCTGCAACATTGCAATAAAATGCAATAACGGGCGATCAAAACATCACATCTATCAAAAAATGGTGTCATTAGAATCATCAGCTCAAGACACAAAAATTAAGCCATCACACAGCCTCAAATCACAAAAAATGACAAAGCTACAGGTCTTGGAAAATGGTGTCAAAAGTGAAATTTAATTTTTGTTTTTTTTATGACCACTTAGTAAACATCTACAAACTCATACTGACCTGAGGCATCACACCGACTGGTCAGTTTTACCATATAGTGAACAAGGTGAATAAAAAAAATTAAAAAACATTGTGGAATTTCACTTTTTTTGCAATTTCACCGCACTGGGAATTTGTTTCCCATTTTCCAGTACACTATATGGTAAAATGAATGATTTATTTCAAAAGTAAAACTTGTCCTGCAAAAAACAAGCTCTTTTACGGCTATATTGATGGAAAAGTAAAAAGGTGATGGGTCTTGGAAGCAGGAGAGGAAAAAAACCAAACAAAAACCGGAAAAGCGCCTGCAGTGAAGGTGTTAAATAGAAAGTTGGATGCTCCTTCTTGTCAATTCGCACTAAAAATTGGGCAGCCCAGTGGCTTAGTGGTTAGCACTGCAGCCTTACAGCACTAGGGTCCTGGGTTCAAATCCCACCCAGGAAGACAGCTGCAAGGAGTCTGTACATTCTCCCTGTGTTTATGTGAGTTTCCTCCCACACTCCACAGACATGCTGATAGGGAATCTAGGCTGTGAGCCCCTATGGGGACTGTAAAGTGCTGTGGAATTAAAGGCACTATATAAATGAATAAATATTGTTAATATTAATTCCAAAATGAAAAAGGCAAACAATGAATACGAATAAGAAACTATCAATTTTGCAAGTACTGTATTCCACTGCGGATTTTATGTCTGTCCAGCAACATATTCATTCACTAAATCTGAATAAGCATGTACCGTATATACTCGTGTATAAGCCGAGTTTTTCAGCACAGAAATTGTGCTGAAAAGTGCCCCCCTCGGCTTATACACGAGTCAGTGACGGCTGACTGTGTGGGGCCGGTGTCCGGGGGCTGGAGGAGGCAGGGGGAGGCTGTACAATGAGCGGCCGGTCACGTGGGGCCGCTCATTAGTGCAATGCAATATGCACTGCATCCCCTTGTCTATCAGCGGCAGGGGGAGCCGTGCATATTACATAGCACTGTCAGTGCTCTCCCGCCCCCCTGTGGTAGTATACAGCAGCCCCCCCCTGTGAGTATACAGCAGCCCCCCCCGTGGTAGTATACAGCAGCCCCCCCGTAGTATATACAGCAGCCCCCCCGTGGTAGTATACAGCAGCCCCCCCGTAGTATATACAGCAGCCCCCCCCGTGGTAGTATACAGCAGCCCCCCCGTAGTATATACAGCAGCCCCCCTGTGGGTATATACAGCCCCCCCCCCCGTTGCTGCCGCACACCTGTAAAAAGAAGATCTTTCATACTTATCCTCCTGCAGTCACCGCGCGCATCCTCCGCTCTTCTTCTTGCTTGCACCCGGGCCCCGACGTCCATCCACGTGACCGCGCACAAATAATGACGTCATTATTTGTGCGCGGTCATATGGATGGACGCCGGGGCCCGGGTGCAAGCAAGAAGAAGAGCGGAGGATACGCGCGGTGACTGCAGGAGGATAAGTATGAAAGATCTTCTTTTTACAGGTGTGCGGCAGCAACGGGGGGGGGGGCTGTATATACCCACAGGGGGGGCTGCTGTATATACTACGGGGGGGCTGCTGTATACTACCACGGGGGGGCTGCTGTATATACTACGGGGGGGCTGCTGTATACTACCACGGGGGGGCTGCTGTGTATACTATGGGGGGCTGCTGTATACTACCACGGGGGGGGCTGCTGTATATACTACGGGGGGGCTGCTGTATACTACCACGGGGGGCTGCTGTGTATACTATGGGGGGCTGCTGTATACTACCACGGGGGGGCTGCTGTATATACTACGGGGGGGCTGCTGTATACTACCACGGGGGGCTGCTGTGTATACTATGGGGGGCTGCTGTATACTACCACGGGGGGCTGCTGTATATACTACGGGGGGGCTGCTGTATACTACCACGGGGGGGCTGCTGTATATACTACGGGGGGGCTGCTGTATACTACCACAGGGGGAGGCACTGCTGTATACTACCACAGGGGAGGGGCTGCTGTATATACCTCTGTGGCTGCTGTATACTACCACAGGGGGAGGCTGCTGTATACTACCACAGGGGAGGGGCTGCTGTATATACCTCTGTGGCTGCTGTATACTACCACAGGGGGAGACTGCTGTATACTACCACAGGGGGAGGCTGCTGTATACTACCACAGGGGGAGGCGCTGCTGTATACTACCACAGGGGAGACTGCTGTATACTACCACAGGGGGAGACTGCTGTATACTACCACAGGGGGAGGCTGCTGTATACTACCACAGGGGGAGGCGCTGCTGTATACTACCACAGGGGGAGGCGCTGCTGTATACTACCACAGGGGGAGGCGCTGCTGTATACTACCACAGGGGGAGACTGCTGTATACTACCACAGGGGAGACTGCTGTATACTACTACTGGGGCTGCTGTATATACCTCTGTGGCTGCTGTATACTACCACTGGGGAGGCTGCTATATACCACTGGGGGGACTGTATACCTGTGCTGGGGTCCACCCTCGGCTTATACACGAGTCAATAGGTTTTCCCAGGTTTTGGGGGCAAAAGTAGGGGGGTCGGCTTATACACGGGTCGGCTTATACACGAGTATATACGGTATTTATTTTCTAAATATTTTACCAAAATTGAAAAAAATGAAAAGTTTTAAAAGTAGAACTTTGCATAGATACCTCCTATGATATCCGGGAGAATCCCAGTGTCAGAGTTTCATAGTTTTAAAGAGAACCTGTCAGCAGTACCTGGTAACCAAACTGTGGACAGTGTGTACTAGCCACTGGTTGTATTATCCCGGGATTTTTGACTCTAAAATGCTGCGGCATTTCAGAGAAAACCATGCTTTCAGTAGCTGCCGGTGACTGAACCGCACTGTAGACTAAGTCGACTAAGTAGCTTGTTCCCACCCACTGACAGTGACTGATAGGTCTCTGTTTACTTGTGTGTGTAGGCAGAGGCCTGTCAATTCAGGCTGGCTTTCACAGGAATATTAATAATGACAGGCACGGGAGTGTCCAGAAGAGCCCCAGCTGTCATGGCATCCCATTGTCGATCATGTCACAGGTGCGCCAAGGGGTACATAGAATGACAAGGGTGCAAAAAATGAGATTGGCATTAGATCCAATAATTCTGCACTCATACATATTCTCCTAAGGGTACCTTTATACGCCACAATAGCGGGAGACATTTTTGACGGCGATGTGTCGCCCTGGCACTGCTCTGAAATCAGGGACCGTGACGAGGCAACATATCGCCGCCAAATTCTCCAATTACACGGCGCAATTGGGAGGCAATTTGACAGCGATAATTCCAAGGCGACATATCGCCGTCAAAAATGTCTACCGTGGCTGCGGCGTATAATGGTACCCTATGGAAGACAAAAACTCACTTTTACCTTCTTAAAGGGAATCTGTCAGCAGGTTTTTGCTACCTCCTCTTACAGCAGCATAATGAAAACAAAGACACTCTGAATCCAACAGTGTATCACTTAGATTACTGGCTGCAGCCATTCTTACACAATCCAAGCCTTTACTTTTAGCAACATAGCAGAGCTGAGATAGCTGCCGCCCACTTCACTTGACACTCAATACAGATTATACATTGACAGTGAGCTTTCAATAACAGCAGGGGGTGTGTTGGAGTGCCATACGTGTGAAAAAGTAGTCCTGCAATGATAATCACCAGGTGATAAAGGTGTTAATTTAAGAAAACAAAAGCACAGAGCCTGATAAGAAAAGCAGAGTTGATTGTTGCTTTTTAACCCTTACAGCATGCTGTCCTCAACTTACATAGTAAAAAATAGGTTCCTTTCTACCTCATCTGACAGCTGCCTAATGTAGGAATAGAAACTCTGATTCCAGTGAGTTTACTGGGTGAAGCAGTTGTAACACTGAGTTCTTGGATGTAGCAGAGCTCAGAAAGGTAATTATACAAGTAACTGATAATATTTTGTGTTTCTTGCTTGCTCAGCTAGAAACATGTTTCTGTGTGCAGATTCTGTCTGGCTGCCATCAATACCAAACCCATTGTTTTACATTCCTGAGAATTGCTGAGTCAGGTATGAGGTTACTCATTGATGACACATCAGGCAGTCTTGTTTCATAGTCAGGCAGTCTGGTACCGTAATTTTCACAAGATCCAGACATGGCCTGGAATCACTTTACATGCTCCTTTAGGTCCTTGAAGATGTTGTGTACTTGATTTATGATTATCATTAAAGAGCAACAACTGTCTGTGAGCTCATGACAAGAAGAAGTTGGATGGGAACAGAGCAAAATGCTGAAGGGTTTGGAATGGTCAGTTCTAGAAACACACGTGCAAAGCGCTGAAACTCCATCGTGTTTATAGAGGACTAGCTGTGGAGCACGGCATTGCCCAGGCATAGTAACTAACTGTATTTAGTTATAAGCTGAGTGTATGTCTGTGTGTGTGTATGTATGTCCACTATCCACATCAAACCTGTCCCCTCACACCAACCATCCACTCACCCAAACCTGCCCCTCACCCCTCTGCCCCCACTCCAAATCTTCCCCTCCCCCCAAACCTGCCCTCCCGCACCCATCCCAAACCCACACCCACGCACTGCCAAAAAAAGCCGCCCCTTGCCCTCTTTAACCCGCACCCCTTCAAATCTCACCCCCAAACCTGCACTCCCCTCACTCAAAAATGACTAAACCACACCCTCACTCAAAAACAAAATGCTCCCTGCCAAACCCGCCCCCTCCCAAAAACAACATCCCCCAAAAAACACCCCTGCTGCACCCACACACCCCAAACTTACCCCCCCATATCCACACCCCCACCACAAACCATGGATCAAATGGGGTGTGTGTGCCAAATTTGGTGTTTGTAGATGCGACGGTGTGAATTCCTTTAGTGGACATACATACATATATTGTGAAGTGGTGGGACCATAAAGGTGGTGAAGCTATAAAGGGTCGGAGCTATGTGGAGTGGTGTAACTATGTGGAATGGGCGTAGCTGTGCTGAGTGGGAGGGACTATGACACAGCTGTGGAATGGGATGGGCTATGTTAAGTGGGCAGGGCTAATGCCATATACACACATACACAAACTTAGCTTTATCTATTAGATTGTCTACTCAGAAGGTTAAAATGAAAAGAACCAATACTTTAGATTGTTTAGATTGTGAGCCCCAATGGGGACAGTGTGTTGCGAATGTATGTAAAGCATCATGATATCTTTTAATGGCTAACTGAAAAGATGGTAAGTGAAGCAAGCTTTCAGGACACTATGGCCGCTTCATCAGGCTGATAATGACACAAATTCTGAAGACATATACATATATACATAAGCAAAAAAAAAGCAGGGTTAGATGATGTAGTAAATATGACAGGTGACATAATGCAGAGTCAGGCTAGGGAGGGGGAGAAGAGCTGAGAAGGTAGGGTAAAGTAAAAATTCCAAGATAACAGGACTCAATTGTATTATTGTTCTATGATTAGTGGCCTGTGGAGACCTGAAGATTCCTCAGTGAGTGTAGAAAGCCATAAATCAGTGCAAGACAGGTCACATAAGAAGTTAATTGTCCTCTAAATGGAGTCTGTTGTAAGATGTGATATCCCCAAGTGCCCTTTCATTTTCTATAAAGATGCATGAATCTGTGATATCCCCAAATGCCCTTTCATTTTATATAAAAATGCATGAATCCATGTGAGATATTAAATCCTGTTTTGAATGTGTCAAAGGTCGTTATCAATTTGTATTCCCAAATTCTTCTCACTCTCTGAGATTTGAAGTTGCTTTTTAAAATGACCAGACTAATATTGGTTTCACTGTGGTCAGGGCTGCAAAAATGCTTTGCTACAGATAGATCCATATGCTTTTTTTTATTGAGTGGCAATGAAAATGTATTCTTGTTCTAAAGTTTTGTCGGTCTTCCCTACGTACATGCCACCTGTTGGACATTTGGTACATATAATTTTGACTTTACCTTACCTTCCCTGCTCCTCTCCCGCTTCCTAGCCTGACTCTGCTTTACGTCACCTGTCGTATTTACTACATCATCTAACCCTGCTTTTTTTTTTTTTTTGCTTATGTATATATGTATGTGTCTTCAGAATTTGTGTCATTATCAGCCTGATGAAGGGGCCATAGTGTCCCGAATGCTTGCTATGTTTACCATCTTTTCAGTTAGCCATTAAAAGGGATCAACCACTGAGGACTCTCAGATTCCAATATTTTTCTATCTACTGGCTAACACGGTACAAACATTTTTTACCTTGTCATAATGGAGGATACCGGAATGTACCGAATCTTAACAGATTTAAAGTCACTTCTGAAGAAACATGCACAATTGGACAGTGACATATTTTTCCTATCCAAATGCAAGAAGGAAAATCTGATTCTCAAAGATTACAAATCCACTTCTGCATACCTATAATGCTCATTATGCACAAAACCTTTGCCACAAGACCTCAGAGAGACTAAGGAACCACCGTTTGCATGTCTTCTACAGCATCAAAAGTGACATCCAGTGGGAATTGGAAACACGGAGGAATACACTTACAGAAAGCATGGAACAGAAATTACAACAATATTACCATAAATTACAAACTCTTCTGATTCATAACAAGGAAAAAAATTGCATAGACTTCGCATCAATTCAGGACTCAATACAAACAAAACAAAGACAAATCCTGACAACTTGGGCAACTACTCCTGTCAAAAAGCATCTACTTGTGTCATCAACCTTTCACCCAACAAAGTGGAATTTGCGGTGCTTTCTAGGGGACTCTCATTTTGTCTTACTAAAGCTCTGGATTGAATTGAACTGTGCAGTGACATGGAGGATTACTTCAGGAGACTACACCTAAGGGAATTTTACAAAAACAAAGAGGATTCCGAACCCAACTGGGCTGAAGGAAGAGGGATCCTAACAACCAAGAAAAGGTCAGATTGGACACCTGAATCTGATGGTAACTCCCATTTGGATAAATATATAGACACTTTCAGACATTTGATAAAATCTACTATTTTAGATACACACAAGAGTCAACCATCCAATGTCAATGCCCAGGAGAGAAGGGCCATACAGTCTTTGAAAACCAACAAAGAAATCATCATTAAACCTGCAGACAAGGGTGGTGCAATAGTCATGATGAACAAATCTGACTACCTGAAGGAAGCAAACAGACAACTAATGGACACATGCTACTTCAAGAAGTTGGAGTCTGACCACACACAAGACTATCACAAGCAATTAAACAGGCTGGTCTCTTGTCTACCTGACGTATCTGTAAGAGCTGATGACCTTCTACCAGTAAGTCCAAGAACAAGCACATTCTACATGCTTCCCAAAATTCACAAACCAGGAAATCCAGGAAGACCAATCATTTTATGTGTGGGCACCCTCACCGAACAAATTTCTGGGTGGGGAGAGGGTGTTCTCAAACCCCTGGTAAAAGAGACACCCAGCTACATTCAGGACACAACTGACTTATTGAATAAACTGTCAGCAATAGGTCCTCTACCAGAAGGAACCATCCTCATCACCGTGGATGAGGAATCTCCGTACAGCAACATCCCACACCAGGATGGATTAAATGCCTGCAAAACTTTCCTGGAAAACACAGGGATTGATGCTGACTCTGTGGTGGAGCTTACAAAATTCATCCTCACGCACAACTAATTTACATTTGACGACAACATATATTTACAGGAGACTGGCACAGCAATGGGAAGCAAAATGGCACCACAATATGCAAATCTTTTGATGACCAAGCTTGAAGGTGACTTTTTATGTTCTTGTCCTATCAGACCTCTGGCCTATTACCATTATATCGATGACATTTTAATCATCTGGTCTGTGCAACAGCTGAAGACGGTTCATGAAAACTATAATCTGTTTCATCCCACCATCATCTTAACACTCAACTACTCTTGCACTGAAATCAGCTTTCTGGACACCATCATTAAGCTGCAGAACAATGAAATAGAAAAGTCCCCGTATTGGAAGTCAATTGACCGTCCATCATATCTCCAATGGGACAGTTTTCATCCAAAACACATAAAAAACTCTATTATATATAGCCAGGCCATCAGATACAATCGGATATGTTCCAACCCTACAGATAGAGACAATCACCTTGAGGGCCTCAGAAAGACCTTGTTGAATCAGGGCTACCATCCAAGAACAATCGAGAACCAGATTACAAGAGCCACCAGGATATCAAGGAATCATCTCCTACATTAAAAAACTAGAGAAGAAAACAACAGAGTTCCTCTTGTAGTCACCTACAATCCAAGTCTGGAGGTGCTAAGAGGAGCTGCACGGAAACTACAACTGCTCCTACAAAAAGATGCCCAACTGAAATTAATATTTACATATCCCCAACTCTTGTGTTTTAGACAAACTCCGAAACTAAAAAACATCATTGTCAGAAGCGCCCTGTCCTCTCCAGCAACAACAGGAACCTTTCCCTGCAACCAGAACAGGTGAAAAATACATTTATAATGACAACCGACAAGATAAAGATTCCTGGGACAGATCAGGACTGCAAGATCCCAGGTACTTCAGCTGCATCACAAGCAATGTGGTGTATTTAATTATATGTACCAAATGTCCAACAGGTGGCATGTACGTAGGGAAGACCGGGCAAAAATTCAGAACAAGAATGAATTCTCATCGCGACTCAATAAAAGAAAAGCGTATGGATCTACCTGTAGCAAAGCATTTTTACAGCCCTGACCACAGGGAAACCGACATTAGTCTGATCATTTTAAAAAGCAACTTCAAATCTCAGAAAGAGAGAATAATTTGGGAATACACATTGATATTGACCTTTGACACATTCAAAACAGGATTAAATGTCTCACATGGACTTATGCGTTTTAATATAAAATTAAAGGGTATTTGGGGATATCACAGATTTTGTGTCTTTATATAAAATGAAAGGGCATTTGAGGATATCATATCTTACAACAGACTCCATTTAGAGGGCAATGAACTTTTGACACTTCTTATGTAAACTGTCTTTCACCCGATTTATGGCTTTCTACACTCACTGAGGAATCTTCAGGTCTCCACAGGCCACTAATCATAGAACACTAATACAAGCGGTTCCTGTTATCTTGGAATTTTGACTTTACCTTACCTTCCCAGCTCCCCTCCCCCTCCCTAGCCTGACTCTGCGTCACGTCACCTGGCGTATTTACTAAATCATCTAACCCTGCTTTTTTATTTTTTTTTTACTTATGTATATATGTACATTACAGACCAAAAGTTTGGACACACCTTCTCATTCAAAGATTTTTGTGTATTTTCATGACTATGAAAATTGTAGATTCACACTGAAGGCATCAAAACTATGAATTAACACATGTGGAATTATATACTTAACAAAAAAGTGTGAAGCAACTGAAAATATGTCTTATATTCTAGGTTTCTTTAAAGTAGTCACCTTTTGCTTTGATTACTGCTTTGCACACTCTTGGCATTCTCTTGATGATCTTCAAAGCAGCAAAGCCCCCCCACACCATCACAGCTCCTCCTCCATGCTTGACGGTGGGAACCAGGCATGTAGAGTCCATCTGTTCACCTTTTCTGTGTCGCACAAAGACACGGTGGTTGGAACTAAAGATCTCAAATTTGGATTCATCAGACCAAAGCACAGATTTCCACTGGTCCAATGTCCATTCCTTGTGTTCTTTAGCCCAAACAAGTCTCTTCTGCTTGTTGCCTGTCCTTAGTGGTGGTTTCCTAGCAGCTCTTTTTCCATGAAGGCCTGCTGTAAAAAGTCTCCTCTTAACAGTTGTTGTAGAGATGTGTCTGCTGCTAGAACTCTGTGTGGCATTGACCTGGTCTCTAATCTGAGCTGCTGTTAACCTGTGATTTCTGAGGCTGGTGACTCGGATGAACTTATCCTCCACAGCAGAGGTGACTCTTGGTCTTCCTTTCCTGGGACGGTCCTCGTGTGAGCCAGTTTCTTTGTAGCGCTTGATGGTTTTTGCAATTGCACTTGGGGACACTTTCAAAGTTTTCCCAATTTTTCGGACTGACTGACCTTCATTTCTTAAAGTAATGATGGACACTCGTTTTTCTTTACTTAGCTGTTTTTTTCTTGCCATAATACAAATTCTAACAGTCTATTCAGTAGGACTATCAGCTGTGTATCCACCAGACTTCTGCACAACACAACTGATGGTCCCAACCCCATTTATAAGGCAAGAAATCCCACTTATTAAACCTGACAGGGCACACCTGTGAAGTGAAAACCATTTCCGGTGACTACCTCTTGAAGCTCATGAAGAGAATGCCAAGCAGTGTGCAAAGCATTAATCAAAGCAAAAGGTGGCTACTTTGAAGAACCTAGAATATAAGACATATTTTCAGTTGTTTCACACTTTTTTGTTACGTATATAATTCCACATGTGTTAATTCATAGGTGTGTCCAAACTTTTGGTCTGTGCTGTATGTGTCTTCAGCATTTGTGTCATTATCAGCCTGATGAAGAGGCCATAGAGTCTCAAAAGCTTGCTTCACTTACCATCTTTTCAATTAGCCATTAAAAGGTATCAACCACTCAGGACTCTCAGATTCTAATATTTTTCTATCTACTGGCTATCACTGTACAAACATTTTTTTACCTTGTAAAGTGCCATGGAATTACGGTAATAGCGCTATATAAATGAATAAATAATATTATTATTTTTATGCTAGAAAAGCCATTGGTTTATCCTCAAGTGACAGCTGAAACTACTGTAGGTTTATCACCTTTTATTAAAACAAAATGGATCTAGAGTTAAGTATATCACTATGGCAATTCACTGGTTAATCAGGCTATAGATAGTAGGCTTAGGCAAAGATGAATGTATTAAAAGTATTGTGTCATCAAAAAATTGACATTTAAATCAGGATGTTATTATATATATATACATATTTATTTATATGTTTATCATCTATTATACATGACTCACCGTGGCCGAGGACTCCGGTTTAGACAGGCAGTAGCTTCTTCCTCCTTGTCACGGATGGACCGCGCCTGCCAGTAGTGGAGCCCGGTTGAGTGCAGATCAAAAAGTTGAAGACGTCTTGCGGGAACAGATTAAGGGGTTAATTGTTTCGTGACGCCACCTATGAGTAGTTCGGTAACTTTACCGACACTGCGAGGCCTCCGGGGGATGGAATGCAGCAAGATGGAACGCTCCCCACAGGCTAAGCGATGATCCCCGGAGCCAGGAGCTGCTTAAGATGTTGTGCGGCAGCTGCGGTTACCTTGTGTGCAGACGGACGTAGTTATAAGGAAGCACGGACACTGTAAGTCTCTGTAACGGGTAATTTACTGTAACCAGCAAGCAGTACATGGCATACAGTTAACGGGTAGTGGACCGGGTGGACTCAGCAGTGATAGGTGTCCCTCAGAGATCCGCGGTGTTCCTCCATTCTAACTAAGTAAGTTGCCGTTGTCGCCCAGGAATACCAAGTCGGGTACAGGGAGGCTGCTTGAATGCCCTATCCAAAGTATACGTGATGGATGTTTTGGGGAGCCTTGGGTCCCTTGGTGGGTACACCGTTGGTTAGACGACTGGATTTGGCGGTGGTGGGGTGCTCCTGTAAAGCTGCTCCTCCACTCTTCTGGTTCGCATAGCAGAGCTGAACTGCTGCTAGCTTTGGTACCAGCAAACCGGCTGTATAAGGGCGCGGGGTAGTTTTGAGCCCGCATGTTGATGCCCCAGTTCGGTTGGTAATGCACCGGGAGTAATGGTGCTCAACCGTGGTGAGAGTGAGGAGATGGCTGGTAGAAGGTGGCCAGGGGGCTGCACCGACTGTACAAAACCCCCCCTCCTAGGTTGCAGAGCTGAGAATCTGCAGAGGTCTTCTAAGTTGCTGTTGCTTCTCCAGACCCAAGACTAGAACTCTCTAAGCTGGACTAAACTTTCCACTACACACTACCCTTGCACTCCGCCCACCAGGACCTTGATTGGCCCTCTATGCTAAGTGAGGCATGCAGAGTATGGATCTCTAAGTTAACCAGATGACTGCTGGGTCAGAGAATATTGCTGCTGCATTTGTGGCTGCAATACCCTCCTGTGACGCACTCGGTGCGGGGCGCCACATACATGTATTATATAAACACATACTTTTCTTCAATTTTTCTATTACCCTTTTAGATTTTTATGTGACTGTTACTATAAAAAAACCTGGGAATAGTCAGAATAGCCAATTAACACACAAAGCTCCCTTGTCTGCTTTGCTGTGTCAATTGAGTCAGAGTCAGCACAGTCATCTCATCATCACTAGTAGACAGCTATTTTAAAGAGAAGCTGTCAGTTGGTGCAACTTGGGACTTCCACCTTAGAAAGTTGTGAGGCCTCCTCTGTCTCTGTGCTCTGTGGTGTGGGGTAAGTCCTGCCTGTGACTGAACTCACGAATCCTTCTCCCTCTCAGGGCTTTGCTCTAAACTGACAATGAGGTCCTTCTGCGGGGTCCCTATTCCTCCTATGGCCCCTGGTCCTGTACTTGGTCAGTTTGAGTGTCTCTTGTCTGTTACCTCAGGGGGTTTTGGTCCTCCTGGTTCTGCCGGGCTTTTACTGCTGCAGTGGATGCTGGAAGTGACGGACTCTGGTGTCCAGGTGTACTATAAGGAAACCTTGCCTGGTTCCCTTCTTTGATTCTCCTACTCTCCACTGGCCTCTGACCCTCTCCCAAGGGTGCAGCACAGCTGGGTCAGTGTTCCCTGGTCCTGGGCCTGGATCCTTCCCAGCGACCAGCTCCTCACTCCAGCTCTCTCCACAGACTAGGACTAACTGACTCCTGGGACTAACTGACTCCTCCCCTCAGGCCTGGATCTTTTAAAGGGGAACTGACTTAAGGCAGCCAGTAGGGCTCCCCCTTCAGGTCTTGGGTGGAAAGTGTTGTGTGCTGTGTGAACCAAGGTGTAATCCCTCCTTGCACCGGTGGATTCTGTGGCAATCCCCTGCAGGGGTGCCACACTAGCCTGTGAGATCGCTGGTCTCTCGCTGTCACACACAGCGATGCGTGCTGACCAGCAGGAGACCAACGATCAAAAAATGACCCAGAGCACTTTGTAATGATCAGCGATCTCACAGCAGGGGCCTGATAGCTGCTAAGTGTCACACTTAGCAAGATCGTTAGTGAGATCACTGTTACGTCACAAAACCTGTGACGTTACAACGATCTCGCTAACGATCCCGTTATGTGTGATGGGGGCTTAACTGTAGGATTGCAGCAAAATATATAATAAAATCATAGAATTATAGAATGGTACAGATACTACCTGAGGAAGATAGCGATGGCTATCGAAACACATTGTGGGGTTAGAAAGCATAATTACAATAAAGGTTTGTGCTTTTAATACCTAACTCATGTCCCTTGGCTCTAGCGCTCTTCTAGCATCGCATAATTTTCCTTTATCTGTTTAGAATTATAGAATGGTAAAGTTGGAAGGGACCTCTTGGGTCATCTGGTCCAACCCCCTGCTCCAACAGCATTCACTAAATCATCCCTGACTGATGTCTGTGCAGCCTCTATGTGAAGACTTCCAGTAAAGGAGAACTCACCACGTGGCCGCCTGTTCAACTCGTTGATCACACTCACCTTCAAAAAGGTTTTCTAATACCTAATCAATGTCTCCTCCCATTGAGTTTCATCCAATTGCTTCTACTCTTTCCTTGTGCAAATAAGAATAAAGCTGATCCCTCTACAGTGTGACAGCCTTTGATATATTTGTAGACAGCTATTAAGTCTCCTCTCAGTCTTTTTTGCAAGCTCAACATTTCCAAATCCTATAAACGTTCCTCATGGACATGGTTTGCAGACCGTTCACCATTCTGGTTGCTCTTCTCTGAACTTGCACCAGTTTGTTGATGTCTTGTTTAAAATGTGGCCCCAGAACTACACACCGTATTCCAGATAAGGTCTGTTTTTTTCTGAAACGCCAAAGACTATAGGGAGAGATAAGATTACTCTTGCGCTCTCCTTGGTCAGTTTTTCCTAGCATCATTGCAGTTGATTGACAAGTCTATCACTAAGTACACACATAGATGAGTCCAGTCAACGGAGTGTAACTGCTAAAACCTGGCTTGGGTAGTGCCAGACTAGTCTCTCCCTATAATCCCCAGATCCGGGCATTTCAGAGACAAATATACCTGGCTGCAAACGTGTAGCCAGAATAGGATCCATGTTGCCCGTGGTTCAGCCAACAGGAATCAAGTGACAGGTTCCCTTTAATGAAAGATTACAATTTTACTGCATTGAGCGAAGCCAAGGAAAAGCAGGGTGGCAAAACTATACACAAACATGGCTCTGTATGCGTCTCCGGGCACTCCTTGGTCTCTGTTGGAGAGCTTGTATTCCTTTATTCCTGGAAAGTCTTCAGAAGTATTTCTGGCCATAACTTGTATTCCTTGCAGCTTTCATAAACCACACAGCACAATGATATGTCTATAAGACACCATAGGCTGCATATTTCTCCAAGAAATCACTTCTTTAAGAAGATCGAGCCTTATCCAGACCAACCTTCATGTGACAGATTGACAGTTACATCATATGTATACTGAGAGGACCATGGACACTACACAATCACTTTATAATATCATTTTACGCTGTCTTCTCAAAAATGATTCTCTCTATATTGTAAGTAAGTGAGGGATAGCAACAAAAAGAACAGCTTTCACAATTGAACCACTTTCAGGTACATAATGTACAAGTTATTCTCTGTTCTGTAAGTAGAGAGCGCCTGTCAGCAATCTGGGGCCAATCTGCCATTGTCATTCACTAAAAAGGCCAGGTGCACATGCTCAGTTTTTGGTCAGTTTTTCACATCAGTTTTTGTAGCCAAAACCAGGAGTAGGTGAAGGTGATAAATACAGAAGTGGTGACATGTTTCTATTATACTTTCCCCAGGGGCGGACCCAGACTGTAGTGGGCCCCGGTGCAAGAAATTTTTCGGGGGCCCCCCCCCACCCCTCGTAGTGGCAACAAAGTAATGTAAACATACAGCCCAGCACAGCCACTAGGCAATATATACAGTCAGTGCTTTTTTTGTAAAAAAATAAAATATTTCGCATTCCCCGAGCCGAGAGCGGGAGGGGGTTGGGGTGCTGTCAGGCGCCGGCCGAGTTTGGGGAGTGGGGGAGGGGTGCAGCCCTACATCTCATCATTCACTTCTGATCACTCCATCCATCCCCATGTTCCCTCCATCCTCCTGCATCCTCCATTCTCCATCCCCCTGGTCTCTCCATCCTCCTGCTCCTTTCATCCTCAAACCCACTGCTTCTTCCATCCACCATTCCCCTGCTCCTTCCATCCTCCATCACCCTGCTCCTTCCATCCTCCATCCCCCTGCTCCTTCCATTGATGTACTATTGATGAATGTTTTTGTAGAGATGGTGGTTCTGATACATTTCTGGAATTTCTGTACTGATGAGGGTTGTGATGCTGTGTTTCTGTACTGATGTGGGTTCTAGTTATGTATTTCTGTACCTCTTGTGGGTCTGGTAATGTATTCGGAATACATCACCAGACCCACAAGAGGTACAGAAATACATAACTAGAACCCACATCAGTACAGAAACACAGCATCACAACCCTCATCAGTACAGAAATTCCAGAAATGTATCAGAACCACCATCTCTACAAAAACATTCATCAATAGTACATCAATTGTAATGTCAGGGCAAACCCATATACATATTTGTATCTCATGAACCTACAACATCCAGTATATCCTTACTAATGGTAAGAACTACTGGGAGTAGTTGTTACCAGTCTTCATCAGACCAAACATGAACCTCAGTACTGATGAGAATGTTATTATCACAAATAATAATTTCCACCCAGGTACCTTATAGATGACCTTGTCTCTGATCGGGGTCGTCTTTTTCTTTTCTTTATCTTGTCCTGACGCCATGATGACTTTTCACGTCTTTGCAGACTTCCATCTTCTCCACTTTTCTGCAGCACATCCTGACACAGTGCCCTTAAAAATAAGAGTATCATTATAATTCTGTCTAAATAAAAATATCTGCCCTACACTGCGCTCCTGAACAAATAATCCCACTGTCCTCTCACACTGTGTCCTCTATATTGTACCTTCTCATCACACTCTCCCTGGTGGAGATGATGGTGGAGGCTGCCGCAAGAAAGCAGAGACACCTGGTACAGCTGCCATTATCACCACACACAGCCCCACTCCTCCTGCACACCTGTCCTCCTCTCCTCTGTCATCCTGCACCCACGTCCTCCTCTCCTCTGTCCTCCTGCACCCCCGTCCTCCTCTCCTCTGTCTTCCTGCACCCCCGTCCTCCTCTCCTGTGTCCTCCTGCACCCCCGTCCTCCTCTCCTCTGTCCTCCTGCACCCCCGTCCTCCTCTCCTCTGTCCTCCTGCACCCCCGTCCTCCTCTCCTCTGTCCTCCTGCACCCCCGTCCTCCTCTCCTCTGTCCTCCTGCACCCCCGTCCTCCTCTCCTCTGTCCTCCTGCACCCCTGTCCTCCTCTCCTCTGTCCTCCTGCACCCCCTTCCTCCTCTCCTCTGTCCCTCCTGCTGCTCCTCTGTCCTCCTGCACCACCGTCCTCCTCTCCTCTGTCCTGCTGCACACCCGTCCTCCTCTCCTCTATCCCTCCAGCTGCTCGTCTTCTCCTCTGTCCCCCTGTTCCTGTCCTTCTGCCTCCCTGTCCTCTTCTCCTCTGTCCCCGTGTTCCTGTCCTTCTGCCCCCCTGTCCTCTTCTCTGTCCCCCTGTTCCTGTCCTTCTGCCCCCTGTCCTCTTCTCCTCTCTTCCCCTGTTCCTGTCCTTCAGGCCCCCTGTCCTCTTCTCCTCTCTTCCCCTGTTCCTGTCCTTCAGCCCCCCTGTCCTCTTCTCCTCTCTCCCCCTGTTCCTGTCCTTCAGCCCCCCTGTCCTCTTCTCCTCTACCCCCTGTCCTCTTCTCCTCTCTCCCCCTGTTCCTGTCCTTCAGCCCCCCTGTCCTCTTCTCCTCTGCCCCCCTGTCCTCTTCTCCTTTGCCCCCCTGTCCACTATCCCCTGCACAGTTTCCCTCACCTCTCCGGGTCCCTGGGGGGCCGGCTGGGTGGAGGAGCCGCCAGCACCGCAGCCGCCTCCACCGCACCAGCACTTGGAGCCATCACAGGACAGGAAGCAGCAGAGCTCCCAGTGGCTTCCTGTCAGCGTGATCGCTCTCAGCGCTGGGGGGTCGGGAGCGGGGCACAGTACATGCGAGAGTCGTGGCCATGTGGCAATGCACTGCCAGCGGCGACACCCTCCCTCCCCCACAAAGACTCCAGTTTTCATATGGAGTCTGGGGGAGGGAGGTAAAGAAAAAAAACAAAAAACCGCTTGCGCTCACCTGCTGTGTAAATACAGCCCTGCTGCCACCCCCACACACGTGCCGCCTGGGGCGGACCGCCCCCCCACGCTACGCCACTGCTGCAGCCACAGGGGAGACACCGCACACTGCCGACGGTCCTGTTGGCAGCAGCGGAGACAGCGGCGGTGCATTTTCTGGTACGCCGTACAGGTATGTACCGCTACAAAAAAAGCACTGTGTATACAGTCCAGCACAGCCTCCAGGTAACATATACAGCCCAAAAACAGCCTCCAGTTAATATATACAGCCCAGCATAGCCTGGTATACATATATAGCCCACGACAGCTTCAAGGAGGATATATATATACTAGATGTGTGCCTGATGCTATCGCATCGGAGGGCGAGGATCGGTGCGGCGGCGGGATGCGGCTAAGTGGACACACACACACCTACACACACAGACACACACCCCCTTCCGGTCTCACCCGGTCTCACCCATCATTGATGGAAGCTTGAACTGGGAATGAGGTGGTCAGCGCAGGATGGAGGCTCGTTGGTCAGCGCAGGATGGAGGGGGTTAATGGTGGAGGAGCATAGGGTCAGAGGGGGGCTCCATGGTGGGTATTGGAGCTCACCCTGTGCCTGGCTGGGCTTCGGGGAGCGGTCCGGTGGCGGTGGCTGGTACTGGGCATGGCGGCTGCTGGCGGCAAGATGTGCAGCTGGGAGTGACCCGATGGCTGGTGCTGGCCATGGCGGCTGCTGGCAGTGGGATGTGCAGCTGGGAGCGGTCCGGTGGTGGTAACTGGTGGTGGGCATGGCAGCTACTGGCGGTGGGATGTGCGGCGGTGTCCATATCCAATATGGCGGCAGGCGCACTTCCGTCCCCGCGGTGCATTCTGGGATATGGAGTCCTAGGGGCCCCCCTTCCTTGATGCAGCCGAGCTTCTCCCCCAGGACCCCCTTCTGAAGGGGGGGCCTGGGGCCTCAGGACACCCCCTTCCTTGATGCATCCAAGCTTATCCCCAAGCTTGGGGAGATCGGCTGCATCAAGGAAGGGGGGTCCTGGGGCCCCCAGGACCCCCCCATCCTTTGAAAGGGGGGTCCAGAGGGAGAAGCTTGTCTGCATTAAGGAAGAGGAGAGGGGCCTCTAGGAGTCCTAGGGGCCCCCCTTCTTGATGCAGCTGATTTTCCCTTCCAGGTGCCCCCTACGGGGTCCTTGGGGCTCTGACTGTCACTGACACTTTCCCCCTTCCCCCACCAAAGCCGTGCTCTGGGGCTCTTACCTGGCCAGAGCCCTCGGTCACCTCCATCCTCTCACTGTATTCTGGAGGTGTGCTTCCCCTGCCTCCAGGAAGTGAAGCAGCGCCGACTCGCCCAGCCCCCTCTGCCTCTCTGAATGCCCGCGCTGTAGTCCGGGCGGGCGGCGGCATAATCAACAGCATCCCCCCCCAGGGACTGAAGCCAGCCGCGGCGGCGGCGTAATCAATAGCACCACCCACGGCTGAGTGCAAGAATAATGCCGCGGCGGCGGTGTAGTTAACAGCACCATCCACCAGGGACTGTGGGCCAGAATAAAGCCGCGGCGGCGGCGTAATCTAACAGCAAACCCCCCCCCCCCGGGAATGACTGACTGACTGCAAGGGGAACGGACCAACCGCTGGAGCCTTCAGGGGCCCCCTAGGTGGTCGGGGCCCTGGTGCAGCTGCACCAGCTGCACCCCGGTAGTTGCGCCCCTGACTTTCCCTCTGATTGTTCCACTCCTGATTTTGGCTACAAAAACTGATGTGAAAAAACTGACCAAAAACTGAGCATGTGAATGTAGCCTAATTCAGTGACAAAACCTTCAGAAATGGCTCCAATATCCCCTGAAAAGGCCCAACTTTCTAGCAAAGTCAAACCCCAACTTCTGGGGTTCCACATGTGAAAGAGCATGATGACGCAAAATCGTGCTCTTTCCATTCATTTAGCATGGACAATTGCTTTCCTAAAAGAAATCCATCTGTAGGATTTACCAATGGCGTAACCAGAGTCTGGTGGACTCCGGTGCGAAATTTAGACCTTGGCCCCCACCCCCCCGCACACACGTTGGTCAGATGTATGGGCTCTGTGTAACATTCAAAATTTTTTAAAGACTCACAAATTGACCCATCTCCCCCTTCATTATGTATTAATGTCCCTCATCCTGCTATATATGGTGCTCCTACTGGGATATAGTCGTTTTCGTGGAATATATGTCCCCCATCATGGTTTATATGGTCTGCCTCCTCCCGTCACCATAGTCCTCCAATTATTATAATGCATCCCCATATTCCTCCATATATTACAATGCACCACCATAATCCTCTATGTATTATAATGCAGCCCATTGTCTCCCATTCATAAGGTACCCCTATAGTCATCCAATTATTATAATGCACCCCATTATCCTCCATATAGTATAATGCAGCCCCATAGTCCTACATATAGAATAATACAGCCTCAGAACCCTCCATATAGTATAATACAGTCTCACATCCCTCCATATCGTATAATGTAGCCTCATATCTCTCCATATAGTATAATGCAACCTAATATGTCTCTATATAGTATAATGCAGCCTCATATCTCTCCATATAGTATAATGCAGCCTCACATCCCTCCATATGGTACAATGCAGCCTCATATCCCTCCATATGGTATAATGTAGCCTCATATCCCTCCATACAGTATAATGAAGCCTCATAGCTCTCTATATAGTATAATGCAGCCTCACATCTTTCCATATAGTATAATACAGCCTCACATCTCTCCATATAGTATAATACAGCCTTATAGCCCTCTATACAGTATAATGCAGCCTCACAGCCATCCATATAGTATAATGCAGCCTCATATCCCTCTATACAGTATAATGCAGACTCTGTTCTCCATATAGCGCAGCCTTCTATCTCTCTATATAGTGCAGCCTCAAATATGCAGCCTCATAGCTCTCCATATAGTGAAGTCTCATAACTCTCCATATAGTGCAGCCTCATAACTCTCCACATAGTGAAGCCTCATAGCTCTCCATATAGTATCATGCAACCCCCTCCTCTCCCATAGTTCTCTGGCCACCTAGCATTCACTTATTCAAAAAAATGAATCTGAACTTACGTCTCCAGCTGCTCCATTCTCCTTACAAAAACTAAAGAGAAGCTTCAGGAGGAGGTGCGAGTAGGCGGCACCAGCCTGCTAAATGCTTTCCACAGTGGAACGCAGATGTAAAGCAAGCAGTGGTAAGAGAAAGCAAGGAGAGGAGTGGCAGCAGTTGGAAACGGGAGGCTCTACTCTCCCTGACACATGGGCCCCATAGCTGTGTTCGCTACCACACAGTGCCGCACATCTATGTGAAGCGGGCACCCAGCGCAGGGAACGGTGGTCGCTGGGGGCGGTGCGGACCCCTGTACGTCCAGACCCCCATCGCGGCCGCGACCCCTGCGATCTTTACGCCCTTGGGATTTACTCTACTTAGCCATCTATATGGACAGGGGCGGACCCAGACTGTAGTGGGCCCCGGTGCAAGAATTTTTCCAGGGCCCCCCCCCCCCGGACTCAATGTCACAATAAAACTGCGGGTGTGCGGCGCAGCTCAAACCCGACAGCACCCCACGGGGGAGTGTATGTCAGAGCGATGCTGCGGGCGGTTGGCGGCCGCGGCGGCGCTGTAATCTCCCAGCACCCACGAAGGTACCTTATACTGTAGATGACATCTTCTCTGATTGGAGTTGTTCCCGTTCCTTTTCTTTCTTTGTAGCACAGGCGCCATGATGAGATTTGACATCCACAGTTCATCTCTAGAAACTTTCTTCTTCTCCATATTCAGCAGCACTTTCTGACACAATGCCCTTAAAAATAAAAGTATCACTATACTGCCCCAGAAATATACATATCCCCCTACACAAACCCCCACTGTATAACACAAACACACACAGCAGCACTGTATAACTCACACACAGTGCCACTGTATAACACGCACACAGGGCTGGCTCCAGATATTTGTGGGCCCTGGGCGAAATCAACTCGGTGGGCCACATACTTGCTGTAAACATATATTGTGTATATAATTGAGGCTGCGGGTTGTGTATATATAACACAAAGGCTGTCTATATATAATATAGAGGCTGTGATATAGAGGTTAGGGTCTGGATATACAGTATATGTATATATGCTGCGGGCTGTGTTTCTCCTCCTGTGCCTTCCCCTTGTGTGCTGTGGCTTACTCCCTCCCCTGACAGGGACGCCCTGTGCACTTTACCTCTCCCCCTGTGTGCTGTGTCTCCCCATCAACTAACAGGGGGGACCATAGAGCTGCTTTTCCCTCCACTCTCACAGGAGGAACCTGTGGCCTGTGACTCCTCTTCCCCACTGACAGGGAGACCTGTGTCCCTTTTGCCCCACTGATAGGGGGTACTGTGTCCCCTCTGCCCCACTCATAAGGGGGTCCTGTGTCCCCTCTGTCTCACTCTCAGGGGAAACCTGTTGGCCTGTGTCCCCTCTTCCCCAATGACAGGGGGGACCTGTGTCCCCTCTGCCCCACTGATAGGGAGGGCCTGTGTCCTGTGACCCCTCTACCCCACTGACATGGAGGACCTGTGGCCTATGACCCCTCTACCCCACTCACAGGGGGGACTTGTGACCCGCGTCTCCTGTGCACCACTGACAGGAAGGATCAGTGTGCGGTGTCCCCTCTGCACCACTGACTGAGGGGGACCTGTGACCCATGACCCTCTGCCCCACTGACATGGAGGACCTGTGGTCTGTGTCCCCTCTGCCCCACTGACAGGGGGGACCTATTGCCTGTGTCCCCTTTGCCCCACTGACAGGGGGCACCTGGGGCCTTTGTCTCCTCTGCATAGCTGACAGGGGGGACCTATGGCCTGTGTCCCCTCTGCCCCACTTACAGGGGGCACCTGTGGCCGTGTCCCCTCTGCCCCACTGACAGGGGGCACCTGGGGCCTTTGTCTCCTCTGCACAGCTGGGGCCCTCAGCTCTTGCTCTCTCCCCCCAAAACTCTCTCCCTCCACTCTGTCTTTTACCTTCCTCCAGTGAGTGTTGTGTGCAGTGTCCCTCCCGTCCGACTGCTTCTAATAACAAAGCCGGCAGCAGTCAGGAGATAATGAAAGTAAACAAATCTGCTGCCGGCTAGAAGCAGCCACAGACGAGGAGGGAGGCTGCAAACAGCACTGAAGGTACAACACAACACAACACCACATACATACATACATACATCACTCAACACACCACACACTACTCCTCCATGGAGGACTGCACTCCAGTCCTCACCAGTCCCGCCATCCTTGGCATCCTCCGCACTGCTGAGTCACCAGCAGCAGTGTGTGGTGCGATTGCAGCGTGATGACCTCACCACACACTGCTCCAGTCAGACCACCAGCAGATCATCACTGACAGCTCAGGGGGCGGGGCCCGGCGGCGGCGGCGGTGATTCCTCACAGGAGAGGGGGAAAATGCTGCCCCCCCACCGGGACTCACTGACATTGAATCCTGGAGATTTTCCTCCTGCGGCCACTACCACCCACCTGTCAGGGAGCGGAACGGACCCGCCGCTGGAGCCTTCAGGGGCCCCCTAGCTGGCCGGGGCCCTGGTGCAGCTGCACCAGCTGCACCACGGTAGTTCCGCCCCTGTATATGGATGTGTAGGTCATAGAAAATTGAATAAAATGATGCGATCAGATGTCTTATTCCAGACCTATCATGATTTTTCTTGAAATGTAAATGAGCTGTTAAGAGCTATGGGCCGGAAATAAATCTCCCTGAGAATCTGCTTCCAGGACATAGTTTAAATAAAAGGAGGAGCTATCAGTGTTAAACATGTAGATCAAGAGAGCAGACTGTCAATTATTACATCTCTCACACAGATAGTGCTCCCTTTCATTTAGAGTCTGGTGGCAAATTGTCAATCACAGTATAATTTTATTCAGCTTACTATGACCTACATGCCCATATAGGTGGCTTAGGAGGGTTCATCATACTGACATATTCCCTTCAAGCTGCTCATGCATTGTCACATTATTAAAGCAGTTATTGTTGGGTAACAGTTTAAGTACATTATAATGCTAGATTAACCCCTTAAGGACCGAGTCACTTTGCAGCTTAATGACCAGACCATTTTTTGTTAATTCTGACCACTCTCCCTTTATGAGGTAATATCTCTGGAACGCTTCAACGGATCCTAGCGATTATGAGATTGTTTTTTCGTGACATATTGGGCTTCATGTTAGTATTAAATTTAGGTCGATAATTTTTGTGTTTATTTGTGAAAAAATAAAAAATTTGGCAAAAATTTTGAAAATTTAGCAATTTTCAAATTTTTAATTTTTATTCTGCTAAACCAGAGAGTTATGTGCCACAAAATAGTTAATAAATAACATGTCCCACATGTCTACTTCACATCAGCACAATTTTGGAAGAAAAAAAAAAATTTGTTAGGACGTTATAAGGGTTCAAAGTTCATCAGCAATTATTCATTTTTCCAGCAAAATTTACAAAACCAATTTTTTAGTGACCACATCACATTTGAAGTCCCTTTGAGGGGTGTACATGACAGAAAACACCCAAAAGTGACACCATTCCAAAAACTGCACCCCTCAAGCTACTCAAAACTATATTGAAGAAGATTATTAACCCTTCAGGTGCTTCACAGGAACTAAAATAATGTTGAAGGAAAAAATGGACATTTTAATTTTTGTAACAAAAATGTTCTTTTAGCCTCAATTTTTTCATTTTCACATGGGCAACAGGATAAAATGCATCCTAAAATTTGTTGGGCAATTTCTCCTGAGTACACCGATGCCTCATATGTGGTCATAAACCACTGTTTGGGCGCACGGCAGGGCTCAGAAGGGAAGGAGCGCAATTTGAATTTTAGAGCCAATTTTCCGTTCAAAAAGTGAAATGGCGCTCCTTCACTTCTGAGCCCTGCCGTGCGCCCAAACAGTGGTTTATGACCACATATAAGGTATCGGTGTACTCAGGAGAAATTGCCCAACAAATTTTGGGATGTATTTTATCCCTTTGCCCATGCCAAACTGAAAAAATGTAGGCAAAAAGAATTTTTTTGTGAAAAAAAAGTGTTTTTTTAATTTTTATGAATGAATTTGTGAAGCATCTGGGGGTTCAAAGTGCTCACTATGCATCTAGATACCTTCCTTAGGGGGTCTAGTTTCCAAAATGGGGTCATTTGTGGGGGAGCTCCAATGTGGAGACACACAGGGACCCTCCATACGCGACATGGTGTCCGCTAACAATTTGAATGGAAAATGAGCTCAAATTGTTAGCGGACACCATGTCGCGTTTGGAGGGTCCCTGTGTATCTCCACATTGGAGCTCCCCCACAAGTGACCCATTTTGGAAACTAGACCCCTGAAGGAACGTATCTAGATGCATAGTGAGCACTTTGAACCCCCATATGCTTCAGAAATTCATCCGTAAAAATGAAAAAGCACTTTTTTTTCCACTAAAAAATTATTTTTTCATTATTACGGATCAATTTGTGAAGCATCTGGGGGTTCAAAGTGCTCACTATGTACCTAGATATGTTCCTTTGGGGGTCTAGTTTCCAAAATAGGGTCACTTGTGGGGGAGCTCCAATGTGGAGACACACAGGGACCCTCCAAACGCGACATGGTGTCCGCTAACAATTTGAGCTCATTTTCCATTCAAATTGTTAGCGGACACCATGTCGCGTTTGGAGGGTCCCTGTGTATCTCCACATTGGAGCTCCCCCACAAGTGACCCCATTTTGGAAACTAGACCCCCGAAGGAACGTATCTAGATGCATAGTGAGCACTTTGAACCCCCATATGCTTCAGAAATTCATCCGTAAAAATGAAAAAGCACTTTTTTTTCCACTAAAAAATTATTTTTTCATTATTACGGATCAATTTGTGAAGCATCTGGGGGTTCAAAGTGCTCACTATGTACCTAGATATGTTCCTTTGGGGGTCTAGTTTCCAAAATAGGGTCACTTGTGGGGGAGCTCCAATGTGGAGACACACAGGGACCCTCCAAACGCGACATGGTGTCCGCTAACAATTTGAGCTCATTTTCCATTCAAATTGTTAGCGGACACCATGTCGCGTTTGGAGGGTCCCCGTGTGTCTCCACATTGGAGCTCCCCCAAGTGACCCCATTTTGGAAACTAGACCCCCAAAGGAACATATCTAGATGAATAGTGAGTACTTTGAACCCCAGATGCTTCACAAATTGATCCATAATAATGAAAAAATAAATTTTTTGTGGGAAAAAAAAGTGCTTTTTCATTTTTACGGATGAATTTCTGAAGCATATGGGGGTTCAAAGTGCTCACTATGCATCTAGATACGTTCCTTAGGGGGTCTAGTTTCCAAAATGGGGTCACTTGTGGGGGAGCTCCAATGTGGAGACACACGGGGACCCTCCAAACGCGACATGGTGTCCGCTAACAATTTGAATGGAAAATGAGCTCAATTTGTTAGCGGACACCATGTCGCGTTTGGAGGGTCCCCATGTGTCTCCACATTGGAGCTCCCCACAAGTGACCCCATTTTGGAAACTAGACCCCCAAAGGAACGTATCTAGATGCATAGTGAGCACTTTGAACCCCCAGGTGCTTCAGAAATTCATCCGTAAAAATGAAAAAAGCACTTTTTTTCCACAAATAATTTCTTTTTTCATTATTACGGATCAATTTGTGAAGCATCTGGAGGTTCAAAGTGCTCACTATGCATCTAGATATAATCCTTTGGGGGTCTAGTTTCCAAAATGGGGTCACTTGTGGGGGAGCTCCAATGTGGAGACACACAGGGGCTCTCCATACGCGACATGGTGTCCGCTAACAATTGGAATTGTTAGCGGACACCTTGTAGGATATGAAGAGCCCCTATGTGCCTAAACATTGGAGCTCCCCCACAAGTGACCCCATTTTGGAAACTAGACCCCAAAGGAACATATCTAGATGCATAGTGAGCACTTTGAACCCCCAGGTGCTTCAGAAATTCATCCGTAAAAATGAAAAAAGCACTTTTTTTCCACAAATAATTTCTTTTTTCATTATTACGGATCAATTTGTGAAGCATCTGGGGGTTCAAAGTGCTCACTATGCATCTAGATATAATCCTTTGGGGGTCTAGTTTCCAAAATGGGGTCACTTGTGGGGGAGCTCCAATGTGGAGAACACAGGGGCTCTCCATACGCGACATGGTGTCGCTAACAATTGGAATTGTTAGCGGACACCTTGTAGGATATGAAGAGCCCCTATGTGCCTAAACATTGGAGCTCCCCACAAGTGACCCCATTTTGGAAACTAGACCACCCAAGGAACGTATCTAGATGCATAGTGAGCACTTTGAACCCCCAGGTGCTTCACAAATTGATCCGTAAAAATGAAAAAAAGAAACTTTTTGTGGAAAAAAACGTGCTTTTTCATTTTTATGGATGAATTTGTGAAGCATCTGGGAGTTCAAAGTACTCACTATGCATCTAGATACGTTCCTTCGGGGGTCTAGTTTCCAAAATGGGGTCACTTGTGGGGGAGCTCCAATGTTCAGGCACACAGGGAGGGGCTCTCCATACCCGACATGGTTTCCGCTAACAATTGGAGCTAATTTTCTATTGAAATTGTTAGCGGACACTATGTCGCATATGGAGAACCCGTGTGCCACCAGCACAAGGGCAACTGGTAGAGTTGGGGTACAGCACCAGAAAATGCCGCCTCTAATGAATGCGCTATTTTCTTGGGTGGCTGTGGGTTGAAATTTGCAGCGTGGGGGACCCACAACATTTGAGTCTCTCCACGCTGAGGATTCCAGTCAGCCAGCTACCAAGTTGTACATGGCTGGCTACAAATACAGCGAAGGCTTTATTTTATTTCTAGAACTAATTCTAGAAAAAAAAATGACGTAGGGCTCCGACATATTTTTGGTCCAGCCAGGTACAACTTGGCAGCTACAGACTGCCAGCAACCCCCAGCTGCCTCGCTGTACCTGGCTGCAACCAAAAATACAGCGAAGCCCATTTTTTTTTATTTCTAGAACTAATTCTAGAAAAAAAAATGACATAGGGCTCCGCCATATTTTTGGTCCAGCCAGGTACAACTTGGCAGCTACAGACTGCCAGCAACCCCCAGCTGCCTTGTTGTACCTGGCTGCAACCAAAAATACAGCAAAGCCCATTTTTTTTTATTTCTAGAACTAATTCTAGAAAAAAAAATGACGTAGGGCTCCGCCATATTTTTGGCCCAGCCAGGTACAACTAGGCAGCTGGGGGCTGGAATCCTCAGCATGGAAAGGCCCAAGCGTTCTGGGCCCCCCATGCTGCGAATTGCAGCCCGCAGCCGCTCCAGAAAATGGCGCATTCATTGAAGTGCCATTTTCTGGCGCTGTACCCATGCTCTTCCAGTTGCCCTGGTGCCGGTGGCGAACTGGGTAATAAAGGGGTTAATGCCAGCTTTTTATTGGCAGCTGGCACTAAGCCCGAGATTCATAATATAGGGCCAATGTTAGACCCGCCATTAGGAATCTCTGGTAAATAGTCAGAAAATACACACATAGAAAAATCTTTTTATTTGAAAAAAAAACACAAACAAAATTCGGACTCCATCTTTATTATGAAGATCCGACGTAGTCCACAACGAAGGTCCCACGACGCTCGATTGCCTCCGACGTAGTCCACAACGAAGGTCCCACGACGCTCGATCGCCTCTGCTCAATCCAGAGACTGCAGCAAGGGATCAAGTGTCCTCTTCCTACAGTCTCAGGGGTCAGAGTTATGGTGCACTGTATGACAATGATCAGTTATACAGTGCACCATGACTATGATCCCAGAGACTATAACAAGAGGACACTTGATCCCTTGTTGCACCCATCCATCCACCTATGCACCCATCATCCACGCACGCACATCCACGTATGCACATCCACGCATGCACACAACCACGCACGCACATCCACGCATGCACACATCCACGCACGCATGCTGACATCCACGTACATCCACACACACATCCACATCCACGTACGCACGCTTCCACGCACGCACATTCACACACGCACATCCACGTACGCACATCCACGCACGCACATCCACGCACGCACATCCACGTACGCACATCCACGTACGCACATCCACGTACGCACATCCACGCATGCACACAACCACGCACACACATCCACACATGCATATCCACGTACGCACATCCACGTACGCACATCCACGTACGCACATCCACGTGCTGACATCCACGCATGCACACAACCACGCACACACATCCACACAAGCACATCCACGCACGCACACATCCATCCATCCATCCACCCATCCATCCATCCACCCACCCATCCATCCACCCATCCATCCATCCACCCATCCATCCATCCATTCATTCATTCTTTCATTCATTCTTTCATTCATTCATACTTACCCAGCGATGAGGAGGAGGAGCCCCTGAGAAGAGGAGGAGCCACTGCAGAGGAGGCCCGACGGTGCGGGCGGGTGCACCGAGCGTGCAGCCCGCCGGGAATCGGGATAGGTGAGCGGGGCTGGGGACCCGGGATCGGGGGCTGGGGACCGAGTCCCGGGGGCTGGGGACCAGCAGGGAAGAGGAGGGGGCCCTGCAGCTTTGCCGGCGGGCGCAGAAGCCCGCCGGCAAACAAACTGTGCAAGGTGGAGGGCGGGGATGGACGGGAGACAGGGGGGGCTGCACAGGGGACGGGGACAGGACACGGAGGGCTCAGGACACAGGGGGGGGGGCTACAGGACACAGGGGGCTCTGGACACAGGGGGCGGGGACAGGACACAGGAGGGGCTGCACAGGGGACAGGGACCGCACACAGGAGGGGCTGCACAGGGGACGGGGACAGGACACAGGAGGGGCTGCACAGGGGACGGGGACAGGACACAGGGGGCTCAGGACACAGGGGGGGGGCTACAGGACACAGGGGGAGCTGGACACAGGGGGCGGGGACAGGACACAGGGGGAGCTGGAGCATCAGCTCATGGCCGGCGGCTGCGGTGCAACCCGCCCGCAGATAAGAGTGATTGCGGTGGGGGAGGGGGGTGAAGGGGTTAACAGGGGTGCCCACACCTCTGCCCCTAACCCTTGGCTGTCACTGACAGCTTTTAGATTTGAGCTGTCACTGTTCGTTTAGGAGCAGTGACAGTTCAAAGCCATGACGAGTATACTCGTCATGATGCGGGAACTGACATCTTTTCATGACGAGTATACTCGTCATTAGTCGTTAAGGGGTTAATGTAAAATGCAATATCTTGCTTTTCCACTACTAGATTGGCCACAGAGGGTTGCGGGATCTCACTTTACATGTCAGAATCCCACAACCTGCAAGACTGTGGAAGACTGGGTCCTTTAGGTGAACACTAGGGTTACTTCTGTTAGGTTTTGCTACTGAATTGTATTTAGAAAAATCACCTGTGGCTGCCCATTGTTTTATAAAAATTAAAAAGGCAGTTACAGATTTATGATAGGTACTCTATAATCCATCATTGAGCGCTGCTGATCTGACAGGCACAGCTCAATTAGTTTTGTTTCTCTCTCTCCAAATTATCAGAAAATCTCCCCCTTTGTTACTTCTTGGCTTTACATGCTCTTTAAAATCTGATCATACAGTAGCACATTAGACCTTCCGGAGAGCAGATCTGGCCTTTGTGGCTTCTCAGGCTCACTGCGCCTTGCTTCTGTAAGTGTAACTGTGTTTTTACTCCTGAATATTTAACCTTTGAATCTGAGTGAATAGTAATCAAGTAGCATCTAAGTGCATTACCATTGTTTTTTTTCCCCTAATTTTTATGTTTAATAATAGTTATATCATGAAAACTGGAAGCTATTTGGTGGTAGTTCAGAAATATGGTACTTTTTGTTTTAACATGTCTTTGGTTATTAATTTTTGCCATCTGATTTTGTGCAGTCTTTGTTAATACACCCCTATGAAGGTCACTTTTAGAGTACTGAAATTCAGATAATTAGATATTATAGGTGGTTTTCTAACCAGTGCCTGTCAGGCGCGCTACGCCTGAACTCGAGAGTGCTAGAGGTGCACCTGACTCAGGGTTAAGTATAAATTAGGTATCAACTTTGATTGAAATTGACTCTATAGTCAGTATATGTACCTTATGGTTCCTTGTAATATAATTACGTAAGTAACAGGTTGAATTTTATGTTTCCTCCTTGGAAACCATCAGCAATTTGGTGATGACAGATTTGCTATTCTTAATTTAAATTATCTTAGGCCCTTTCACATCAGAGTTTTTTAAATCACGCAGATGCGGCGAAAAACGCGGCTGACCGCGTTTTTTTCGCGGCCGCACCTGCCACAAGTGCAAAACGCACTTGCCGCACCTGCCGCAAGCCCGCCTATACATTGTATGGGGCTTGCCGCAACAGCGCAAGTGCAGCCGGTATGCGGTAATCGCGGCAGATGCGTTTTTTTCACGCATCTGCTGCGATTTGAATAAAACGCTGATGTGAAAGGGGCCTTATTCTACTAAAGGTGTTCAATATGATTACTCATTATGACACTACAAGCAACTATAAAATCAGTGGTCACCCATCAACCTACTACCGTAGCACTTGAAAACTACAGTTTGCTATGCTCATACACTGCCTTTTCTTAAATTATACTTATCAGGAAAGACCCTGTAACTGTATGGGCCCCCGTCACACTGAGCAACGCTCCAGCGATCCCGAAAGTGATAACGACCTGTCCGGGATCGCTGGAGCGTCACTACCTGGTCGCTGGGGAGCTGTCACACAGGTAGATTCCTCAGCGACCAGGGACCAGGGAGCCACCTCCACATCGCTGAAAGCGGAAGGACACTGGTAACTATGATAAACAGCGGGTATCTAGGCAGCGCGCGCTGCCTAGATACCTGTTGTTTATAATAGTTACCAGCATCCTCCCTGCTTAGCGCTTGTAACCATGATAAACACCGGGTATCTAGGCAGCGCGCGCTGCCTAAATACCCATTGTTTACCATGGTTGCCAGCCTGGGAGGTCGCTGATCGCTGGTCTCAAGCTGTCACATGCACCGATGCATGCTGACCAGCGGGAGACCAAGGACCAAAAAATGGTCCTGAACCATGTGCAGCGATCAGCGACCTCACAGCAGGGGCCTGAACGCTGATAGATGTCACACATAGCAACATCGCTGGGGAGATCGCTGTTACATCACAAAACCTGTGACGTATCAGCGACCTCGCTAGCGGTCTCGCTATGTGTGACGGGGCTTATCAGTGGTGTTTTCATAGCATGTCTAACTTCCCTTCCTATGGTATGTACAGCTCTTATCTACTCTTTGATGTTGGGCCTATGAGCACCTTGTAAAAATCTACAGGAAAGACATTTAAGTGTTTGCTTTAAAATCTCTACATTTTCTTCAGAGAAACCCTGGACACAAGGATTCAAGTAGACTACCAATGTACAAATTCCCATGCAAAGTAATTACCAGATCTTAAGAAGAAGGAAAACTAAGCTTTAATTATCACAAATGGGTCAGTGTGTCATTAATCACTCCAGATAAAAGGCATGTACCTCTGACATATAGGGAAGGGTAGCTTCACTCAGGAGGCAAAGAAGGCTTCAGAAAGCACCACCACAAATGTATATCCTGACAGCTCAGTGTAACTTGTCATGAAGATTAATAGTATATTTTCCATAAGCAGCAGAGCTTTCAATTTGTTAGCAGCTAAGAACAACTTTGATATGGAAAAAAAGATTTAAGCTACCTCCACACGCGGCAATATTGCATGCAATTTCACTGGCAATTTGCTGGTTGCAGTGAAATCATGGAGACATTGTTACATTTGTACACAGCAACAAAATAGAACAATGTGTCCATGATTTCACTGCAACCAGCAAATAGCCAGTGAAATTGACTAGCAATTTTGCCGCGTGTGACGGTACCTTTACATCTATTAGTGATTACCTTTAGTTAACAAAACTGCACGAAGTTTCAGTTTACATTTTTCATCACTTTATTCATCATGATCAGACTCCCCATTATGCAGATTGTAGCCTTATCCAAGTTTCAGATTTTTCTTTAGTGGGAGTGTCTCTCACAGCAATATAGGTAGGATAAGAAACTTGGCAATCAGAGAGGTGACGATGAATATTTTTAATGTAGAATAGCAATCCATAGTGCCCAAACCTTTCGGTCTGCACCTTTCTCAGTGAGCGGATTGCTGGATGGACTGGTAATCCTTTCTTAATGTAAAGAGCCCGAATAAGGCATAGTAGAGCTGGAAGACAGAAGACAGCAGTCACAACATAGTAGAGCTGGAAGAGAAAAGACAGCAGTCACAAGATAGCGGAGCTGGAAAACAGAATACAGCAGTCACAACATAGTGGAGCTGGAAGACAGAAGACAGCAGTCACAACATAGCGGAGCTGGAAGAGAGAAGACAGCAATCACAACATAGCGGAGCTGGAAGAGAGAAGACAGCAATCACAACATAGCGAGCTGGAAGAGAGAAGACAGAAATCACAACATAGCGGAGCTGGAAGACAGAAGACAGCAGTCACAACATAGTAGAGCTGGAAGAGAGAAGATAGCAATCACAACATAGCGGAGCTGGAAGACAGAAGACAGCAGTCACAACATAGCGGAGCTGGAAGACAGAAGACAGCAGTCACAACATAGAGGAGCTGGAAGACAGAAGACAGCAGTCACAACATAACAGAGCTGGAAGACAGAAGACAGCAGTCACAACATAGAGAGCTGGAAGAGAGAAGACAGCAGTCACAACATAGCGGAGCTGGAAGACAGAAGACAGCAGTCACAACATAGTGGAGCTGGAAGACAGAAGACAGCAGTCACAACATAATAGAGCTGGAAGACAGAAGACAGCAGTCACAACATAGCAGAGCTGGAAGCGAGAAGACAGCAGTCACAACATAGTAGAGCTGGAAGAGAGAAGACAGCAGTCACAACATAGCGGAGCTGGAAGACAGAAGACAGCAGTCACAACATAGCGGAGCTGGAAGACAGAAGACAGCAGTCACAACATAGAGGAGCTGGAAGACAGAAGACAGCAGTCACAACATAACAGAGCTGGAAGACAGAAGACAGCAGTCACAACATAGAGAGCTGGAAGACAGAAGACAGCAGTCACAACATAACAGAGCTGGAAGACAGAAGACAGCAGTCACAACATAGCGGAGCTGCAAGACAGAAGACAGCAGTCACAACATAGGGAGCTGGAAGACAGAAGACAGCAGTCACAACATAGCGGAGCTGCAAGACAGAAGACAGCAGTCACAACATAGCGGAGCTGGAAGACAGAAGACAGCAGTCACAACATAACAGGAGCTGGAAGACAGAAGACAGCAGCACAACATAGCGGAGCTGGAAGACAGAAGACAGCAGTCACAACATAGCGGAGCTGCAAGACAGAAGACAGCAGTCACAACATAGTGGAGCTGGAAGACAGAAGACAGCAGTCACAACATACAGAGCTGGAAGACAGAAGACAGCAGTCACAACATAGCGGCGCTGGAAGACAGAAGACAGCAGTCACAACATAGCGGAGCTGGAAGACAGAAGACAGCAGTCACAACATAGCGGAGCTGCAAGACAGAAGACAGCAGTCACAACATAGCGGAGCTGGAATACAGAAGACAGCAGTCACAACATACAGAGCTGGAAGACAGAAGACAGCAGTCACAACATAGTAGAGCTGGAAGAGAGAAGACAGCAGTCACAACATAGCGGAGCTGGAAGACAGAAGACAGCAGTCACAACATAGCGGAGCTGGAAGACAGAAGACAGCAGTCACAACATAGAGGAGCTGGAAGACAGAAGACAGCAGTCACAACATAACAGAGCTGGAAGACAGAAGACAGCAGTCACAACATAGCGGAGCTGGAAGACAGAAGACAGCAGTCACAACATAACGAGCTGGAAGACAGAAGACAGCAGTCACAACATAGCAGAGCTGAAGACAGAAGACAGCAGTCACAACATAGCGGAGCTGCAAGACAGAAGACAGCAGTCACAACATAGAGGAGCTGGAAGACAGAAGACAGCAGTACACAACATAGCGGAGCTGCAAGACAGAAGACAGCAGTCACAACATAGCGGAGCTGGAAGACAGAAGAAAGCAGTAACAACATACAGAGCTGGAAGACAGAAGACAGCAGTCACAACATAGCGGAGCTGGAAGACAGAAGACAGCAGTCACAACATAGCGGAGCTGGAAGACAGAAGACAGCAGTCACAACATAGCGGAGCTGGAAGACAGAAGACAGCAGTCACAACATAGCGGCGCTGGAAGACAGAAGACAGCAGTCACAACATAGCGGAGCTGGAAGACAGAAGACAGTGGTTGGTAAATATTTTACTACAGGCAGTGAACAGAGATTGGTGATAGTAATTCACAAATAAAATATTTAAAAAAAACTTTGAGGTGGTGCTATAAGTTATTTCAGAAGAGCTAAGATGACTCCTTTTTGTTTTAATGATACATGACAGTAAGGATTTCCTTCTGCTGGCAATACTAAGTTGTAATGTTACAGAGATCCTGGCAGCAAGTTTTCATTTTCCCTACAGTGCACCACACAAAAAAAGTGCACGATATGATACCCATTTAAATCAATAGGCTTTATGTGTAATGCAAGTATGTGCTGGGTCTTCAAGAAGTCTGTTCTCTCCTCAGCCTAATTAAAGGAGTTTCAAAAGAAAAGATTCCTTCTCAGGAATTACTTTAACCGCTTTCCAATTTCAGTATTTTATACTGAAATTAGACTATTGAAATATTGGAGAATTGCAACTCTCTACTAATCGTCTCTTTCTTACAGACTGGTACAGAGGGGTCAAGACCGTGTCCTTGTGGGTTTACATTGTATGGGGTTCGTTGGGTCAGCTCCAATGGTGGTGAAATGAGTCGGTCGACAGGGTAGGGGGTACTCGGATACCGGGACAGGTGGTTACTTCAGTGGAGATCACGGCTCTTTGGTTCCCGGTTCCATGCCCTGGACCCTCAATGGCGGGGTGGGGATGATGATAGTGGGGGAATGGTAACGTGACGCCAACTGTGGTACCTGAAAATAGGGTTACTAGTGCTGTGGCCGGCTGCTGAGGTGATGTAAATGCAGCTTTGGTAATACAGCTCCCCACAGGTGGATCTTTACCTCTGGGCAGCGGGGTGGATGAGGGGAGTAGTAGTCCTCACCTCGATTATACTGTAGAAGCCCCCCGGGCAGCGGATAGAAGGAGACCAGACACCAGATCAGCTCAAACAGTTCTTTACTTGCACCAGGTGGAAAGGGTACACTGTACAGTCTGGTTTAACGGGGTTTGCAGCCACAGATCTTGGAGGACTTTCTAGAGTCTGGCAGTGGTGCCTTTAATATGGCGTTCATGGTCCTGTTCCTCTCTCTTTCTCTCTCTCTGTGCTTTCCCCTCTTGAGTCAAGTCTCTAGTCCTCGGGGTCTGTTACCTAAAGTCTCTTACTTGTCGGTGTCGTGGACCCAGCTGCGGGACCGATGTTGGACTTCTTTAGGGGTGCTGTGGCTCCCTTGTGTCGGTCCCTCAGCCTGCCGGTCTGCAGTTAGGGATAGATCTTTGACTAACTGCCTCGGCTCCGGTATGTCGGGGGTGACCTGGGTCTCCAGCTGGATCCAACCAGTCCTGGAATAACCCCCTTTCACGTCTGGGTCACCCCTCTTCTAAGAGGTGCCCTCTTGTTACATCTGCAGGGTCCCCTGCATCTGTCTTCCTCGCTGTCCCACACCGTCTGCCTGACACTATTGTCACTCACCGTCTCCCACTCTCTAGGCTCCACCCCCTGGGACCTACTAAATATACGGTCCCCTGTCCTAAAGTGGCCTACTGTATGGTTGCATGGTGCAGACTCTGTAGGGTCCTCTATATCCACGACTATGGAGACACTACACCTTCTGTTTGGGGTGCAGTACCTCCTGTGGCACCTTGCCATAGGGGCACCACGAAGCATTGGCCCGATGGTGATGGAGTGCCAGCTCCAGTGTAAATCCAGGCTGTATGCTGTTCTGAATAGATGGGTTTTCAAATTCCGATTGAATGTTCTGAGTGCAGGGGGTGGTCGGACGTGTTGGGGTGTAGAATTCCAGAGGATGGGGGATGCTCGGGAAAAGTCTTGCAGGCGGTTGGATGAGGAACATACAAGTGTGGAGGAAAGGAGGAGGTTTTGGGAGGATCGAAGATAATGAGTTGGATGATATTGGAAGATTAGTTCAGAGATATATGCGGCAGACAGTTTGTAAACAACTCTGTAAGTCAATGATAGTAATTTCAAATTGATACGTTTGATAATTGGGAGCCAATTAAGAGATTTTCAGAGGGGAGAAGTGGAGGAGTAGTGAGGATAGTGAGGAGAGAGATGGATTACTCAGGCAGCAGAGTTAGGGACAGGCTGGAGAGGTGCGAGAGTGTTAGCACGGAGGCCACAGAGGAGGATGTTGGAATAGTCAAGGTAGGAGATGATGAGGGCATGCACTAGTATTTTAGTAGATTGGGGATTGAGGAAAGGACAGCTTCTGTAAATATTTTTAGTTGGAGGCAGCAGGAGGTGGTGAGAACTTTGATGTGTGGTTTGAAGGACAAGGCAGACTCAATGGTTACTATGAGGCAGTAGATGTCAAGTACAGGGCAAAGTGTGATGTCATTCATTGTGAAAGACTGGATAGGGAAGATGGATGAGATGGAGGAAAGATGATTAATTCAGTTTTGTCTACATTGAGTTTTAGGAAGCGAGAGGAGAAAAAGGAGGCTATGGCTGATAGACACTGCGGGATTCTGGACAGCAGAGAGGTGATGTTTGGGCCATAGAAGTATAATTGAGTGTCATCAGCATATTGATGGTACTGGAAACTGTGGGACTCTATGGCCACGTGCACACGTTCAGTATTTGATGAGTTTTTTTATCTCAGGATTTGTAGCCAAAACCAGGAGTGGGTGATAAATACAGAAGTGGTGCAGGTGTTTCTATTAGACTTTTCCTCTGATTGTTCCACTCCTGGTTTTGTCTACAAATCCTGAAGTTAAAAACTCATCAAATGCTCAGCGTGTGCACGTGGCCTATAAGTTGTCCCATGCTGAGGGTATAGATGGAAAAAAGTAGGAGTCACAAGACAGAGCCTTGAGGAACCCCAAAAGAGAGGAGATGGGGTGAAGAGGCACTGTAGGAGTAGGAGATGCTAAATGTGCAGTTGAAAAGGTATAATGAGATGCAGGATACAGCAATGTCAGTGATACCAATGGAAGACAGGATCTGGGATAGGAGGAAGTGGTCAACTGTATCGAAGGCAGAAGACTGTTAGCTTTGGCAGGAAGTAAGTCGTTAGTAATTTTGGTTAAGGCAGTTACAGTGGAATGGTGGGAAGCCAGATGGAAGATTGTCAAAGAGTAGGTTCGATGAGAAATTGGAGGAAAGTACAATGAGGACATGCTTCACAAGAAGTTTGGATGCAAACGGGAGAAGTGATATGGGCTAGTAGCTGGACATAGAGGTCCGGTCAAGGGATGGTTTCTTTAAGGTAGGTGGAATTGTGGAATGAATGAAAGCAGAAAGAAAGGTCCTGGAAGTTAATGATAAGTTGAAGAGGTGGGTAAGGGATGGGATGGAGTCCAGTGCACAAGTAGTGAGGTGTGATTTGGAGAGGAGGTGTGCAAGTTCTCCTTCAGTGATGGAGGGGGAAGGGTTAGTGGGGGAGGGGAGTGGTGTGGTATATATATGGGCTGTGATTACTTAGCAGTAAAGATTTATCTGCTTTGATCGATCTTGTTGTTGAACTGTATTGTAAAGTCTTCTGTAGAGATGCAAGAAGTAGGAGGCGGCAGCGGGGAGCTGAGGAGGGAGTTAAACGTGTTGAATAACTGCCTGAGGTTGTGGGACAAAGAGAATATGAGAGTTATGAAGTAAGCCTGTTCAGTGGAGGTGAGTGTCGACTTGAATGAGAGTTGCTTGTTTGAATGCTGTAAAGTTTTCTTGTGAAAGTTTTTTCATCCAGTGCTGCTCAGCAACCCTAGATGCTCGCAGAAGCTTTTTAGGGGTATTGGTGTGCCAGAGTTGTCTGTTGATTTGTACACTGCCATTATTGAGTGTAAAATTGTAGAAAGCAGTGGCACAGTTTGTGTCAAGGAATGAGGATATGGAGGCCACTGGTAGAGTAGAGTCCGAGACTGTGTGTGTGTCAAGGTGTGTGTGGTTTCTGCGAGGGTGTGCGAGTTGGAGGACATGGGTACATGGGTGGTAGGTGAGGAGGACAATGATGGACTCATCTCTGTCTATCACCCCAGCTGTGCCGTCCATTCCGCTAATGCCCTTACACTAACATACTCAATATTCTAAATCTCCCACTCTCAAGGCCCCGTCACACAGGGCAACATAACTGGTAACATCGCCGACAACTCCTGGGAGCGCACACGTTTTTGGCCGCTCTCCAACATCGCTGATGAGCTGTCAGACAAGGAGACATCGGCAGCAACTCATCAGCGATGTTGCTAGCAACTATCACTGCCAGGGTTAAACTCAACCCTGGCAGCGATCCTTAACATGGGAGACTATGGGGGAATATTGCTGGCAACATCGCTGTTGCTGCGTCGCAGCTGGCGTTGTAAGCAGATCACCTGACCAACATCGCCTGGTTTCACAACAATGTTAGGAAACCAGGCGATGTTGCTGAAGCAACTATCACCGTTAAAATCACTGTTATACAGGGCAACTCTCTGGAGATGTCGCCGCAACTTGGCCACGTCTGTCAGTTGCTGGCAATGTTGCCAGAGATGTTGCCTTGTGTAACGGGGCCTTAAGACTTCTCATGAGCTGCAACAATTTTCTAGAATGTACTACCCAGGACCATTTGATTAATTCGGAATACCCACAGTTTTAAGCACGGCCTACAAACATAATTCTTTACCTTGGCCTGTAACCTCACCTCACTTATCTAACTATTCTTGTTTTGCGCATACAACATTTTCTTACAAATCTTGACCCTCCTTTTATCTGTTTACACCCTCCATGCAATCACCAGCACTTTATCTGTACTTGTACAAATCCTAGATGGTGACTGGCTCATGCAGCTTTATTATAATGACCTATCTAATATATAAAGCTGAGTGTATGTATGTATGTGTGTGCATACGTGTGTATGTATGTATCATTGATTCGCTCCTAATGATAGTTCGGTCCACTTCATAGTTCTAGCTAATTGGAGGGGTGGAGCTATGTGCATCCATGAAAGAGACGGGGCTATGTGGATGGGCAGCACTATGAGGGGGGCATGGCTAATCACAGGGAGGCTATGAAATGGTTGAAGCAATATGGAGGGAAGGAGCTATGATACATACATACACACACACATATATATGGAGTATGCATTATGTTATACAGCTGCAGAGCTCGGCATTGCCTGGGCATAGTTACTAACTGTTCTTAGTTATAACAAAATAGAATAGAATGATTATTTTGCACATAAAAACATTTCCCAAAGGGAGTGGAGCCATGTGAATCCTTGAAGGGGCAGAGCTATGAGGGGGGTTGGGCTATGCACAGCCCTATGCCCGGGCAACGTCGGGCTCTACAGCTAGTTTATTATATTGATGGCTGCAACATATATGACAAGTAGAGATGAGCGAACATTTTGAAGTTTAGGTTCGCTTCGGTTCGTCGAACGGGCACAGTTCACTGAAAAGTTCGCCGAACATCTGAACCCCATTCAAATAAATGGAAAGCAAAATCAAGGGCCTAGAAACACCATAAAAGGGGCCCAAGACCTGCCAAACACAACTCAAACTATTTTACAGTGGAGTCCCACTGTTTTGGCACAGACATTAGCTTTCTACACTTTTACTTAGCAAGCTTCAGAGCTACTGTCACACTCACTATGCTTGCGGGCCCACTAATGAACCACAGACATGCTCATGACTTCCTGAGTTTGTCTCTAGTTACACAATTGACGTAGCACAGATTCCCAGTATGTTGTTCCATTAGGAAGCCAAACCCCCTATCCTGCAAGTATGCCATTATCTTGCCTCATTAACTCAGTAAAAAAAATCAATACTCACCTCTTTAATTCATCCAGCGACGCTTCCAGCACTGCCTACCTGTCGGAGATGTGATCCCGACAGCGTTTCCCGGTGAAATGACGAGTTCTCGCGAAAACTCGTCATGTGACCGGAAACCGCTGCCGAGATTATGACGTCACCGTAGGTCCTACAGGTCCTCACTAGTAGTGAATAGTAGTGAGGACCTGCGGTCACATGACGAGTTATCGCAATAATTCTTCATGTGACCGGAAACCGCTGCCGGGATTATGATGTCACCGCAGAACCTACAGATCCTCACTACTATTCACTACTAGTGAGGGCCTGCAGGACCTGCAGTGGCATCATAATCTCAGCAGCGGTTTCTGGTCACATGACAAGTTATAGCGAGAACTCGTCATTTCACCGGGAAACGCTGCCAGGATCATATCTCCGACAGGTAGACAGTGCTGGAAGCGTCGCTGGATGGATAAGAGAGTTGAGTATCGATTTTTTTATTTTTAACCCTTGATTTTGCTTCATTTCAGTTTCGCAATGTATGTATATACCTTGCGGAACTGAAATCGAATTGAAATCGAACATGACCTCGAACTGCCGAATTTAGAGCAAATCGTTCTAATTCGACGAACGACTCGAACATCACCAAAAACAGCTCGGATTTGAGATTGGCGAACAATTTGATTCGAACACTGCTCATCTCTATTCTTTATTCCAACACATTTTGAGATCATCCTGACCTCTTCATCAGGGATACAACAATAGACTGGCCAGCAGGTTACAAAATTCAGGTATATATGCACATTTTAAACCAATTGAAAACAGCCACATATGGTGGGAGGCTTCTAATGACATCAGAAACATGTTAAAACAATTGGAATTAGAATTCTGGAGTTACTGAGGACCATCCATGAGGTGGGGATCCTGCTGCAGCTGTAATGCTTTAAAACCAGTTGTGGGTCACACAACTGACTAAGGTGAGCAGTTTGTACACTGCACATACACTTCTACAAATAGTTTAGACCTTCATTGAGCCCTTGTCTACCCTTTTTCTTTTACACTATCTTGCCTCAGGTACACTGGTCATAGAAGTGCTTGGCCTTAGGCCCATGCAACAAGCCCCAGCCCATGCTATTCGCAAAACAAATCTCCCAATAAAGGAGACAGGAGTTGGATGGGGTGGTTCATGCCATGTCAGATAGTTGCTTGGAGGGGGTAGTGGTCCCCACATGGCATTGTCCTAATCAAAGGCCTCTAGGAAACATGACCTTCTGCCTCTTCTACCTTCTACTCTTCCTCATCCTCCTTCTTGGCCTCCTCCCCGGCCTCCTCCTCATGCTCCTAGTTCTAGTGGAATTGGTCATCCAGTAGGTGGAATACAGCCAGGCATGCTGCAAGATTTGCTGCAGTCTGACATCTGGTGCTCCCGATCCCGGGTGGCATAAAAAAAGGTCATCTCATGACGTGAGCTACTCAAGTCTTCCTCTGGCATTGGAGCTCAGCATTGCATGCGCACCTCACTGCAGATGTCCTATCACGGTGGGCCTGGAAACTGATTGATTTTCGGCTACCGCTGTGAGTAGGGTGACCTCACAGTTAGGTTCACCTCAGGTCACAGCTCAGCCTCATCACTGTAGTTGACCTGAGGTGAACCAGACTGTGACAACACCGTGCTCACAGCATCCAGTCGGTTTCTGGCTTTTGTCACTGGAGCGGGACTTACGCCAGTTCTGACAGTTATCTACACCAGAAGCGTAAGTCCCACTCCAGGGGCAAAAGCTGATGGTGATTATAATTATTGATTATAATAAAACTGTGGTTTGAAACCACTCGTACTGCTACTCAACAGGTCCCCCTACAGTATAAGCATGTGCACATACATTTTTATATACCTTTTCACAGATTAAAACAGGGCACAATCCCTTCCTTCTTGTGAGGCGGGTGTCACTTTCTCACAGCTGCGGCTGACTTAAAAGTCGATACTACACTCTAGCACTGCACTGGAAATACACAGAAACTCTATGAATACCTCAATGTTAGCTCCTAAATATGCAGCCAGTATGCAGCAGTGTTCACACAGTGCATACTTGATGTGTATTTAGCGTGGAGTTTGGAAGGATTTTGCGCTGATGACTTAGGAATCTGCTGTATTTTTAGTCACCAGCACAGGTACAGCAGACAGGTACAGGCTGCCACCAGCTCCCAACTACCTAGGTTTACCTGGCTGATAATAAAAAATACAGGGGAGTCCTTCTTTTTAATTATTTCTAAAATGATTACAAAATAAAATGATGTGGTGCCTCACTGTATTTTTGGCTGCCAGCCAGGTACAACTAGGCAGCTGGGGACTGGAATCCTACGTATGGGTAAACCCAAGCATTCTGCCCCTTCTGCTGCAAGTTACAGTCCACAGTCTCCCTAGAAAATGGCGCATTGATTGAAGCTGTACTCAACTCTTCCAGTCTGCCAGCTATGTTTTGGGAGCTGCCACTAAACCTGAGGTTCCTAATGTCGGGTCAATGTTAGACTCGGCAATTAGGAACTTCTAAATAAATAGTAAATAATACACCACACAGAGAAAAATCATTCATTTGGAAAAACAACACAATGACAATTCTCATTTCCATCTTTATTACTTCCTTAAAAACCGTCCATAATCCTCTGTGACGTCATGCCACAATGGGACCAGAAACAGACTGATCTCTGGCTACCACTGTGAGCAGGGTGATGTCACAGTTAGGGTCACCTGAGTTCAGCTACAGCTCTGAACTCAGGTGAACTTTCCCGCAGGACCCAAAACTCAGCATGGTGGCGGGGTCACTTGAGATCAGAGCTGTAGGTGACCTCAGGTGACCCAGTTTATGACATCAGTCCACTCACAGCGAGCCTGGAAACTTACTTGTTGTAGACAGTGCTATGATCAGGGTGACACAGGAAAGGTTACTTGAGATCAGAGCTGTAGCTGAACTCAAGTGAGCCAGACTGTGAAGTCATCCTGCTCACAGCGGTAGCTGGAAATCAGTCAGTTTCCAATCCCGCCATGAGAGGACATTGCAGCGGATTGTGGATGGTTTATAGGGGAGTTATAAAGATTGAAATGAGGATTGTCATTGTGGTGTTTGTTCAAATAAATGGTTTGTCTTTCTGTAGTGCATTATTTACTATTTATTTAGAGGTTCTAACATTAACCCTACATTAGGAACCTCAGGCTTAGTACCAGCTCCCAATACATAGCTGGCATTAACTCCTTTATTAACCAGTTTGCCATCAACACGTGGAACAGTCAGTTATAGGCCAAAAAATGGCGCTTCTAAGAACGCACCATTTTCTGGGGCATCTGCAGGCTGATTTGCAGCGAGGGGGCTCAAAATGCTGGGGCTTCCCAATATTGAGGACTCCAGCCCCCAGCTGCCTAGTTGTACCTAGTTGGCAACAAAAAATACAGAAAAGCTGCACATTGGTTTTTTTTTTTATTATTTCAACAAATAATTTAAAGGGTTCCCTTGTATTTTGCTTACCAGCCAGGTAAACCTAGGCAGCTGGGGGCTGGTGGCAGCCTGTACCTGCCTGCTGTAGCTGTGCTGGTGACTAAAAATACAACAGAGCGCCATCAATGCAAAGTAAAAAACATATGCTATTTTTATCTGAATTGCTAGCAAATAAGTGTAGAAGAGATGACCTCACATGCTGCTGACCCTCTGCAATAATAAAGGTTTGCGCTCTAATAATAATAATAATAATAATATTAATAAATGTAAAAACAATTTAAAAAAAGGTAAAAAAAATATATAAAGCTCTCTTAAACGAATGTTTAAGGGACATTGTAAGGTTCCTGGGCTTAACAGCTGCTGCCACATCCGACACGGTTTCAAAAGTTCACACCCTGGAGGTGTCAAAACACCTGCAAACTCCTGAAAGCTTAAAAAAATAATTTAAAGCTCCAAAAAAATCTACAGCTTGATATAAACCAGTAAACTCGATGGCAAGAACACTCCTAGCCATAATGGGGCATTCCTGAGGAAGAACTGAGGAATACACTGAAATGCATAGAATAAAGCCACCTGCATTGAAAATAATATTTGAGTCTTTCATTTGTCCTACAACAGTGCAGGTTTTTTTCATAGTATCCAGATTCTATCTATCAGCCATTGGCATGTGGATCCTGCAGCAGTTGTTTGATGCTTTTTTCACTGGTTCTGTGTTACACAACCACGACAAGGTGAGCGAGACACCCTGATTTTACCTAATCCTATTACTCGGGTAAGACCTTATTGTGTTTTATTACATGCACAGCATTTCTTAAGATACAGGTTCTGTACACCCAGTTGTGTTCTGTGCATGAAGCCTTAGGGTCCGTCACACTTGGCGACGCTCCAGCAATCCCGACAACAATACGACCTGGTAAGGATTGCTGGAGCGACGCTATGTGGTCGCTGATGAGATGTCAAACAGTCAGATCTCACCAGCGATGCAGCAACGATATGGCGGTCAATGGGACCCTGTCACTCTAGGGCGTAGTATTGAGATCGTTAGTGTTCTCCCCGTCAAACACACCCACCGATGCATGATGCCCAGCGGGGACCCAACGATCAAAAAAGGGTCCAGGTTAGGGATGGGCGAATCACTTGCTACTATTCGGGACTCGCCCGAATAGTAGCGGACTCGGGGGACTCGCTACTCACCGAATTCCTTAGGAATTACTCGGGGGTAGCGAGTCCCTGTACTTTTGCAGTGTAGCTATACAGATACACTACAAAAGTACTCTAAAAGTTAATCTAAGGGGTTAAAAACAATAGACATTCATACTCATCTTCTGTGGGGCCTGTACCTTATGTACCAGGACCGGTACCGAAGACCTCCGGACGTCACAAGACCTCAGATCACCGGGAGAAGATGGGCTGAAGGACGTGTGAGATTTCAGCCAATCAGCATGCGGCTAGCGGTCACATGGGTTTGTCACGTGGCCGCACTGCCAGCCAATCAGATTGCCAGATCGCTCACGGCCTGGCGAAGTCGCTGTTGCGTCACAAAACCTGTGACATAACTGCGATCTCACCCAGTGTGACGGGGGCTTTAGTGTGGATACGTTGTAAGGTATTGTAACCTTCACTTAGCACAGCCCAGCATGCAAGATCATTACTATTTAATAGATATCACACTTCTGTAGTGGTACAATTCTACAAAGCGTAAATCTGTAGTAACTAAACAAATCACAAATTCCTCATCTAATGTCAACAGTTTGCAATCACAATAATAATCATGCACGTGTTTCTTATTTTCCAGCAAAGAAAATCCTTGTATTTTATATATGCAAATACTGTCTGCATATGCCTCGCATGGCTTTTATATGTCAAAAAACACATTTTATCCAGAACTGTAAGCTGTGATCCATGTTCCATAACAAGGCATGCTAATTAAAGCCTCATGTATTCTCCTAATAAAGAAAAATAAACAGGACAACATTTTCTTTAATCACTTGCATAAACTTCTTTGCATATATTCATTATAATGACCATATAGAGACATGGGTAGACAAGCAGTCACTTTGTGTCCAGAGGCGATGCATTTGTACAGCTACACATATCAGGGCATTTAATTGATCAGCGGTGTATTTTTTCGGCTATGCTTTGCACAAGACATTTTAGGTGTTTGCATTATTGTTATAAATATCTGTTGTATTGTTAGGCAATGTTCACTTAGAACACAATGGAAACCAATATTTTGTTTTGATCATTTCATGGATTCTGTACTGCAGTGACCAAAAAAAAACACTTTGATGCTGCAAAAATGATGAATTCGAAAAAATATATAAATAGGGGAACATTGGTGGTCTATATACACAGATCTTGGGAGGCAGGGAAAGATTTTCACACTATCATTTGCATTTTTGTGGCATATTAAAATCATTTAATTGAAGGGAAACTCATGAAGTTTAAAGACAATTATGTGCTTTCTTATTTATTCCTTTAAGGGTACTTCACACACTACAACATCGCTAGCGATGTCACTGAAATGTCACAGGTTTTGTGACGTAACAGCGACCACTCCAGCGATGTTGCAGTGTGTGACATATAGCAGCGATAAGGCCCCTGCTGTGAAAGGGGGCTGATCGCTGCAAATCATTCAGGACCATTTTTTGGTCCTTGGTCTCCCGCTGGTCAGCACACATCGCTGTGTGTGACAGCGAGAGACCAACAATCAGCAACCCCCCAGCTAATGCCCAGCGCCACACATTAGACGCTGGGCACTGGTAACCAGGGTAAACACCAGGTAACTAAGCAGAGCGCGCTGCTTAGTTACCCAGTGTTTACCTTGGTTAAAAGCGTCCTCCCGTTTAGCCAGCCTGTAAGCGGGAGGGTGCTAGTAACCAAGGTAAACACCGGGTAACTAAGCAACACGCGCTGCTTAGTTATCGGTGTTTACCTTGGTTACCAGCGATGTCGCTGATGGCTGGTCACTGGTGAGTCAGTCTGCCTGTTTAACAGCTCACCAGCGACTGCAGAGAGACTTTCCAGCGATCCCGGCCAGGTCAGATCGCTGGTGGGATCGCTGGACAGTCTCAGTGTGTAAAGGGACCCTTACACGCGAGAAAACCATGGTACTGCAATGATTTTAAAATAGTGATTTTAGAAAGCATCATGCCACAACTTGTAAAGGTACCATCACACGCGGCAATATTGCTTACAATTTCACTGGCAATTTGCTGGTTGCAGTGAAATCATAGACACATTGTTCTATCTTGTTGCAGTGTACAAATGTAACAATGTGTCCATGATTTCACTGCAACCAGCAAATTGCCAGTGAAATTGCAAGCAATATTCCACGTGTGATGGTACCTTTACACAATCCAGCCACTGCAACCTCCAGCAATCCAACCAGCAAAATCCAACCACTGCAGCCACCAACAATCTAAAGGTACCATTACACACAGAGATATATTGCTTGCAACTCACTGGTTGCAGTAAAATCATGGACACATTGTTCCATTTTGTACACGGCCACAAAATGGAACAATGTGTCCATGATTTCACTGCAACCAGTGAGTTGCAAGCAATATATCTCTGTGTGTAACTGTACCTTTAAGGCCACTTTACACATCGCAATATCGTTCCAATAGTGCATACGATTTCACGGGAGCGCGCACGTTTTTGGCACTTGTCCAAGATCGTATAGGAGATGTTACACAGGGAGATATCGTCAGGCAACGCAACTACGATGTAGTATGCCCCTTTTTCACACTGTGTCTGAGCAACTCAGGGAACGAACAATTAACATTGGAGTGAATAGGGGAAGTTGCGCTCCAAATTGTAGTTGCGCTGTCACACAGCACGATCCAGCTAGATCGCCTAGCCAATATTGCAGGTTGAAGAGCATGCACACTCCAAAAATAATATCGTAGTTGCGTCGTTTTTGAGTCGCGTTGCCCATTTACATGACATAACGCACGAACGATATCAACTGCGTTGCGATATCGTGACGTGTAAAGTGCCTTTACAGACACAATCAAACCACTGCAACCTCTAAAATCCAACCAGCAAAATCTAACCACTACAACCATCAACAATCCTACCAGCACAATTTAACCACTGTAACTTCAACAATCCAACCAGCACAACCCAACCACTGCAACCACCAATAATCTAACAAACACAATCCAACCATTGCAACCTCTAAAATCCAATGTTCACAATCCAACCACTGCATCCTCCAAATATCCAACTAGCATAATCCAACCAATGTTACCTCCAACAATCCAACCAGCACAATCCAACCACTGCAACCACAAACAATCTAACAAACACAATCCAACCATTGCAACCTTCAAAAATCCAACCAGCACAATGCAACCTCTATAAATCCAAAGAGCACAATCCAACCACTGCACTTCAACAATCCAACCAGCACACAATCAACCACATCAACCTCCAACAATCCAACCAAATCACACTATGATCACTGCAACCACCAGCAATCCAATCAGCAAGATCCTACCACTGCAACCTCCAACAATCCAATCAGAAGAATCCAACCACTGCAACCTCAACAATCCAACCAGAGCACAATCCCACCACTGCAACCCCAACAATCCAACCAACCACAATACAACCACTGCAACCTCCAACAATCCAACCAGCACAATACAACCACTGGAACATCCAACTAGCAAAATCCAACCACTGCAACCTCAAAACAATTCAACCACTGCAACCTCCATCAGTTCAACCAGCACAATCCAACCACTGCAGCCACCAACAATCTAACAAACACAATCCAACCACTGCAGCCTCCAAAAATCGAATGAGCACAATCCAACCACTGCATCCTCCAAAAATCCAACTAGCACAATCCAACCACTGCTACCTCCAACAATCCAACCATCACAATCCAACCACTGCAACCTCAAAACAATCCAACCACTGCAACCTCCAAAAATTCAACCAGCATAATCTAACCACTGCAACCTCCAACAATCCAACATCATAATCCAATCACCACAACCACCAACAATCCAACCATCACATTATCAAATCACTGCAACCTCCAACAATCCAACCATCTCAATCCAACCACTGCAACCTCCAACAATCCAACTATCACAATCTACCCTAACTGGATTTTTTTTACAGCCAAATCACATCTCTAAAATTGTTGAATAGAAGTAAATCACAGAGTAGTGGCAAAAATGTTTTTGGTCAGGTAATGGGTCTGAGACTTGCTCTCAAGTTACTTTGCGGCCCTAGTCTTAAAGGGGTTATCTGACATCAGGTATGTGTGGATGTGTGGCAACCCAGGGTCTGGTTGCCACAATGCCATTACCTCCCTTGGGGAGTGATGTCATGCTTGGAAGCAAGAAGGGGTATCCACACCAGGTAAACTCACAGCATGCAACACTTTTCCTGACTCCAGACCTGAAGGGGGAGCTCTAACCCGGGTTCAGTGGAGCTCCCCTACAAATTCTGGCCTCGAGGAGGAGTTAGTCAGAAAGTTAGTGAGTGGTGAGTGAGTGAGTCAGTCTGAGAGGAAGAACAGTACAGACATGCTGGAAACTGGAGCCAGAGGAGCTCGTTCCAGGATTGACAGCAGCAAGCATGAGGGACCCGTTGGAGAGGGTTTGAGGAATGAGAGATTGCCTGGTGAGCGGAGTCAGTTGCCGGCTCACCCCAGAGCAGAGCACCAGAAACGGACACCGGAGTTCGAGGTTGTGCAGGTACGAAAGACCCAGCAGCCAAAATCAGAGGATGGGAGACTCAAGGTTTACCAGCCACATCAAAGCACCTGGAGGCACAGCAACATCCGAGAGCTCAGGGACAGTCGTCAGAGGATTGGTGCCTGAGAAGGGCTCAGGCTGCCTGCCATATGGGTGAGAGACTTACCAGCAGGAAGAGAGGGTCGCAGCTTAGCTACAGGCAGCAAGGACCAGCAAAGAAGAGCGCAGCAGGGAGGTCTCATATCCTACTGGGTGAGGAGATCCCCAACTTGCTTGCAGGCCACCCAGACTCACAACAGGACCTGTGTTCAGTGTCCTGGTTTAAACCTGCAACTACCAGTAAAGGTAACGGAGACTACGTACTGTGTGTTTGTCGGTTATTCTGCATCCCCAATGGCCTACCACCGCCATAGACTATACTGGTTGCCCTGGGGAACAGCTAAACCTGTGGGCATTGATATCACCTTACCTGCAATTCCATCATCCCAGAGGTCCCGCATCGCAGTGTCGGCCATCAATAGCCGAACATCGCGTTTGGTGTCACAACTTTAATCCCCAAAACCATAACCCCCGCATTTTTATTGACACCATCAGGGTCACGGAGCTGGGTCTCGATCCCTGTGACTCCCCAGCAGTACTATTGCCCGGTTCCAAGTAGCCCAAGGCCCTGGGGGACATGTCAGATGCAACATCAGTGGTGCCACTCACTGATGCAGAAGTGAGTAGCGCTAGACAACCCCTTTATAAAATGTACCTATGTCCAGGGGCAACAAGTGCTTTTACTAAAGTCAATGGCAAAACAAATTCTGTACTGCCAGATTTAGTCGATTGGGAATCCACAAACAATGAAGTCTCATCTGATTTTTCTTTCTCACTTCAATGTCTCTTGTGGGCAAAGACAAGGAAAAAATGCAATATGAAAAAAGAAGGATTGTGTATTCTGAATAATGACAGATTATAAATATGAGTCCATGGGGTAAGTATCTCAAAACAGGAGCTTCCACAAGGACATGGTCAACATTTGGATTGAGTCATTGGAGAGGAACCTTAAAAGTGTTGTCCAGGTTTGGGATGAAATTCTGCAGTTTATATAACTAAAGAGTTTGGAATCCTTACAGCGCACACAATACACACTGTCAAGATTCTCCGATGACATTGCAAGACTGGATAGTAATGTCGCCACAAGTATGCAATTTGCATACTTCAACCCAAATTCTCACTAGACGTGTGCAGCCATGATCAAGACATGTCTAATCGGAATGTGAATACGTATATGTAAATTACATATTTGAGGTCAGCTCTCTCACAATTGCATCACATAGAGCAGGGGTCTCAAACTCCAGGCCTCGAGGGCCGCACACAGTCCAGGTTTTCAGGATTTCCTTAGAATTTGACAGTTGGTCATTTGATTACCAACTGTCAAATACTATGGAAATCCTGAAAACCTGCACTGTGTGCGGCCCTTGAGGCCTGGAGTTTGAGACCCCTGACATAGAGTGACTGCAGAATTTCAACCCAAACCTGGACAACCTTATTAACAGTTCAACGAGATTCAAATTAACATGTATTGTTTCTGGATGGAGTGACCTATCCTACAGCGCCACACATATTTTTGTGTTACCCCTTTCCCTTCAGTCATTATGGTTAATTACATTTTTGGCCAAGGAAAAATCATCACCTCTGCATGGTCAACTTTTCCCAGTACAGTTGCTAAGCATATAATGGTATTTTTTAATATTTATATCTAAAGCCACCTTAAAATCAGCCACAACAGAAGGATTGATGAGCTTTCCAGATGTATGTTGTTTACTTGTCATGCTATTAGGCTTGAGAGTAAGTGGGCCACTATACCAGCAATGCCAGCACTAGCAGGTAAGTATATCACACATCTGGACACATGTATTTATGATTCCTCTTTATGAACCATTCCCTACAGATTTCTATATACAGTGTTATAAGAAAGAAATGCACCAGCACATATGGAATACAGGCTATTATCCTGGTAGAGGATACCCACCACCTACCTAAATCAACGGGACAAAAATAGAGCTAATTCAACAGTATACCACTTTTATAACACTATAAGATTCTGCTGATTGTTATCACATATATAATTGCCTTCCATAATACAGAATACCAATAGACAAGGGACGGACACCCTTTGGGAACCATCCACCTACCTAATACAACAGGGTTTGTTCAAACATAGATGCGGGTGATCCATAGCTCCATCTCTTTCCATATAGACCTAATTGTACCACAATATATTTCTCGGATTCCCTCTACAGAACTGAATGAACCGATAACGGTATTTTAAGTGCTCCCAAGTCTACATTCTTAACTGAGGTAACTCAATTCACCCAACCTAGTTGACTGAGAGAATAAGCATACTCTATAACCTTGTTCCTTTTTCTACAGTTCCATATACTCTATGTCCTGAACCATTATAACTACAGACATCACGTCTATCTCCCAGGACTACATAGCAAGACAGGTAGATTAACTGGTTCTGCTTCTCTTTTTTTCTGTCATTCTTTCCACTTAAACAATTGAGACTTCCTTGAACCTTTTTTCCTCTCCATGACTCGAGCTAACTTGTGGTGGATGTAATGTGATACTGGTCTGGATCACGATTGATATACCTTTATGACTTCCGACATGTTTTCTTTGTAACTAATGTAAATTCTGTAAATTATATAACCATGATAAGTAACTGTTAGCACATATACGTTTTATGTTTTAGCGACACTGTGACCAAGGCCACAGTGTGGCCGAAACGTTAATATCACCCTAGTCGCATCCAAATAAAGCATCCACTTTCAGCGTATTTTCAAAAAAGACTCTTGTGTGCAGTGAATCATAACTACATTAACATAAAGGATCACAGGGATCTGTTGACTTTCAGCAAACCTCCACGTTAGAGTGCTCGCCATTTCTAAACTTACCTTAGAAGAAACAACAGGAAGGTACAAGTTGCAGTCTGTGACCCAGTGATCCGGAATGAACAGGTTCCACAGTCTGTGGCCTATAGGTGTGTCCATGATTTTCTTTCCACAAATTTTAAGAATTCGATTTCTCACTATACGGCTAGAGTCAGATTACCGTTTTTAGATGTGCCCCGTGGAGTCGCGCTAAAAACTTAGACTTTGTCAGCAATAACGCAGTGCTAACGCCATGTTAGCACCGCGTTACCGTTGCCAATACTTACCTATGGAGATCGCGCCTCTAACACGGCTTACACGCCGACATCTTAGTGAAATCTCGCGCTATTTCCTAACGCGATCAACGACACTTCTGAAAGCGTCTTTGCTCACGTTTCGGAAATAAAGCGAGATTTCACTCAGATGCTAGCGTTGGAGCTGCGGTAAGGCCCGCATCCCATAGGTTAACATTAGCAGCATTATCACGATGCTAACATGGCGTTAGCACCACGTTATTGCTGGCAAATCCTATGTTTTTGGCGCGACTCCCCCGGGGCATGGCTAAAAACGTTAATCTGACCCTAGCCTTTTAGTCCAATATATTATTGTAATATGCTGGCAAAACCCTTGATATGCTGTAGTCCATATTACGACCACTGGGTCACCACATAAAGACCCATATGGCATAAACATTTCCAAAAAAACTACCAAAATTACCAAAAATCATTTATTTTTGAACTTCTACTCATGTGTCACATATCTCAGAAAATGTTGGACCAAAGGGAAATGTTAAGGACACATCTATAAAAATGATTACGAAAACATCTCCACAGTCAGCATCTTAAAGATCCCACATTATCATCCTACACAGTCACCTATGTCCTGACAAGTGTCCTACCATGTCATGACATCTTCTTGCATCTTCTTGAATGACCTGCATGATTGTTTGGCCTCTGGAACAACCTCATGGGTCCAGCACCTGTTTTTTGCCATGTGTCAGACTTGGAGGTCGGGATTGCCTGTTCTACCATTTATTGCTTGTACGGCACATTTGAGTCCCATACACCATTTTGAATCAGCTCTGTACAGCCAGCCTCTACTTCTACTTGCCAACACATACTTTATAAAGGACATTAGTTTGATTCCTAAAACCAGATTACATTTGTAACCAGATGCAACTCGCTCTTTTTTAATTCTGCCTGGTTAATGTAACGTATATGTACATATGTAGGATGCAATTATCTATATTCTTCGTGCCGGCATATTCCCATGTTTATGCCTTGGTGATAAATACACTGAGTCAGCAACATGTTTCTGAATGCAGTCATCAGGGCTCTTATGGGACCTAAAGGGTAACAACAGTCATTGATTTCTTTCCAACAGTCCTCGAAGTCTATCACTTGAAGTCTTTTATTGTTGTTTTAAGATTTGGCCTCTCTGCAAACCAACTAATAACAATGATGTCCAGATCTAAGCATGGGAACATTCTGGAATAATGAACACACCATATTTAGTTTGATTTATTACTTAGATAGTATCTGTAAAACAGAAAGGACTAGGTTCAAATACTTATTATAGTCTTCATGTCTGAACAGAAATGTTAGGATTAGAAACAAGGATGTTTGTTGGGCGTGATAACTCACAGCTATACTGAAAATGCTCGGACTGACAAACTCAAAGTAAAACCTATTTATTTTATGTTGGTATGGATTTTTTTAATATGTATTTGTATTTTTATTTAAAGTGTAAAATGCTAAAGAATTTCTCTCACAATATGAGAGAAAAAACCTATTACTATTGATATTAGAGACATTTTATCGCAGTTATTTGGATCACCCCCTGGTGATCGCACACATGTAACCTATTGTCTGAACAGTAGTAATGGTAGGACAACTCCTTTTAGCTTGGTAAGAGCAGCCTTAAGGCCACATTACACGTAGCGATGTTCCAGCGATCCCGCCAATGATCCGACCTGGCCGGGATCGCTGGAACATCGCTGTGTGGTCGCTGGTGAGCTGTCAAACAGGCAGGTCTCCTCAGCGACCAGCGACCTGTGCAACAACCTCGACATCATGGAAAAGAATATAAACTATTCTTTTCCATGATGTCGAGGTCCGCTACTTTATTCTGATAGGCTGGAGTAAGTGAAGAACGCTGGTAACCAGGGTACACATTGGGTTACTAAGCAAAGCGCGCTGTGCTTAGCAACCCGAGTGTACCCTGATTACCAGCGCGCTGTGCTTAGTAACATCGATGTGTACCCTGGTTACCAGGGAACACATTGAGTTAGAGGGGCGTCACACACGCTTATGTATGCTGCCCAGCGGGAGACCGACGACCAAAAATGGTCCTGGCCATTCTGCAACGATCAGCGAGCTCATCGCTGGTCGCTGTGGCAGGTCACACACAGCGACTTCGCTAGCGAGGTCGCTGCAATGTCACAAAACCTGTGACATTGCAGAGACATCGGTAGCGATGTCACTGCATGTAATCCGGCCTTAAGGCTAGAGTCAGACTTGCATCTGGCCCTAGCCTGGCGCTGACTGCGTTTCCTGTGCGCTGATCAAAAGCGCATATCCGGGTCTTCTCAGTGGAGGCGGCAGGTGCAGAAAGCATAAGGTTACCATAGCAGTGCACAGGCAGGCGGCGCATAGCGTTTCCTGCCGTTAACTCTAGGCGCTATGCCTGCTTGGGACTAAGTTTTTAACGGATGCACAAGTTTAACGGATGCGCAAGTCAGACGCAAGTCTAACCCTAGCCTAAGTGTCTGCTTAAAGGGAATGTGTAGACAGAAAATAATCTATTATTATTAGTAATAGTATTGTATTTATTATACCGTATATACTCACGTATAAGCCGAGTTTTTCAGCCCAAAAATTGGGCTGAAAAGTACCCCCCTCGGCTTATACGCGAGTCAGTGCTGTATACCGATGTATACATCGGTACATACCGATGTATACATCGGTATACAGCAGCCCCCGTAATGCAGGGCCCCCCAGCCTCGCTCCGGTCACCTGTAAAGGAAACTATACTTATCACAGTGCCGCTGTCCGCGCCCGCTCGCACCCGCTCGCAGCTGCCGTACGCGATCCTCCATCTTCATGCGTCTTCTTCCTGTTTCTGTGCTCGTCGCAGGCAATGACGTCATTCCCTGCGACGAGCACAGGAAACAGGAAGAAGAGGCATGAAGATGGAGGATCGCGTACGGCAGCTGCGAGCGGGTGCGAGCGGGCGCGGACAGACAGCGGCACTGTGATAAGTATAGTTTCCTTTACAGGTGACCGGAGTCAGGCTGGGGGGGGCCTGGATTACGGGGGCTGCTGTATACTACCGCTGGGGCTGCAATATACTGCCACTGGGGCTGTATACACCACTGGGGCTGCAATACCACTGGGGCTGCTGTATATAGGGGCTGCAATACCACTGGGGCTGCAATACCACTGGGGCTGCTGTATATAGGGGCTGCTGTATACACCACTGGGGCTGCAATACCACTGGGGCTGCTGTATATAGGGGCTGCAATACCACTGGGGCTGCTGTATATAGGGGCTGCTGTATACACCACTGGGGCTGCAATACCACTGGGGCTGCTGTATATAGGGGCTGCAATACCACTGGGGCTGCAATACCACTGGGGCTGCTGTATATAGGGGCTGCAATACCACTGGGGCTGCAATACCACTGGGGCTGCTGTATATAGGGGCTGCTGTATACATCACTGGGGCTGCAATACCACTGGGGCTGCTGTATATAGGGGCTGCAATACCACTGGGGCTGCTGTATATAGGGGCTGCTGTATACACCACTGGGGCTGCAATACCACTGGGGCTGCTGTATATAGGGGCTGCTGTATACACCACTGGGGCTGCAATACCACTGGGGCTGCTGTATATAGGGGCTGCAATACCACTGGGGCTGCTGTATATACCACTGGGGGCTGCTGTATATCATACTGCTGGGGCCTGTATACCACTGCTGGGGGCTGTATACCTGTGCTGGGGTCCACCCTTGGCTTATACGCGAGTCAATAGATTTTCCCAGGTTTTGGGGGCAAAAGTAGGGGGGTCGGCTTATACACGGGTCGGCTTATACACGAGTATATACGGTAATAATTGTTATACAATTATTTTATTTATTTATTGTTTTTATTTTCTCAGGTTCTTGAGAATCATAGAATCACAGAATATTAGAGTTGGAAGGGATGTCAAGGGCCATCGGGTCCAACTCCCTGTGAGTGCAGGTTTCCTAAATCATCTCAGCTATATGTTTATCCATCTTCAGCTTGAAGATTTCCAGGATGGAGAGCTTACAACCTTCCATGGCAGCTTGTTCATAGAATCACAGAGTTGAATGTATTTTTTAAACATTTTGTGTATTTTTTTTTCTTATCACAATCTATATTTCATAACCCTCTCCTACTGTATCCTCACCCGTCCCTTGTAGACTGTGAGCCCTTGTGGGCAGGGTCCTCTCCTCTCCTACTGTATCCTCACCCGTCCCTTGTAGACTGTGAGCCCTCGTGGGCAGTGTCCTCTCTCCTCTCCTACTGTATCCTCACCCGTCCCTTGTAGACTGTGAGCCCTCGTGGGCAGGGGTCCTTTGTCCTTCTGTACCTTGTGCACCTTATATTGTTCATGTATATTGTACTTGTTTATGTATGCCCTTTCCACATGTAAAGTGCCATGGAATAAATGGAGCTATAATAATAAATAATAATAATAATTTAAAAAACTAAAATATTGCAATTTTCATACGGGACACTAGTCTTGTTTTAGACTCACATGTCATGTCCTTTCGGGAACATAGCTCATATGTTTTTTTCGGCTCCCAATAATTAAATAGGTGGATCTAACTCAGGGATCCTCTAGAGCTCTACAGCAGCATTATAAGGGACCTAACAGGTTCCCCATAGCCAGCTCCGATGCCAAGATATTGTATAAGGATCCTTTCGGGAACAGTTGGCAGCAGTTTCCATATAAGTAGAGGTAAGATAGCAATAACTATTAACTAGTGATGAGCTAGTAGTTTGGTATTCAGGTGCGGATAAGTCTAACCAAATACTATTTACAATCTGGATATTTGTCTCGAATGATCATAATGCAAGTCAATGGGAAACTCAAATAATTGTGTAAGGAATATTTTTCACAAATACCAGGAATGGATGAAAAATACAGAAGTGGTGACGTCTTACTATTAGCCCACGTTCACACGTTGAGTATTTGGGCAGTATTTTACATCATCATTTACACGTCAAACCCAATAATGGAACAATCAGAGGAAAAGTATAATAGAAACCCATCACCACTTCTGTATATTTCATCCACTGACCAAAAACTGAACATGTACATGATGTGGCCTCAGACCGAGGAGAGACAACTAGTGGTAACTTTTGTAATAAGTTGATTTGCAGATTGCCTATTTAACACAATGCTTTTCAAATGAGATCAAGTTGTCTGAAAGTACAATGACCATTTAAGGATAAGAAATTGGATCACGAAAATTCAATAAATTAGTTAGAAGCAATGTAGAAATAATAATGAGATTTTTCTTTTTATTTGAGGCATTGACTCTAGTGCTGCACAAAGAACACTTACAGAAACTCAGGGACAGCGTGGTTAGAAGACGATTGCCAGACAATGGCACGTTCTTAGGACAATTAAATAAAAATAACTTATTTTAAGAGCTATTGTGTTTTCAAACCCAATATAAAACTGAAAACATGGAGAGTACTACAGGAGAAGTCAAGGCGTACTGAAGACTTCGGCATTCTTCTACTAGATGGAAAACTCTCTAGCAAGTCGGATCTGGTAGTAATTTAGGTTGAACGGTGTTTCCAATTTTTATGTAAATAAAGTTTATTCATTGTAATATAAAAAGTTATTCTACGCTCTGCATGCTGTCAGTGAATGGAAGCAAGGTTGTAAACTTGTCCTGATCACGTCAGCTGCCTTGTTTAGTGTCACTATACTCTCTAAGAATACATTTTGCCTATAGATGTTCTTAAAGGAGTGTTCTTGTGAAAACAAATTAAGTAAGAAGTAAGTTAGTAAGAAGATTGGCTCTCACAGTTTCCAGTGTATATTCATAATTCATTTAATCAAAGTCATCCTATATGTAATACATTTCAGCTTAGATTAAGCTTTTTTAAACATAGATAGGTCATAACTTGTTTTAAAAAGACAACCCCTTTAAAAATGTTTGCATTCATTAACAGCGAGGAAAGACTGAAAAATCTGAAAAACAGCAATAGTTGAAAAATTACCAAACATTTTGTAATATACATACTTGGACATATTGCCAGGGACCTTGGTCTCCGTAGAAGTTCCCACCAAGTCAGGCTGTGCCTGTTCCTTCATATTGCTATGGAATGCTATCCTCTACTATAGTCGGGTTGAATGCAAGAGTTCCAGTAAAGAAGGCTTTCATCTCTGCAAGAACTGGAAGGTCCAACTGGAGTTTTCCAAAGAACACAACCAATGGAAAGAGACAGATTGGTCTAAGGTGTTGTGGTCGGATGAATCCAAGTTCAATCTGTTTAGCAGTGATGGCAAGCACTACACTGTGTGCAGAATTATTAGGCAAGTTGTATTTTAGATTATTATTTTTATTGTTGATCAACAACTATGTTCTCAATCAACCCAAAAGACTCAAATATCAAATATTTTTGGAAGTTGGAGTGTTTTTTTTTTAAGATTTGGCTATCTTAGGAGGATATCTGTGTGTGCAGGTAACTATTACTGTGCAGAATTGTTAGGCAACTTAATAAAAACCAAATATATTCCCATCTCACTTGTTTATTTTCACCAGGTAAACCAATATAACTACACAAAATTTAGAAAAGAAACATTTCTGACATGCAAAAACAAAACCCAAAAAAATTAGTGAGCAATATAGCCACCTTTCTTTATGATGACACTCAACAGCCTTCCATCCATAGATTCTATCAGTTGCTTGATCTGTTTACGATCCACATTGTGTGCAGCAGCCACCACAGCCTCCCAGACACTGTTCCGAGAGGTGTACTGTTTTCCCTCCCTGTAGATCTCACATTTTAGGAGGGACCACAGGTTCTCTATAGGGTTCAGATCAGGTGAACAAGGGGGTCATGTCATAATTATTTCTTCTTTCAGACCTTTACTGTCCAGCCACGCTGTGGAGTAGTTGGATGCATGTGATGGAGCATTGTCCTGCATGAAAATCATGTTTTTCTTGAACGATACCGACTTCTTCCTGTACCACTGCTTGAAGAAGTTGTCTCCCAGAAACTGGCAGTAGGTCCGGGAGTTGAGTTTCGCTCCATCCTCAACCCGAGAAAGTCCCACAAGTTCATCTTTGATGATACCAGCCCATACCAGTACCCCACCTCTACCTTGCTGGTGTCTGAGTCGGAGTGGAGCTCTTTGCACTTTACAGATCCAGCCTCTGGCCCATCCATCTGGCCCATCAAGAGTCCCTCTCATTTCATCAGTCCATAAAACCTTTGAAAAATCAGTCTTAAGATATTTCTTGGCCCAGTCTTTATGTTGTATCTTATGTTTCTTGTTCAAAGGTGGTCGTTTTTCAGCTTTCTTTACCTTGGCCATGTCCCTAAGTATTTATCGATAAAAGGAGACACAAGAGGTGCAGATGGTGCCTTATCAAAAGGACACTTGGTTCGTTTGTAGGTCACAAAGGGGTCCACTCACCTTTTCAGGCTGTGTCACCCACAACTAGTTTGAGCACTTTAGCAGCTGCTGCAGAACCTCCACCATCTCGCCAAAACCGCAGGAAAAACAAGTTTAAACAGGAATGGTTTCCACATCAGATGTACCCTGAGGAAGGTGTGAGGGTTGCACCGAAACGCATTGGTTTATGGTGGAATAAAGAAAGTGATGGAGGAAACAATCCTTTTGGAGTACATTTATTGAAGCAGCAGTGCGGACCGTGGAAACCATTCCTGTTTAAACTTCAGCATGTCCCTAAGTATGGCACACCTTGTGCTTTTTGATACTGAAGTAACGTTGCAGCTCTGAAATATGGCAAAACTGGTGGCAAATGACATTTTGGCAGATTCACACTTGATTTTCATCAATTCATAGGCAGTTATTTTGCCAGTTATTTTGCTTTTTTGCCTAACACGCTTCTTGCGACCTTGTTGGCTATTTGCCATGAAACGCTTGATTGTTCGGTGATCACGCTTCAAATGTTTGGCAATTTCAAGACTGCTGCATCCCTCTGCAGGACATCTTACAATTTTGGACTTTTCAGAGCCCGTCACATCTCTCTTCTGACCCATTTTGCCTAAGGAAAGGCATTTTCCTAATAATTAAGCACGCCTTATATAGGGTGTTGATGTCATTACACCACACCCCTCCTCATTACAGAGATGCACATCACCTGATTTACTTAATTGGTAGTTAGCTCTCAAGCCTATACAGTTTGGAGTAGGACAATATATCTAAAAAGTATCATGTAATCAAAATACTCATTTGCCTAATAATTCTGCACACAGTATATATATAGCACAATTGGAAAGCATGATGATGTAAAGTAACAACCACTAATAGTGAAACCTGATGATGGCAATGTCATGGTTTGTGGCTGCTTTTCTCCATCTGCTATTTGCCCTCTGCGTAGACTTGATAAAAAAATATAAATGCTGCCATGTGCAAAGATATACTGGAGAGTGTAATGCTGCCACATGGTAAAACCAATTAGGCAGGGGCTGGAGATTCCAGAAAGATAATGATCCTAAGTAGAGATGAGCGGTGTTCAATTTGACATGTTCACCAATCTCATATTCAACCTGTTTTTAAAGATGTTCTAGTCATTCAGCGAATGCAAACAATTAGCTTCAAATTCGGCAGTTTGAAGTTATGTTCGATAACGCTTTGTTCACCAAAAGCGTAACTGGATTTTCACAGTAATACTGTTATTGAATATTAATATCCAGTTTCAGTGTATAGTGTGCGTAGGGGGCAGCGTTTAGATCAGTGCTGCTGAAATAATGCCGATCTCCATTTTTTTTCTCCTAACCGCATATACTGTGGAGCGGTGCAGGCTGTCAGCCAATCACACACACAGCAAAGTGCATTTTTTGCACACAAGCAAGGGCATATGTCATGGGCTGTGTATGTCACATGTCTTTGCCCTATAAGACCCAGCCATTTTCCCCATCGCCGCCATTACCTCAGTGCTGCAGTTGTGTGTCAGTCAGGCACCGCTACTGCTGCTGTGGGCGCTAAAAAGTGTGACTTAGACAGATAGTGAGCAAATATCAAGTTAGATAGACAGATAGGTTTAGGGAGTAGGGACTAGTTGAAACATCAGCCCTTTTGAGGGCTACTTCATAGAAGTAGAAACTAGTTGTACTTTCAGCCCTTTTGAGGGCTAGGTTAGAGCAGTTCCTAGCAGTTTTTGCCAGGCAAGTGTGTGCCAGTGCTGTGCAAGTCTATCCGGGACCAAGTGTCTTTCGGTTCGCGCCGCTGCTCCAATAAGTATTAGAAACACTGGAGTGTTTTAAATGAAAGATCTTCAGTTTTATTTCCGACGCGTTTCGGAGCTAAACACCCAGCTCCTTCCTCAGGTCATTCCCTGAGGAAGGAGCTGGGTGTTTAGCTCCGAAACGCGTTGGAAATAATACTGAAGATCTTTTATTTAAAACACTCCAGTGTTTCTAATACTTATTGGAGCAGCGGCGCGGACCGAAAGACACTTGGTCCCGGATAGAGTTTCACCCCCACGATTGTGGAAGTGCGGTCCCGGCTGCGGCTGCTGTGTTTGAGCGATCAAGCTGGTTGTGGGCTTCACAACCGTATCAGGTGAGCAGTTTTCACACTGTATGGGATTCGTTTTGTATTAAGGATAAGACCCTATGCGCATTCTCATTTTTTAGATAGTGCTGTGCAAGTGTTTTTCACAGCATCTGGCCAAATCTAGCTCAGGCAATCCTTTTGGGCTGGTAGTGTAGCACTGCTGTGAAGAAAGCTACATCAAATGTCTTCAGTAGCCAATTTTTTACTGCAGCTAGCCCAGGCAATCTTTTTGGGCTAGTAGCAGTTTCTGGTAGTCAGCAGTGTAGCCCAGCTGTAAAGTAAGCTACACCGCCTGTCTATGCAGTAGCCAGTTTTTTACTGCAGCTAGCCCAGGCAATCCTTTTGGGCTAGTAGCAGTGTCTGTTAGGTCAGTGGTGTAGCCCACTTGTGAACCAAGCAACACTGCCTGTCTATTTCATACTAATTTTTAATTGCATCTAGCCCAGTTAATAGTTTGGGCCTAGTAGCAGTGTCTGTTAGCCAGTGGTGTAGCCCATTTGTCAATCAAGCTATACCGCCTGTCTATTTCATACTAATTTTTAACTGCATCTAGCCCAGGTAATAGTTTGGGCCTAGTAGCAGTGTCTGTTAGTCAGTGGTGTAGCCCACTTGTCAACCAAGCTACACCGCCTGTCTATTTCATACTAATTTTTAACTGCATCTAGCCCAGGTAATAGTTTGGGCCTAGTAGCACTGTTTAGCCACTCAGCTCTGCTCGATTTCCACCCAATTGTTCTTGCCAACAACTGCAGAGTTGCCAAATTGTTCACACACAAAATGAGTGGCAAAAGGCCTGCTGCTGGTGGAAAGGGGAATAGGCCTGGTGGGAAGGGAAAAATTGTTTATGTCCGTGGGGTAGGTGGTAAAGCAACAGTAACATCTGCTGAAAAAATACCATCTTCCAGCCAAAGTAAGATGTTAACTTCTTTCTTTGGACAATCTGATATGATCCCTTTCGTACAGATACGACCATCGCTACCAATTGTAGATGACGCACAAAAAGAGCAGGTGCTTGAATGGATCTCAGGTGATGCATCAAGTGGCCCCTCCTCCACCTCAACTTCAACATCCCAAATACTGCAGTCCTCTGAGGTGTCACCCCAATCGCACTTGCTTCCTCCCAGCTTCCAAGTCTCCAGCCACCCTACTGAGTATGGGGTAACACAGATGGTTGAGTCTGCAGAGCTGTTCAGTCACACTATAGCCTGGGAATCAGAGTTCTGCTCCAAAGCTGCTGTGAGTCCAGACAAGGAAATGATCTGCACTGATGCCCAGAAGCTTTGTGAGTCGGATCTAGGCCCAGATGAAGAAGGTTCTGAGCATTATGTAGACCCTCCTTCCCAAACTGTAACTCCTCTTAGTTGAGACAATGTGAAAGATGCTGATGAGACTCAGATATCCGAATGGAATGACAACTTGACTTTTCGGTCAGGGCAGGAAGAGGTTGTCTCTGAGGATGAGGGGTGAGAACACACAAGGTGATGATGAGGTTGGAGATCCCACTTACTGCCAACCCACAATCAGCCAGTCGATGAGGTCAGCAGAGGAGGTGGAGGAGGATGATAGTGATGACGAGGTTGGGTTGCGCCTTGCTAGACAGAGACGGAGTACTGAAAGCTCGTCAACAACTGCATCCTCAGCCACAACTCTGCCTCTGAGCAGAAGTTGTGGTGGCTCTGCAGATCGCATGGGCTCTAAGCCTTTCCTATCCTGGGCCTTTTTTGACATCGCATAGGATCACCCAATTCATGTCATTTGTAAGATTTGTCACCAATCTCTAAGTATAGGCCAAAAAATCAATAGTTTGAGTACTTCATGCATGAACCGTCACATGGATATGAAGCATAAGTCGCAGTGGGAAGCTCACTGTGCTACAATGTGGCCTAGCGGGGCGGGCCAACCACCGTCTGCCCCATCAAGTGCATCCGCATGCTCTTCATCCTCTGTGACTGTGGGGACAGCAGTCACACATGCTTTTGGACGCAGACCTTCCACCTCTTTACCTGCAACAGCCAGTGTGATTGGCAGGTCATCAGTTCTTTTGGAAGTGGAAACACCTGCTGGTGTTGAGCTCTCTCAGACATCAAGAGCACCAACTTTGGATGAAGGCAACATAATATCTCCGCCTGCACCTTCCTGACAGACCAGCAGTTTGCCGGGGACACCCTACTCAGCCCCATCTCAGCACAGCAGCCAGGCCTAGGTCCCTCAGGTGTGAACAAGTAAAAGACCATTTCCTCCTAGCCATGACAAAACTAAGAGGTTGACTCTCACCATCTGCAAGCTGTTGACTTGCTGCCTTTCTGGCTGGTGGACACAGAGGATTTTCGAGACCGTCGCAGTGCCCCAGTACCAGATACTCAGTCGCCACTACTTCTCTAAGAAAGGTGTGCCTGCGCTACACCAGCATGTTGCACTCAACATCACCGCTTCCTTGATAAACTCTGTGTGTGACAGGGTGCATTTCACCACAGACACTTGGACCAGTAAGCATGGACAGGGGCGTTACATGTCGCTGACTGGGAATTGGGTAACTATGGTGAGAGCTGGAGAAGGGTCTGCTGTACAAGTCTTGCCGTCTCCACGAGTTGTGCGTCGATCCTCTGTATGTAGAAGTTCCTCCACTGCTTCTGCCTCCTCAACCTCGTCTTGGTTCTCCATCTCTGCCCAAAGTCTACCTGGTAATGCCACCTGCATTCTAATTTCACAGAAGGAATCCTGCACACTCCCTTACAATGCTGGCAGCAGGGCTCAACGGCATCAGGCAGTCTTTACCTTGAAATGTCTGGGAAATGTGAGTCACATAGCTGAGGAGTTGTGGTCAGCTCTGGAGACCAAGTTTCATCAATGGTTGTCTCCACTCAACCTGCAGCCAGGGAAGGCCGTGTGCGACAATGATGCAAACCTAGGTGCGGTCCTTCACCGGGGCAATGTGACACACGTGCCTTGTATGGCTCACGTCTTAAACCTGGTTGTCTAGCAATTTTTAACCCACTATCCTGGCCTAGATTGGCTTCTGCAGAAGGCACGGTCGCTGTGTGTTCACTTCAGCCATTCGCATTCCACAGCTCAACAACTTGCATCGCTCTAGAAGTCTGTCGGCCTGCTGGTTCATTGTCTGAAATGCGATGTGCCAACACACTGGAATTTGACTCTGCACATGTTGCAGCGCCGAGCCCTGTTGCAACATGTTATGACGTATAGCCTAGGCCAATGAGATCCAGAGAATGGGCAGATCACGCTGCAGGAGTGGTCTCAGATCAAGGACCTATGCACCCTTCTGCATCGTTTTGAAATGGTGCCGAAGATGTTCAGCGCTGACGATGCCATTATCAGCATAACTATTCCAGTCATCTACATGCTGGCGCACACTCTAAACAGTATTCGGAGTCAGGTGGTGGGATAAGAGGAGGGGGAGGAAGTACAGGAGGAGTCATATGCAGAAGGGATAACAAGATCTCCAAGGTCCAGACGGTCAGCAGCACCAAGGCGGCAGGCATAGTAGGGTGGGGGAGAGAGATTAACGAGGGTGTATGATAGCAGCCAAACTGTAGGGCCGCACAGTCGAGGCCTGGAGTTGTCCACCCCTGCACAAGAGGGTGCATTATCTAGAGTGGATTCCATGATGCCAGATGACGTGCCTCTTCATGTAATTAGTTTTTTAACACATCTCATATTTTCATACCAATCTAGTCTACGTTTCATGCAGTTGTGCAGACAAAAAATGTATTTTTTAAATTAAATAAACAGAAATATTCTGTTTTATGGTATCAGAAACTAAAACGTAGTTCTGCTAACAAGTGATAATAAGACACCCAACAATGTTGGCGAGCATGCACCATGCGAAAATTCTTGAGGGACAAACCAAAAAACACCACTGAAGATTACGTAGATAGCGCTGTCCAAGAGACAGTAGAAGTATTGAAGATTACAGGTATAGGGGAAATTAAAGTTGTAAATTGCATTTTTAAGCATTTTACAACATGTGAGTGTATCATCTTCACTGTTTCTTCTTCTCATTAGCCAAGTTTCAAAGACCATGATTGCAGAGCTTCGACTCTGTATCTAGTAATTAGGAAACATAATCACCATTCGGACTACAGTGAGTATAAAACCTAAGGAAGCCAAGAAGTGCAGGTAATATTTAGCTTCCCAGTAAACAGTCACTTAAAATACCAGCTCACATATATTGAACAATTTTACCAGATTCCTACTAATTAATCCAACTGAATAATACGGGAACATTTAGACCCTCCGAGATTCTACAATCAGATGTTGCTTCTCCTTGGTCCAGTAAACTTTGGAATTTTTTTCATTCAATGAAAAGAACAGGAAAAGTTCAATTCCAATAAAATTGACCATCATGAATAGGTCTGATTCACAAAGCCCCCTACACAACCATAAAACACTTTCCTACAAACCCAGCCATATTTACTGCTTCTCTGGCTCAGAACAAAAGAAAGAGAATCATTGTCAAGACAGGAGAACAGAAGGTGACCTGAACTGGCAAAACCCAAGGCTTAAAAACATAATTTATTTGGCCTTTGGAGAATTCGGAGAATGTTTAGTGTCAAACATTATTCAATACAGGGTGACGTATGATGGCTACATGGTCTTAGAAATTGTTGGAACTTGTATAGATATTAAGCAGTAGAACTGAAATAGGTTCAGTGACTGTGGTTACAAGACAGACTGTATGACCTGTGATGGCATCTAAAGACTTCAATTTTGGTCTCATCTGACCTGACTATATTCTCGCAGTATTTCACAGGTTTATTTAAACGTTGTTGAACAAACCTTAAATGCTCTTAACATGCTTTTTGTTCAGCAACGGAGTCTTGTGTGGTGAGCATGCATGCAGGGGTGTGCATACCGGCCATGGAGAATGAGTACATATTTGAAACAATTGTACCTGCTGATTTCAGGTTTTTCTGTAGTTCTCCACAGGTAGTTCTTGGCTCTTGGACAACTCTTCTGATAATTCTTTTCACTCCTCTGTCTGAAATCTTGCAGAGAGCACCTGGTTGTGGCTGCTTAAGGTAAAATAATGTTCTTTTCATTTCCAGATTATGTTCCCAACTGCTCACTGGAACCTTTAGTAGTTTAGAAATTCTTCAGTACCCATGCCATCAGTATGTGTTAAGGTTGTGAAGTTTCTTGAGAAAGCTCGCTGGTTTTACCCATCATTAGATGTCTCCTGTGTGGCATCTTGGAAAGGAGACATCTTTTTATAGGCCATCAGTTGAACCAGCTGATAGTGGCGGGATTGTTTTCTTTTTACTGAAAGCTTTCCGTAAGTGTCATCATTTTCCATGGCTTTTTGCACCTCTCTTTCTTCATGTGTTCAATACTTTTTCCCTCTGTCATTTCTCATTATTATACAACTTAATTTACTGTTTTATTTCTTTGTCTGTGTGGATTGGATTGCTTGTTACCAACATCTGTCGAGAAAGTCAAGTCAATAGCACCTTCAGAAGTATATTTACTTAGAAAATTGGTGACGTGTTACCGTAAACACTTATTTCACCTGCTGATTGTCTTTGCCTTCTGTCATTCATATAGGTAGGAACCACCATTGGATTGGCTAAAAAAATGCCACTGTGTTAACAAGATTTTAGATACTGTAGATTAAAGAGTGAACAATATTGAAGAAAAAGGAAAAACATGGGCTCACACACCTGTCAGTATTAGTGTAATATGTAGGTGCACATTCTCAATGTGGCCATTAAAGGAAACCTGTCAGCTTGTTTTTACCCCTATCCTACCACTACCTGTCCCTGCACCTAGCTAGCATATACCTAACCATCCTTCTCTGACCTAAAACTACAATATAATGTTTGGGAAAAACGATTTATTAAATTACATTTTCCTATGGTATTGAGGGCTCCAGTCTACGTCCGTAGACTGACATGGGCAGTCTCCGGGTCTCCATTCTCCCCCCATCTCTGCTCTTATCATGCTACACTGGGCGTCATCATTCCTTCTCCTGCACGCCCCTATTTTGAAAATCCCACCTCCTCATAGACGTCAGTTCCGGTTCGGGGCACTGTGGGTGATTATCAGGTGTACGGCCCGGCTTTCAGGTGCACTGCTCGTGCAATGGGGCATGCAGTGCATCCCATACATCCGCACACTGCACAGGACAAGAAACAAAATTACGCTGTTTGCATACACTATTGGCGTAAGTACCAGGGACAGCTCACCAATTTACAGCACTGCTGCTGGTCCTGTACGCAATTTAACTACAGGACCACGGACAGTACCCTGCCTCAGAGCAGGAGCGGCTTTTAATAAAATGAAACTATAACCCGACAAATGCTGGGATCAGATAATTCTTGCCATTAACCCCTCCACTGTCAGGGTGGGATGTCACCATGTGTACACAGAGTGTACACACTCTGTGTACACATGATGGCAAGACACAATAGCACATTAACTCTTCATACACCGGCTTTTATTAGCCGCATCTGCAGGCTCTGTGCTGACATGCAGCGCAGAGCATGCAGAGATGGTTAAAATGATGAATTAAGCCCTATAACTTAAATCGTTTATTACCACCTGAGTTTTTAACTATGACGTGCTGCAAATTTAAACTCAGAGGCTTTGACAGCCGCTGAGTTTAAAATAACTGGAAAATGCTGTCCACGCACCTGAAATTTGCTTCAGGACCATGGACAGCATCATACTTACACACACTACACATGCACTCACACCTCACACTCGCAACACACTCACATGCATACAGCCATGCACACTCACCACACGCACCACACTCGCACCACACACACCCAAAAACACGCATTTCACTAGCATCACTGTCGTGCATCAAACACGCTCCGTGTTTGATGCACAACAGTGTGTCCTTAACCTAATAGTGAGTCATTTACAATACAGGTTAACCAACAAGTTTAAATTGCTGCCTGGGACCTGAGTGTATAGACAGGCCACAGCATCGTCCCTTCTAATGACACCACCCTTCTCCCCCATAGGATACTTTATTGGTTGTGTTGGAGTCTTGCATTCCATGTAAAATCTGGATATTACGTCGGGTTGCAGAGTATCACGTTAATTTAAAAAAAATCTCTGACCTCTGAGACCACCCCTATCCTGATATAAAGGGTGCACTATGGCTTCTAACTGTTCCCGGCACAGCAGAATTTCCAGCACCTGCCTCTCCAGGGACTGTCACCAGCCCCATTGGAAGTTATAGGAAAGCATTTAAATTATCTACACAGCCAGTGACAAGGACACCAATGTGAAGCAGAAAACAGTAAAGGGACATTGCACTAAATTAGCATTATGACCTCTTAGTTTTCAGGATTGTGAGGGTCTGAGAGTTAGGAGCTCCACCTTACACTATTATTTTAATACTTCTTTAAGGGCAAATAACTTAGTAAAATCCTCTTTTCAGCCATGACACACATACTTTTGGGTTTACACATGTATAACATATGGTTTAAGCAAAGTCCTTTATTAATGAAAATGTGGAGTTGAGGCTAATTGCGCATTTCTTGGCAGACATTACTTTGCCCCAAGATTTGCCAAATGAACATTTTTATGTACTTTTTAGCATTTAATCAGATCCTAATGTTAAAAACTTGACTCCAGTATATTCATCAGCAGATGGGACACATAACATTATACCTCCTGGCGTTCTGTGGTTCATCAGACGCCCAACCACAATATATGACAGTACACTGCTTGCCACAGAGCAGCCCAGGAAACCACTTGATCGATCATCTCATCTGCAGTGACAGAGGATTTTTAATAAAAATCAAAATACCATAAGTGTCATTGTAATAAAATTTCATATTCATCAATACTCTGTAATGTCCAAAAGGCTTCAAAAGACATCAAAATCTGATTTATGGTCTCATAAACTGCATCAATCTGTCAGCAGTATTTCATCCCAAAACTAGTCAAATCTAGCAATTATTTACTTTATTTTATTTTACTCATTTATATGGCACCAATAATTGCACAGCACAATACAGACATCATCATTACTGTCCCCATTGGGGCTCACAATCTAAATTCACTATCAATACATCTTTGGAGTGAGAGAGGAAACTGGAGAACCCGTAGGAAACCCATATAAATAGGAGGAGAACATACAAACCTCATGCATATGATGTCCTTGGGATTTGAACTCTGGACCCCAGCACTACAGACCATGCAGCCGCTATTGGACTCGTTAGTCAGGAGCAGGGGCGTAACTACAGGAGGTGCAGGGGTTGCAACTGCACCCAGGCCCTGCAGTCTAGGGAGCCCCAAAAGTCCCTTTGGCCTGTAGAAAAAGGCTAATGCTATTAAAGATTTGCAATAATTGGGAGCACCATTGGAGCTTCTGCATTGGGGCCCATGAGCTTCAAGTTACACCACTGGTCAGAGGGACCCGGTGCCAACTATTCCTTACTTCAGATTTATACAGTAACTTTTTCATTCAAGACAAATATAATTCCAGATGTGACAATTCCTTTGAAGCAGGGGCGGACCTACAGTGGTGCAGCTGGTTCAGCTGCACCAGGGCCCTGACCAGCTAGGAGCCCCCACAAGCTTGCAGGGGCCCTCAGCCGACCCCGTAATCCGATGTCAGAGGAGAGGACGGTCATGCAAGGGAAGCAGGAAGCTTCCTGCTTCCCTTGCCTGATCCCGCCCCTCCTCTCCTCTGTGCTCCGGCTCCCAGGAATGCACACAGCGCGGCCAGCAGGTAGGAGAGCCGCTCCACTAATAAAGGAACGGCCGCCAGCACCATAAAACCCCCCCTCTCCTCACCGACGGCCGCCAGCACCGCCCCCCCTCACCAACGGCCGCCAGCACCCACCCCCCGCTCCATGGCTGCACCTGGGCCCCCTGGGTTCAAAGTCCGCCCCTGCCTTGAAGTGATTTCCCTAGACCAAATCAAATAATAGAGAGAAGCTGCAGGGAGCTGAAATATGTTCCAGCTGCTTTGAATACAATATACCAATACCGATCAGTATGGGGACAGTCCATCTTCAATGCTGCAACTCTCTAATAACATATATTAATATAATAATAAATGTCTCCCATGAGAAGTTTAACTTGAACAGTCAACAGTCCATATTAATTCTTAAAGAATGTTGTCTTCTTGTAGTAAAAAATAATGTAGTTTTTAGTTTTAATTTTAAAGAGGACCTGTCATCCCCCTGGTGCATGGCAAACTAAATGCAGTACTGAATGCAGCATGTCTGCTGCATTTAGGGAAGGGGTCCCCCATGCCTCCAGTTCCCCTGTATGCTTTAAAAAAGGCTTTACAAACTTTACAGATAAGAGGTCGCCTGGGTTGGATCTGATTAAGAGGGAGGATTGTGCCAGCAGTGAGGACCTCTTAGAGCCCCATTACATATAGCGACGCACCAGCAATCCCGACAATGATCCAAACTAGCCAGGATCGCTGGTGCGTCACTACATGGTCACTGGTGAGATGCCAGACAGGCAGACTTACCAGAGATGACCCAGCGATGTACCGACACCAGACAGTGATTGGGATCTGTCAGGCTCCCTGCCGCAGACTGGGGATCGCTGGTCGTTGCCCCTGTCACACCCCATGATGCAGTATGTCCAGTGGGAGATCGCCGATCGATAAATGGTCCAGGCCATTCATCAACGAACAGCGATCTCACAGTGGGGGGCCGCTTGTTGGTGTGTGTCACACACAGCGATATCGATGGCGAGGTCGTTGCTACGTCACAAAACCTGTGATGTTGCAGCAATATCGCTAGCAATATCGCTGTGTGTGAAGTACCCCTTAGGCTACTTTCACATTGCAATATTTTCCTGTCCGTGGGGATCCTATTTTTTGCAGGACCCCATGGACAAGAAAGGATAGGATTGGATGTGGCCTCCGGATGCCATTTCTGTGTCCGGGTCCGGGATTTTCACAGATCTGGACACAGAAAGAGCTGAAAGGAGGCAAGCGGGGCACTTTCAATTTCGCAATGTATATACATACATTGCGGAAGTGAAATTAACTAAAGTAAGTGTTAAAAATAAAAAACTATATATCCTCACCTCTCCGGTGTTTCCCACAATGCGCGCCATCTAGTTCCGGTCACTGCGGTCATGTGACCAATCAGCTGATTGGGTACACCCGCCAGGTCTTTAAGCCCACGGAACTAGATGGCGCGCATGACGGGACACGCCGGAGAGGTGGGGGTATATATTTTTTTATTTTTAACACTTGCTTTAGTTAATTTTACTTTCACAATATATGTATATACATTGCAGAAGTGAAATTACACAGGAACAGATCGGTTTTAGTGTACTGATCAGTACACTAAAATCGGGTCCAGGAAACTATCTGATGTTTTCTCAGACCCACGCTCCATTGGCTCCCATGTTCATTGCCGCAGACTGGGTTGGATCCGGATTCTGTCCGATTTGGTCCGCTGTGCCCAAAATCGGAGCAGTCTCCGATTCTGGGCACAGCAAAAAATCTGACAGAATCGGATCAGCGACAAATCGGATGGCAATAGAGCACCAATCCGTGCTCATAGGGATACATGGTGGCAAAATCGGATCCGTGGCTGTCTGTTTTACAACGGACAGCCACGGATGGCTAGAAAACGCAATGCGAAACCAGCCTTAATCAGATCCAACCCAGGTGACCTCTTAACTGTAGTTTGTAAAGTCTTTTTTAAAGCTTACAGGGGAACTAAAGACATGGGGGACCCCTTCCCTGAATGCAGCAGACATGCTGCATTCAGTACTGCATTTAGTTTGCCATGAACCAGGGGGTGACAGGTCCTCTTTAAACATACTCATTTTATTAAGTAGTAATAAGTGGTTATAATATGCTTGAAAAGAAATTATCATGGTTTAATGTAAAGTCTAAGCTTAAAGGAGTTGTCCACTACTTGGGCAACCTCTTCTAATTCCTTATGTGCACACCCATAAAAATAAAAAAAGTTCAAACTCACCTTCGGCACTGTTATAGTGATGTCAGAAGTTGTGTCCCTGGGGCTTATGTGACACATGCGAGCCTCGAGACCAATCAGTTGCAGCTTCCTTCTCCGCACCTTTGGACACAGGAGTACTCAACAGGAAGTGCCTGTTACAGTTGACCGCTTACTTCCTGTTGAGTATTCCTGTGTCCAAAGACGGGGTGATATAAGCCAGTGGCGATTGAGCACGGCGGTCACATGTCATGACAATATCACATGGGCCCTAGGAACACAACTTCTGACATTGCTAGAACAGTGCCAGCACCAGAGGCGAGTATTAGCTTTTTTTTTTTTTGGGGGGGGGGCACACATGGGGAATAAGAAGGGTTTGTTCTAGTTGTGGACAACACCTTTATAGGCTTTTAACAGAAGTGAAATGTGCATTACTAGGTCATGATAGGTCTGAGAAACAAACATACCTCAAGTAACTTATTGACATGAATACAACAACCGTTTCCAGAATCAGAACAGACAAATAGGAAGGGTCACAGATAGAAGTTTAAATTATCGATTAATACTTGACCTCAAGAACATCATGGGAGGAGAGCAGCTATAGAGGCACAGATTTGCCAATATTGCTGTATCCCATCACAGCTAATGACACTTAGTTTTTAATATGTAATTTTGTCATTAACACGTGAAATAACCATTCATAGCTATATGGATGGCAAGCAATGTGAATTCTAGCAGCAAGTAATAAATATTGAGAAAAAATTACATTAGGCATTTTTAATGGTTTATCTACGAATAAGCAGATGGCTGAGAATTTGGGGCAGAATTATCCAGTTACAGCTTCATTAAAATTCTAATTCATTGCCAGAATGCTGAAAGTATTGGGCACAACTACCACATGCGGATACATCATTCCAAGAGAGTGGCAGACTCTAAAGCAGAAAGGGGGAATCGATGGGTATATAGAATTAAGTCTGGTAAATACATAGTAAGTCCTATATAATATTTTAAAGGGAACCTGTCACCTAATTTGAAGCCCCTACACTATCTCTAGCTGTCCCTACACCTTCCTAGCAGCTCCCTATCTCTCCCTTTCTTATCTAAAGTCTCCCTATGAAAGAAGTGTAAAATAAGATAAAACTTACTGCAGTCCCCGTAGTTAGGGGACTGGGTAGGCGTGGCCACGCTTCCACAGCACTCCTCCATGCTGTAATGCACGCCCCGCTGGGCGGCATTATTCAGGGCCCTCTCTGCCCCCATGTCTTTGTAATCTGCCGCCATGTTTGTAGTTCTAAGCACCGGCCGAACGTCGCTTCCGGCGCGGTGCATTATGGGGCTGGTCACATGATCGGCCCTACTGCATTATGGGGCCGATCATGTGACCGGCCCGGCTTCAGTAAGCGCATTGCGCATGCGCGGAGTCGGGCTGGTCACGTGATCGGCCCCATAATGCACTAGGGCCGATCATGTGACCGGCCCCATAATGCACCGCGCCGGAAGTGACGTCCGGCCGGTGCTTAGAACTACAAACATGGCGGCAGATTACAAAGACATGGGGGCAGAGAGGGCCCTGAATAATGCCGCCCAGCGGGGCGTGCATTACAGCATGGAGGAGTGCTGTGGAAGCGTGGCCACGCCTACCCAGTCCCCTAACTACGGGGACTGCAGTAAGTTTTATCTTATTTTACACTTCTTTCATAGGTAGACTTTAGATAAGAAAGGGAGAGATAGGGAGCTGCTAGGAAGGTGTAGGGACAGGTAGAGATAGTGTAGGGGCTTAAAATTAGGTGACAGGTTCCCTTTAAGTCGTTTCCATCAAAGTCGAGGTAAAAGGGTACAATGGATAACCTCTTCCTATTGTAACATAAATGGTGGTTTCTAATGCAATTGTGGCAGATTACTTACACTATACATGAGAGAAAGTAGCCCTTTTTTCATTGGTGCGTATACAGGGTTGTGCTCAAAGAATGGTGTTTTGATATTGACTATAGATTCCATTAGGGAGTTCAGGAAAGAGGAGATGTGCTGGGTCCTGAAAATCTAGAAATTGCAGTTTGAACACCGAGCTTGACATCAAGTTCCCATGAAACGTTAAATCATATAATAGAACAAGCCAGCAGATCTCCACCAACTGAAACTCTGTGATTGAAGATCCATGGGGAAAGCAGGGTAAGGGTAAATAATTGGGTTGACCAGGCAAACTAACAATTACAAACAATTACAAATTGTATATAAATTTATTCGCTCTACATTAGAGATGAGCGAACATTTTCAACAATTTCAAATTACGCACGACCATTGATGTTTCGTTTCGCAATTGGAAGCCCAAGAAATTTCCATCAAAAACGTCCAAGGCAGCTCTGTTCGGAAAAAAATTGAAAATTTAAAGTGGCCCTAAAACTTGCCATGAATCTTTGAGGCCAAAACGCTCGCCGCAAGACCCCCTGGCTAAAAACTAATCTTATGGTTAAGAGTGTTCCCAGCCATTGGGTCTACCAATTTGTGTTAAGCTGTAGAATTTTTCCACCTTTAAAATAATTTATTAAAGCTTCCTGGAGGTTGTAGGTGTTTTGATACCTGAGGGGTGTAATTTTTGGAACAGTGCCAGATGTGAGAGCAGCTGTGAAGTCCACGAACCTTACATCCTTTAAACAGCCTTAAATTTTTTTTTAATATATTTTTTTTTTGTGAAAGCAAACCTTTGTTATTGCAGGGGGTCAGCAGCATGCAACGCCACCTCTTCTACACTTACTTGTTAGTAATTCTGATATAAATAGCTATATTTTTGGTCACTAACACTGTTAAAGAAGGCAGGTAAGGGGTGCCTCCAGCCCCCAGCTGCTTAGTTTTACTTTGTTGGTAATCAAAATACAGAAAAGCCCTGTTTTTTAATTATTTCTTGAAATAATTTTAAAAAATCAATATGGGGCTTTGTTGTATTTTTGGTTGCCGGCCAGGTACAACTAGGTAGGTGGGGGCTGGAATCCTCAGTGTGGGGAGGCCCAAGCATTCTGTCTTACCCCTGCTACCAATTGCAGCCTGCAGCCACCCAGGAATATAGCGTACTCATAGAAGCACCATTTTCTGGCACTGTACCTGACTCTTCCAGCTGCCCTGGTGCCGGTGGAAATCTGGGTGCTATGTATTGCCAGCTGGCACTAAACCTGAGGTTCATAATGCCAGGCTATTGTTAGACCCAGCCATTAGGAACCTCTAAGTAAAATATTTACAGCCTCAGAAGAAGCTAACCCAAAATACTGCATTAGGGTGTTTTCTTGGACCCTACATGTGAGTCTAGCGCATCTATCTGGTTCCAAGGCAGCTTGAGCTCTTGTCATTTTAGCTATTACAGTTGAAGACTGCATTTGTACACCTTTCCTTGATTATCTGTGCTTTCTAATGGATGTCCTGGTGGTGCAATGAGGCTGTGGCTATTTAGGCCTGTTGAATTATAATGTATTCACATGAAACCCTTATAACTAAATGGTTATCTGACTTGCCTAATATAGAGCAGGTACTTGGCTTGCCTGATAAAGTGCAGTTTTGAAATAGTACAGGTTTAAATGAATGATGTTTGTATCAGCGGTTCTCAGACTAGCGCAGTATGTCCGTGTTTAACAAGATATATTTAATGGTACCTTTACACGCCGCTACCGAAGGTAGCAACAGGTAGGCACCGCACGTGCACGCGCGCGCGCGTTTTCAACGGTTGCTAACGGTACCTGATACCGCAATTACACGCCGCCACAAGGTGCTCCACAGAAGGTATTTTCGGTCCCTGGAAGTGCCGACGGGTGCCGCAGGTTACCTTCTGTGGAGCACCTTCCCTGATTTATACGCCGCTACCACAAAGGAATCTGGGCGTACATATTGTGCGCCATAACTACATAGGCGTGACAGAGTTGTGCATTACGCGGCGCTCGTACGGTGATTGGACAATGCAATAACATCATGATTGGCCAGCCAGCGCAGGGAGGCTGGCTAATACATGACGCTATAGCAAATGTGTAGTGACTGGTCATCTCGTTAAATATGCCGCCCTGTACAGTTACAGCCAATGGGTACACAGTAGTCCCCACCAATGATAGCTGATGGGGCGTGGTATACATGACGCTCAAGCACGCCCCAGGGAACTCAAATACCGTACCTGTGCCCCGATTACACGCCGCTACGATAGGGTTTATACCTGCTTGTTTTTCAGCATGGCTGAAAGACAGGTATCCAAAGAGGCAGGGAGCAACAACCTGAATTACACACCGCCACTTCGCAGTGTTTTGAAGGTAAAAGGTACAATTGTCTCCGACACCTGCCGGTTTCTACCTTTCGGTAGCGGCGTGTAAATGTACCATAAGAGAGGTCGGGCTCACCGCTATGTGGGTGTTCAGAAAAAAATAAATTACCACAATTATTAAGTATATTTCGGCACTCCAAAAACGACCAATGAATGTTGAAAAAATTAGTTCTTTTATTGAAAACTCAACACTGTGACAAGCATAGTCATCCAACGTTTTGATCACTCTTTGACCTTTATCAAGGATTTATCTAAACAAAGTAAACACAATAATCATCAATACAATATGATATTTTGTGTTTTCATTAACAATTTATAGAACACAACATATAAGAATTATATCTTGACCATGCATTTGTAAGTATCCACGTCACAGTGATGGTGTGCAGTGCTAAATTTGTTTTCCGACGATGTGCCACTGTTTAGAGCCGTCCATTGGTGGAGGATATATAATAATAAACGCAGTGAGTGTACATTTTGTGATACGATAAAGGTCAAAGTGTGACCGCTTGTCAAAGCTTGTCACAGTGTTGAGTTTTCAATAAAAGAACACATTTTTTCAACATTCATGAGTCGTTTTTGGAGTGCCGAAATATACTTAATAATTGTGTTTAACAAGATGACTTGTTGTTATGACCTACCCCAGGGCCGGGGTACTCAGATCCCGGGTTGTTTAGTTATGGGTGCTGTCAACGGTGCCCGAGTCCATGGCCCTGGTGGTCGCTAAAAAGGGGTTAATAAAGAAAAATAAAATATAGTTTAAAGTATAGTGACGCCATCTGTGGTGTCTGGTGATAGCACCAGCGCTGCCAGCAGACCCCTGGGGACGATGAGTAGGCAGCCGGATGATGTCGCTCCACGCAGGCGGAGCGGAGTCCCCAAGGTAGACCTCAGTAGTACTGGTTGTCATAATAGAAATGAAACACAGGAGACCTTCTTGCCCTGCACGGGTAATTACTGGTGACTTTCAAACTGTTCACAAAGTACACAGTCACGGGTAGCTGGCAGGGTAGTCACCAAAGGATGCAAAGTCTCTCTGAGGCCCCCAATGATGTTCCTTCAGATTTTTTCCTCTGTCCTTCTCTCTCACTGCGCTCTCCTAACTTCCGTGCACGGCCGTACACAGAGCCCTCTTACTACCAGGCCCACGGGTCTGCTAGAGTTTACCCTTCTCTCTAAGGGGCTCAAACCCTGGACGGAGATCCTGGTGGGGACGTGCATTGGACCGGGTCGTGGCTATATGAAGACAGCTCAGAGCTGAACTTTCCTGCACCAAACTCTGAGCCGGTTCTCCGCTTTGGACTGGTTTCCCTTCCGGACCGGCTGTCGGCCCGGCACAGGGCTTGCACAAGCCAGGGATCCCCCTTCTGTCTGGGTTGCCTTCTTTTGCAGGCACCCTCTACTACGAGCCTCGCAGGGTCCTCCTTCCTCGACTTCCCTCATGGTACTTCTCTGACTAACTGTTCTTCCCGCTCTTTTCCTCTCCACTTAAGCTCCTCCCCCCAGGGACCGGTTATCATGGTAATGGGTTTAGCCAATTGGTCTCCTAGCTCTAAGAGTATGAATGTGGGGTTGAGGGCCTCAGGTTTAACATTACCGTCCTCTGGTGACCAGGATATCGCACACACTTATCTGGGTGCAGTACCCCTGTAGTGGCGCACTGACCAGTGGGGCACCACAGCTACATCACAGCGGCGCAATCCTAACTTTTAGGTGTGATTTGTGAATTGTTGTCCTTGAAATATAATTGGTGTGCAATATCCAGTGCTCTATACAAGTGTATCGCTTTTATATTCCTTTACTTATTGTGTACCCAAAGAATCTGGTTTTTAAAGTTTTTTTTTTTTTAATTCATTAAAGAGATATTTTTGTGCTGCATACAGCTTTATACTCTATGTTCTATAGGGATTGTTTCTCTAAGTAAATAGTAAAAAAAAAAGGAATTTGGAAAAAGAAAACTATCACAATTCTTGTTTCCATCTTTATTACTCCCGCAGAAACCCTCCACGTACCTCTGCTACATCCTATCACAGCGGAAGCGGAAACTTACTGATTTTCAGCTACCGCTGTGATGGGATGACGTCACAGTCAAGTTCATCTCAGGTTATAGCTCAGCTGCCTCGCTCTAACTGACCTGAGGTAAACCTGACTGTGACATCACCATGCTCACAGCGGTAGCCGAAAATCAGTCAGTTTTCGGTCTCACTGTGATAGGAAGTCACAGAGGATCGTGGAGGGAATAAAGATGTAAACAAGGATTGCGATTGTGTTCTTTTTCCAAATAAATTATTTTTCACGAGTTGATGTATTATTTATTGACCCGACATTAGGAACCTTGGGCTTAGTGCCATCTGGCTTTACATAGCTGGCATTAACCTCTCTATTACCCAGTTGTCCACCAGCACCAGGGAAACTGGAATAGTCGGGCACAGCGCCAGAAAATGGCGCTTCTATGAGTGCTCCATTTTCTTAGGTTGCTGTGGACTGCAATTCACAGTGGGGGGCCATAGCACTTGGGCCCCTAAACTGAGAATTTCAGCTCCCAGCTGTCTAGTTGTACATGGCTGGCAACCCAAAATACAGTAAAGCTTCACGTAGGTTTTTTTTTATTATTTCAAGAAATACTTAAGTAAAAGAGCTTCCCTGTATTTTTCATGATCGGCCAGGTAACACTAGGCAGCTTGGAGTTGGTTGCAGCCTGTACCTGCCTTCTGTACTTGTGCTGGTGACCAAATATAGAGCAGGGACCCACGTCATCAGTGCAAAATACTCCAAAACCGTGCTCTAAATATGCAGTGTGTGAACACTTGTGTATTTGTACTGTATTTAGGAGCTAATATTAAGGTATTCATGGAATTTCTGCATATTTTCAGTGCAGTCCTAGCATGCAGTGTCAGCTTTTAGGTCATCCATGGCTGCAAGAAAGTGAAACCCACCTCACAAGAAGGGCTTGTGCCCTAACATATTGTTTGAAAAGGTTACAAAAAATGTATGTGCACATGCTTATAATGTGGGGGGACCTGGTGAGGGGCAGCACGAGTGGTTTCACACTGCAACTTTGTAAGCGGAGTGTCGTCACAGTCTGGTTCACCTGAGGTCAGCTACAGCAACAAGGTTGAGCTGTGACCTGAGATGAACCAGACTGTGATGTCACCGCATTCACAGCAGCTAATTGGTTTCCAATTCCCCTGTGAATGGATGTGCCCGTTCAGAGAACCGAACTCGACCTTCAAAAGGTTCACTCATCTCTATACTCCTTAACTATAAAGTAAATTGATCTATGTAGAGAAATAGAAGAGACACTAGGTTTGGTTTTGAGTTTAAGGCTAGGGTCAGATTCGCGATATGAATCCGTTAAAGGCATGCATTTTTTCATGTGCACATGTGTAAAAACGCATTCATTAATGCACCTGAGCCTGTTATGGAAAACAGATGCTTTTTTAACATGGGAAATGGCATGATGGCAGAAGCAAATGCATGGCAAATGCATTCAATAACACATGGTACATGTATGTACCATGCGTTAACGGTCGCATTAATAGATGCATTAACGCATGGCACATATATATACCATGTGTTAACGCATCAGTTAATTTAGGCAACATAAATGCACATATGTCATGTAAACGCAAGGACAAAAAAAAGCATCCTTCAACGCATCCTTCAAGCGTATGCCACAACCCAAGTGTAACCCTAGCCTAAGGCTGTGTGCCGACGCTCCGTTTTTTTTTTTTGCAGCATTTTTGTGTCAGTTTGTGTCACAAAACTGCATGCCTATCCTTACCCCAGCAAAATCTATGAGAATTCTGAAGTATTGTGCCACGATGCTTATGACCCACCCAGGGTTCTATGGGGAGTTGAGATGGGGTGCTGTCTCGGCGGCTGGTGCTCGGGTCCATAGCTCTGGGGGTCAGCTGAATAAAGGGTAAAATAATAAAAGAAATAATAAAGTCTCGTGTTCCACCTGCAGGTTCTGGTGAGTTCACTAGCGCTGTTCTCAGACCTCCGGGGACGATGGTATTGCAGCTTGGGTGGAATAGCTTCTGCAGGCGGATCTGGGTCCCCAGAACAGGATCGAGTAGCACTTACTGTCACAGTGCTGGATGTGGTCAGCTTAGCTACTCTGCAGCCTAGTAGGAATGAGGCACTCAAGTCGTACTTGCTCTGCACGTGTGTTTACTTATAAAAGTTCACGGTTGTTCAGGTTCACAGTTACACAGTTTTAAGCGAGTAGCTGGCCGGGTACTCACTGGGGAGGATAACTTCTCTTTGAGGCTCCCAGGGTGTTCTTTCAGCTACTTTCACTGTCCTCTGTGTCCTGCTTGCGCCTGCTTACAATCCTTGCGCTGTCCTGCACAACTTGTCAACCAGGCCCGTCGGGTGCTATGAGGTACCCTTCTTCTCTTCTAAGGGGTTCAACCCTGTTTAGTGATCCTGGTGGGGCTGCACGTTATGTACGAAGTCGGGGCTGCTTGGCAAACCTTACGACCCAGCAGTGTTGATGGCTCAGTGTTAGACTCACCTGCACCGTGCCTCGGAGCCGATACCCCGTTGTGGACTAGGATTCCCCGACTGTCTATAAGGTCCAGCACTGGGATTCCTCCTTCCAGCTGGTCCGCCATTAATTTCGGGCGCCCTCCCTGTGGTGTCTATCTAGGACTTGTTCCTTGCTTCGTCCCTCAGACTACTCTCCGATGACTGACTGAGTCCTCGCGATCCCATGATGACCTCCAGTGATATCCTCAGTCCAGGAAGCTACAGGACCTGTGAGTTATGTGTTCGGTGCTTCTAGGACCTGACACTGCACCATGTGACTGAGTGATATCACTAAGTCACATGGGTAGCTCCTAGTGGCACCGAACACATAACTCAAAGGTCATGCAGCCTCATGCAACGTATTGGGCTGCGTTTACAAAAACGCATGTGTTTTGCATTTTCTGAAAATGGCATGCGTTTTTGCATGCATTTTCATTGCGTTTTGCATTGAAATCAATGGGTGTGTTTTTGGATGCGTTTCCATTTTGTTTTATGGTAGAAACGCAATGGAAATGCAAACGCAGCCAAACGTTGATGTGAACTGGGCCTTTCTCTAATGTTACTATTTAGCCAAAATCTGGAGAGAAAAATTAAGCGCACATAGGGTCTTATCCTTTGTTACAGAAATGTCATATTAGTGCAGGAAAGGCTCACCTTTGCATTGTGAAAGAAACAAGAGTCTCACAAGAGACTTAATAAATCATCTATGATCTATATGGACTGATCTGATACTGTTCCTTGGTTAAACAGCAGCACAGAGTTATACCAATTCATCACCCTATATCAACATCTAATGTTCCTATTTACAATACATAGTCCCCATTGCCCACCACACATGTGCAGTTTACAATGTGTGGTCATCTGGTTTACCATACCATGTGTTTATGTTTATCTTTTGCTTTAATTTCTTGAATTAAGCAATTGCTTGTAGTGAGACAGCTGTGTACACCGATGTGATGAGAGCTGTTCCATCACTAATGTACTAGAGTGACACACTCACTAGACCCTGGCACGTTTGCATTATCAACAGCTTGTGCAAAGATGATAACGGACAGAGCATTGTTTTAATTCAATGCACTCCGGATGACCAGATGACCACCTGCTTCATCTAGATATTATATCTTACTCTGTACCTCTCTTTGAAAATGACTTAAAGCTTAAGGAGGACCTTTTACTTGTTAAAACAAAAAGTTAAATATCTTGGAAAATATATTTGTGATCTTCCTTGATTCTAGTGTTGCTTTTCTTTTCTGTGTAACAATGCTCCATTGCAGAAATATTTAAATTTGATTGTTGTGGAGTGCACTTTGGGAAATTTCTACTTGCAGTCCAACTGGGTGTTTCTTCAGAGTCTTCTCTGGGGTGTTCACTTTTAACCCTCCCTCTCAGTCACTACCAATCAAAGCTCATTAGCTTTCGATACTTACAGACTTATTGTCTCATAGAAAGGGATGAAAGTGCATACCCACAGAAAGAACTCTGAAGAAAAACCAAGTTGGACTGCATGCAGAGATTTCAAATAGTGCTCTCCAGGAGGAAACAAATGCAAATATCTCAGCAATGTGAGCCCTAGCGGACACGGTCCTCTCTCCACTCCTATATCTGTATGACTTGATTGTCCATGTGTACTTGTCCTCGTTCTCCCCTCTTCATATGTAAAGCGCCATGGAATCTAATGGTGCTATATCAATAATAATAATAATGATGGAGCAACACAGTGCAAAATTAAAAAGAGCAGAAGAATCGGAGGAACTCGAGTATTTTTCCTACGTATTAAACTCAATTTTTTGTAGCAAGTGACAGGTCTTCTTTAAGCCAAGGGTGTACTTTGGTGCTGAAGACCATGTAGTTATCCACTAGCTTACATTGATTCAGGATTTTGTAAAAGCTGTATCACAATTCACATAATATTAAACTCAGTAGAACAAATCCATTGATTGTTTTGTACAGGAAATGGAATGTGAGAAACTATTTTAACAATTTGGTCAGTGACCCTATTATGTCAATATTACATTTGTAATATATGCTGAATTTGGTGTCCATAGATAGTGAGTTAAGTAGCCTTATGTACAATTAACTATAAATAGTAAAATATAACTGTAATTCAGCTTCTTATATTTTAATACTTTTATTACTGGATCATGATTGTAATCCAAACATTTTTTCTCTAACAGGGAGCAAAAAGTAGTTGTACATAATATATATCTTCTGAAACACAAAAAAAGTAGTAAAACAAACTTAAAAAATACCCTGCTGTATTAAATAAAGTAAGAAGCAAGTGCTGATAAAAAAAAGTAAAAAAGCCGGGTATTTGGTTGATACGTTTTTTGCAAAAAAAAGTAACATAAGCTGCTCTACCAATTGCGTCAAGGTAACCCATGTCAGAGCAGTCCCTAACTGATGTATTTAAAACCTGATCAAATGTATAGTACCTATAAGACAGGATTCAGACAGGAACATGTCTGACATGGACACGCTGCAGAAGACAGCTTTTTATGTGCTAGGCTCACAGGGAGTGGCAGTGTCAGAGTAGTCCCTAACCAATTGCATCAAGGTAACCCGTGTCAGAGCAGTCCCTAACCAAATGTGTCAAGGTAACCCATGTCAGAGCAGTCCCTAACCAATTGCGTCAAGGTAACCTGTGTCAGAGCAGTCCCTAACCAATTGCATCAAGGCAACCCATGTCAGAGCAGTCCCTAACCAATTGCGTCAAGGTAACCTTTGTCAGAGCAGTCCCTAACCAATTGCATCAAGGTAACCCATGTCAGAGCAGTCCCTAACCAATTGCGCCAAGGTAACCCATGTCAGAGCAGTCCCTAACCAATTGCGCCAAGGTAACCCATGTTAGAGCAGTCCCTAACCAATTGCGCCAAGGTAACCCATGTCAGAGCAGTCCCTAACCAATTGCGCCAAGGTAACCCATGTCAGAGCAGTCCCTAAATGTATTTTTTATGTATGTTTTACTACTTTTTCTGTGTTTCAGTTTCTAGGTGGTGGGAACAATGTCTTACAAGACTTGTTCATGTGTGCTTGGCTCACTATTTTGTTTCTAAATTGTTTCTTGTGTCTGCAAGAAAGGGAGCCTCCTGCCACTCCCTGTGAGCCTAGCACATAGAAAGCTGTCTTCGGCAGCGTGTCCATGTCGGACATGTTCCTGTCTGAATCCTGTCTTATAGGTACTATACATTTGATCAGGTTTTTAAATACATCAGTTAGGGACTGCTCTGACACAGGTTACCTTAACGCAATTGATGGAGCAGCTTATGTTACTTTTTTTGCAAAAAAAGTATCAACCAAATACCCGGCTTTTTTACCTTTTTTATCAGCACTTACTTCTTACTTTATTTAATACAGCAGAGTATTTTTTACGTTTGTTTTACTACTTTTTCTGTGTTTCAGTTTCTAGGTGGTGTGAACACTGTCTTACAAGACGTGTTCACTGTGTGCTTGGCTCACTATTTTGTTTCTATAATATATATCTTCTGTTAAAACAAAGTCATTTTGTATGGAATATTTTGCTCTATATAAATTGTATATATACCTAATAGAGCTACATGTTTTAAAATTCTAAATGCAATGCTTAGACAAAGAGTTAAAGGCTATGTACACCTTTACACAGTATGCATAATTCATTTTCTTCCTAAATGAAAAGTTAAAGGGGTTACCCAATACTAGGACAACCCCTTCTGAATCGGTTTGATTCACCTAATTAAAATAATAAACTCTGTATTTACCCTCCATGTTGCCACCATTCCAACGCCGTCGGTAACCGCTGCTTGGGGCTCACATGACATTGTACCATCAAGCGAGCTCCGTGTCCAGCTTACTGCTTCACGCCTTCAGACCAAACATGCTATCAACAGGATCTGAGTGCTGCGGCTGCCACTCATTTCTTGTTTATTGCTTATATGTCCGAAGACAGGGAGAGAGAAGCTGGCGGTGATTGGATCCAATTATTGATCTGTGGGTTGGGTTAATTTAGAAAGTCTTATTTGGGGTCTTTATTTAGGTGTTCTAGTCAGTTATATTAGTTTACAAGGTCTGCTCTTGCGTCTTTATTAGATTAGGGAGTCTCATTTGGTGTCTGTTTTCATTTAAATGCTGGTTTTGAGTCTGAATATTTAGAGGTATGTAGAGGGGTCTGAATTCTGATATGAAATCTAGTCTAAGATCTGTATTAGGCTAGGGTCACACTTGCAGATTTTACATGCGTTTTTGGAGACCTGCGTTTTTAAAAACGCATGTAAAAATGCATCCATAGACCCCCATGCAAAAAACGCATGCCCCAATAGCAAAAACGCATGCCCCAATAGCACAATAGCAAAAATGCATGCCTAAAGTGCCATGCGTTTTTGCCATGCGTTTTTGCACTTAAGTGAGGAACTGCCTTCAAAAACGCATGCAAAAATGCATGGTACCATTAGTATCATTTAGCACCATGCAAAAACGCATGCATTTCCCATAGGGGCCCATGTTAAAAAACGCATGCGTTTTTAAAACAGCACCAAAAAAATGGTGCATGCACTATTTTTGTGCTGAGTCAAAAACGCAAGGACGAACGCATGGGTGCCAAAAAGCACCTAAAAAAACCTATGCAGAAATGAAAAAAGCATGCAGAAACGCATGCTTATTTTTAAGGCACCAAAAAAACGCATGCCAAGTGTGACCCTAGCCTTAGTTTAGAGAGACTTATGTGGGGATTGTATTCTGTGGCCTGTCCTGTGGTTTGCATTAGTACAAGTGGGTCTGATCAGAAATTTGAATTCAATTAGCAGTCTGGTCTACAGTTTAATTTTCTTTTCTAATGGAGTCTAAGATCTAAATTTATTTGGGTGTCTGATCTATGGGGTAAATGTTGTGTTATAGAAGCAAAAGATGACTGCAAAATTAAATAACCAATCATGTTTCAACAGCAAACTCTGCAGTCCACAGGAAGAGTATTCATGGCGGTCTAGCCCATATAGGAAATAAAAGGAAAGAGAATAACTACAATCAGAGATCATCTATGAATTACTTCATATATAAAGTTACAAGAACTAGAGATGAGTGGACCTGTGGAAGTTCGGGTTCTGAGGATTCAGCTGGACTTTTCATAAAGTTCTGTTCTGCACCCGAACTTGACTCATACCTCATTGGAAGCAACAGATTGGGCAGTTTGACTCTACGTCCACATACAGCCAGCCATAAATTAAGCCCTTCTGGGAGAGGGAGTGAGTGGTTTTGTCACTTTTTATACACACTATATTCGATAACGCTGATTTTACCCCCCCAGTGTGATTCATGCAAGCACAGCAAGCGGCTCGCACTGGCTCGAGCACTGAGTCTACCTGCACACAGCGATGCTTGCTCTACTGATTTGCATATCTAAAGCACCCAAACAATTTTTTATTAAAGTCTATGTTCAGTATGAACACCGAACTTAAAAGTACAATTTGCTCATCTCTACCAGACACCTCTCCAGACATGTCTGTCCTAGTAAATCCTTGTATTTCTCAAACAGTATTCATAAATTCTCCCTAGCCCAGGCCTAACTAACAATTCAGAGTAACCTGCACAACATTAAGTTTTAATCCTTCTCATTGCTGTTCTCTATAGATTGAGGACCAATGGAAGCGGTAATTGACCGCGAAACGGCAGGCCGTCATCCGTTGTCCCTGCACTCCCCCTCCCCTGCTGTGATGTTCATGAACTGACTTTCTGGACATGCATGTGTGAAGATCCGACCTTGGTGAGTGCAGCCATTTTTTTCTTCATTATTAAAATGGACTATTGACACTACTGGCGAGCAACACCTATGGGTAACTGCACTGTATAGGTCACATGAGTGACGGGACCCATCCCCATATTTAACCACTAGTGCCCAGTATCTATTTTTGTCAATTCATAGTAACAATTCACCTTGTTACTATTCAGACATATGGTCAGGGGTGATTGGACTCAATCAGTTTGAAGAGGTAGGGAAATGGTCACATCCGGTTGTCAAGAAAATTCCTTTTGACAATTAGACAAGTTTAGGGAGCAGCCCAGAGCCTACGATCTTCATAAACCACAGTGTCGCCTGGCTGTGAGAGCTCATACTTCTGCAATTCATATAGATTTGTCACTGTTATAACAATGTTCCAATGAATCAGCCTCTAAAAATTAAAAACCACCTTCAGCTCTGATTGATCAGTGTGTGCAGATGACAGATCCACAGTTATTATAGTCTTCCCTCTGTTGCTAATCACCAACTGCTACCACAAAAGGGGTTTCATCAGATGGAAAACTGATTCTCGGAGCTTTGCTATTAACATAATACACATGGTTCTGAGATGTATTTCCAGGGCAGTGTTAATGACACTCAGGTTTTCAACTTTGCAGACACTGGGACATTTTTGTAAAGAATTCAAATTGTAGCACATTTTGAATGAATCTTTACTTGCAGAGCTAAGTAACGTTCTTTGGAGACTTTAGTATAGCATAGGATTACAGCGAGATGTTAAGTAATGTTCTTGATCTGACACTTCTGGAAAAGTTACCAAATTTCATGTGACGACATAACACAAACATTAGGAATTGAAGTTAAATTCATTCTTTCACAGGGGTTGTCCAAAACACAAATTCATTTTAACTTCTTAATGACTTATGACCTGCTATGCCTTTGATGCGGGCTCGCACACTGAGCCCACATCTCTCCCTGCAGATGGAGGCAGAATTATTCAGCCTTCATCCACCTATAATAGCCATGGGTGGAGAGCTGGTAACCTGTTAAATCTCTGACAGTGACACAACGAGAGAGCGATTCGCCAATGTGTTGTCGTGAGAGCCAGGAGTCTGCTAACGACCCCTGCGTTTGTCATCACAATACTCCGAAGAACACAAGCCCATGAGTGTGATCTCTTTTAAATGCATATACAACAAAGAGCACACCTGTAAGGAATAATATGGGTGAATGTGGTCAAATTAACATAGTAACACACATAGGCAGTATTCCACACAATAGAATTAAAAATGTACCGTATATACTCGTGTATAAGCCGACCCGTGTATAAGCCGACCCCCCTACTTTTGCCCCCAAAACCTGGGAAAATCTATTGACTCGCGTATAAGCCGAGGGTGGACTCCAGCACAGGTATACAACCCCCAGCAGTGAGGTATACAGCAGCCTCCCCAGTGGTAGTATACAGCAGCCTCCCCAGTGGTAGTATACAGCAGCAGCCCCAGTGGTAGTATACAGCAGCCCCAGAGGTATATGCAGCCCCAGAGGTGTATACAGCAGCCCCAATATACAGCAGCCCCAGTGGTATTGCAGCCCCAGTGGTATTGCAGCCCCTATATACAGCAGCCCCAGTGGTATTGCAGCCCCTATATACAGCAGCCCCAGTGGTATTGCAGCCCCAGTGGTGTATACAGCAGCCCCTATATACAGCAGCCCCAGTGGTATTGCAGCCCCAGTGGTATTGCAGCCCCTATATACAGCAGCCCCAGTGGTATTGCAGCCCCAGTGGTATTGCAGCCCCTATATACAGCAGCCCCAGTGGTATTGCAGCCCCAGTAATGCAGGGCCCCTATATACAGCAACCCCAGTGGTATTGCAGCCCCAGTGGTATTGCAGCCCCTATATACAGCAGCCCCAGTGGTATTGCAGCCCCAGTGGTATTGCAGCCCCTATATACAGCAGCCCCAGTGGTATTGCAGCCCCAGTGGTGTATACAGCAGCCCCTATATACAGCAGCCCCAGTGGTATTGCAGCCCCAGTGGTACTGCAGCCCCTATATATAGCAGCCCCAGTGGTATTGCAGCCCCAGTGGTATTGCAGCCCCTATATACAGCAGCCCCAGTGGTATTGCAGCCCCTATATACAGCAGCCCCAGTGGTATTGCAGCCCCAGTGGTATTGCAGCCCCAGTGGTACTGCAGCCCCTATATACAGCAGCCCCAGTGGTATTGCAGCCCAGTGGTATTGCAGCCCCTATATACAGCAGCCCCAGTGGTATTGCAGCCCCAGTGGTATTGCAGCCCCTATATACAGCAGCCCCAGTGGTATTGCAGCCCCAGTAATGCAGGGCCCCTATATACAGCAGCCCCAGTGGTAGTATACAGGCAGCCTCAGTAATGCAGGGCCCCCCCCTCATGCTCCGGTCTCCTGTAAAGCAAGTTATACTTATCAGTGCCCCTGCCGTCCGCGCCCGCATCTGCCGACATCCCGATCCTCCGTCTTCATGCATCTTCTTCCTGTTTCCTGTGCGCGTCGCCGGTAATGACGTCATTGCCTGCGACGCGCACAGAAGCAGGAAGAAGATGAATGAAGATGGAGGATCGCATGTCGGCAGCGGCGGGCGCGGACGGCAGCGGGCACTGATAAGTATAACTTGCTTTACAGGTGACCGGAGCATGAGGGGGGGGCCCTGCATTACTGGGGATGCGGGGGCTGCTGTATACCGCTGTATACAGCAGCCCCCGCACCGACTCGCGTATAAGCCGAGGGGGGTACTTTTCAGCCCAATTTTTGGGCTGAAAAACTCGGCTTATACGCGAGTATATACGGTATATTTTTTCTTGTTAAAAAATATATATTTGAAAACTTGTTAGTAGACATATATACACTGGCGCTCAAAATGAGAGAACAATGTATGATCACTTGATTTTTCAGACAGACTGTAATCTACATTGATCAATATTTGGCGTTTTTGTGTAAGGGTTAACCATGCCACTAGAACAGTGTTTTCCAAAATAACCAAACTTAGGCCCCTTTCACATCAGCGTTTATCGCTGATTGCAGCAGATGCGGCAGATTTACCGCATCTGCCGCCTAACCGTCACACTTGCGGTTCACCTGCGGCAAGCCCCATGCAATGTCTATGGGGCTTGCGACAGGTGGGGCAAGTGCGGTATCAACTTAAAACCTTTATTTTACACACAATGTTATGATCACAATTAGAGAACAGCAATGACTGTAGGACATAGAAAGATTAAAACTAAATGTTTTGAAGGTCACAACAGTCACCAATTAGTAGGAAGTGTACAGGCCTTTGCTTTGTACAGACCTTTGCTATGAATGACTTCAGCACATCTGCGGCCACAGGATATCATTAGTCTCTCACACTGCTCCAGTGATTTTGGTCCTCTCATCTTCCGGTCTCTTCCACAGTTCTGTGACTGTTCTGGGTTTTTTGGCCATAACTTTGTCCCCTAGGATTTTCCAAAGGTTTTCTATTGGGTTTACATCAGGACTCTGGACTGGTCATTTCACTGTGTCAATGTTTTCTGTTTCAAGGAACTGCTTTACCTGTTTTGCTGTGTGACAGGGGACATTGTCCTGCATGAAAATTGCTGGCTGATTGAGTGCTGAATGCAAGTAAGGAACCATGTGTTGTTGAAGAAGGTCCTGATACACACTTGCATTCACTCTGCCATTTAGTTGTATGAGAGGTCCAACCCATGCAACAGAAAACATTCCCCAAACCATGACACTTCCTCCACCGTCTTTCACTGACTTCTTTACAAAATTTCGGTTCAGTCTTTTCCCAATTTGTCAACAAACATAATTTTTCCCATCAGACTCAAATCAATTAAACTTGCTTTCATCACTAAAATGAACTGTGGGCCACTTCTCTGTCCACACAACATGCTCCAAAGGTGAGTCTAACCTTTTGATTCTTTCTGCGAATGAGAGGTAATAGGATGCAATATTCTAGAAATCACAGACTTGGAATGACCATTTTTTTGTTGCTATGGCTGATAAGGTGACCCCTTTGGCGTTCATCTGGAAAACCTGCTGACTGAGTGTTTCAGTCACTTTGGAACAGCACACCATTTTTGCAGAGTGCAAATTGGAAAGTTAGGGGTACTTCACACACAGCGATATCACTAGCAATATCGCAACGATATCGCTGTGTGTGCCACGCACCAGCGATCGGATCCTCTGTGGGAGATCGCTGGTCGGTAACGAATGGCCTATACCATTTTTCGATCTGCAATCTCCCGCTGGCCAGGCTGCATCGCTGTGTGAGACAGATAGACTTACCAGCAATCCCCAGTCTGCACCCCAGACCCTGAACGATCCCAACGACCGTCGGGTGTCAGCGCATCGCTGGGTGATCGCTGGTAAGTCTGCCTGTCTGGCATCTCACCAGTGATCACATAGCAATGTTCCAGTGATCCCGACCAGGTCGGATCATTGGTGGGATTACTAGAACATCACTACGTGTAAGGGTATGTGCCCACAGGACGTTTTTTAACCAGTCCTGAACGCAGCTAAACCTGAACTGCTTTTAAGGATCCTAGAGTCCTTGCCAGGAGATTTGAGCGTCCAGGTCCTGCTTTGTTATTGCGTTTTGTGTGCGTTTGTTTGCGCGTTTTTACTGCGTCTTTGCTGCGTTTTTGATGCTGCATTTTTCCTGCGTTTTTGCCATTGACTGCAGCAAAAATGCAGGAAAAATAGAACATGTCAATTCTCTCCCTAACGGGGCCCTTAGGCTGCCAGGTAAGGCTACCTTCACATTGCGTTTTTGGGCTGTCCGTGGGGATCCGTGTGTTGACAGGATCCCCACAGACAGCCACGGATCCACACAGATACCTGCAATCGTAAGGCAAATAGCCATCCGATCCGATTCTATGCAGGATCCGTGTGGATCCTGTTCTCCCTGCCTGTCCCTGCTTCTTCTCTATCTGTCCCTGCCTGTCCCTATCTGTCCCTCTTCTAACTCTGCTCTCCCTCTCCTCTATCCTCCCCCCCTGTCCTTCCCCCTGTCCTCTGCCCCTCCAGTATGTAAAACTTGATAAAAAATCCTCCCTAAGGATACATTACCTTCTGACGGCTTCATGTGACAGTCACCATCTGGTGGTTGAAGGACCTGTGATGATGTCACAGAGCCGGTCATCTGACACGTCAGCTGATCGGCTCTCTGACATCATCAGAGGTCCTTCTGCACAGATAGTGACAGTCCCTGGAGGCGCTGGAAGGTAATGTATCCTCATGGAGGGATTTTTTTCAGTTTTTTAACAAACAGAGGGAATAGAATAGGGAAAAGGATAGGGAATAAGACAGGGAAGAGGTTAGAATAGCGGGGGACAGGATAGAGAAGTGGAGGGGAGGAAGATGCAGGGAGACAGGAGTAGGGAGGACAGGGACCATGGAGCTGACATCGGGTCCAAGGTCAACTCGGATCCGATGTCCATAGGCTCCCATGTCATCGGGGCTCGGCTCGGATCCGATGCTGTCCAATTTCATTCTCGGACACAAAATTGCAGCAGGCTGCGATTTTGTGTCCGAGAATGAAATCGGACAGGAATGGATGGTGCCAAAATTGGATGGCAAAAGGCATACATCTGATCCGATCCGAGCCCCATAGGGATACATGGGATCCGATTTCGGATCTGAGTGTATCTGTTTTGAAACAGATACACTCGGATGCCTAAAAAACACAGTGTGTAGCCGGCCTAAATGAGGTTTCTCAGATAATTAAGGAAATTAGCACCAGGTGTCAGATTAGCACCAATAATTTGCAGGTATCTGAAAGTGTTCTCTAATTTTGATCAGTGTCTTTTTCATTTGGTAATTTATTTTTATTCTGAGCTTTAGAATATGTTCAATGTATGAAAGAAGTTTAAAATACTGCTATTTTTTTCATGTTAGGATATTTTCATATAGGACAACACGACCTGAACAATAAGGAAATTGTATGTTGTTCTCTAATTTTGATCGCCAGTGTAGATCTATATGTATATGGTAACGACTACAAAGATATGTACTTATAAAGTCTATTTAGATGGTAATGTATTAGTATTTTGAATAGCAGTTGGTCAAATTTGTATATATAACTTGGTTAATAAAGTCAAGTATTCAGGTAATATGGATTAATCAGTAATTAGTGGGATAACTCATGAAGACACAATGGTCATAAAAGGTTTTTCAAAAAGGAAACAATGATTCGAAATACCAGAAAAATAATAAACTCTTACCAGGAAATAGTGACCAGACACGCTTCATTGTGGCTACTGAGTGGTTATGGATATGGCCATATTTATATGATAGTTCATTTTCCTTTATATTCATTATTTCTTTGCTAAATATTCAGAGCGCAGCTGTCTTTATTGTTTGACCAAAACGTCTGTGCCTGTTTTCTAATGAAAGTCTTTAAAACTTTACAAGAATGCCAAGTTATCTATCTGCTTATATAAAATGAAGGTAGTCTCACACTCAAAGCTGCAGTGGATGGTGAGACATGGAGTCTGAAAATCAAAAGCTAAAAACATTGTTTCCAATTTGTTCGGCAGTGTATTTATTAGTCAATGCTGGGTGTGCATGCTCTACAGGAAACTTAAGGGCCAGCGACCAGAAAAACAGGGCTGATGACCCAAGCACTGCAGCTCTCAGCACAGCAGATGGCCCTATGTGGCTTTTTTTCCCTTCATTTAATGTGTGTGGAGTTCACCTCTCCACTGCTGGAATTTTGCACTCCTTACAACAGGGGGCCATCTGGTGTGCTATGTATCCTGGTGCAGCACATGTAAGGAAGATCCCAAGGGTGAGAGAGGTTTTCAGAGTAGACAGGGTCCCATCAGATTTATGGTCACCTTGCTGCGGTTGATGGGCATGCATCTATTGGACAATACTTGCGCTAAGAACCTAATTTTGAGTTAAGTTTTTTGTTTTGTTTTTTATTTCCATCTGAGTTATTTTGAAAAAATGTCTTAGTAGTTGTAATTTTTTGAGAAAAAATAAAAACAAACATCACTTAAAACATTTTTGTTTGCATGTTAGTGACACTGATAGTGTGCACACACTACCTGATCGCTACTGGCCATCTGATTGGTCATCAGATGTAAGGTCCTGTTGGGCCAGCAGATGTGTTAGAACATCTAATGGCCAATCAGATGGCCGGTAGTGATCAGGTGGTGTGTGACGTCCTACACCACCTGATTGCAACTGGCCATCTGATTCACCATCAGACTTAAGGTCCTGGCAGGCCAGCAGATGTGTTAGAGCATTTGATGGCCAATCAGATGGCCAGTAGCGATCAGGTGGTGTGTGACGTCCCACACCACCTGATCGCTACTGGCCATCTGATTGGTCATTAGATGTAAGGTCCTGGTGGGCCAGCAGATGTGTTCTTTTCGGCTCCTGGGACAGCCATCGTATAGGTGAGTATGTTATTTTTTTTATTTTTAACACCTTTTATTGTCTTTTATTTCAGTTTTGCAGTGTATATAGATACAGTGCGAAAGTACTAGCATTTCCATTGACTTACATTGGACTCGCTACTCATAACGAGTACCCCAGTATTAGGACCCACTCGTTACAAATACAGCGAGTCCAAATATTTCACTACTCGTTCATCCCTAGCAAAATATCCATGGTTATTTTAATCATAAAATCTGATGTATCATTCTTACACAATAGCGTAATACTGATGAACTATAGAAGACACAGACATTCATCATGAGTCACTCAGATCTTCATGTGGTGGTGACTGTAGCTGTGACATGGCAAAGTCATGACCACACTTACACTCACCGTCCCCTAGATGGCTCCAGGCACAGGGCTTTGAAGGCAGCTTCTGCTTGTTAGACTTTTCGTGCTGAGAGCCACAAACCATTTATTAAAGCCACATCAATTTGCATCTTGTGTCTGACTGAAACTTAATTTCTATTTCATGAAAATATAAAATGGAGCACAGCTCTTGATTATGGCAACATACCACAATGATGGTCTATCTACAGCACACTTCTTTATTTATTGAATATAATTTAAGATTATATTAAAGCTGAAGTCAAAGGTTGTATTCCTGCCTTTGATGCAGTCTTGTACACCGACTCCACACCTTTCCCCACTCATGTCAGCTGATTTCTCAGCAATCATGTGGACAACATCTCTGGGTGAAGCAGAGATCTGCCCACAGCTCATAAATTGATAAATGCTGCTGTAAATCTATGTCAGCGACATTTAACCCCTTCATGACCGAGCCTATTTTGACCCTAAAGTCTTCGTCATTTTTGTCAATTCTGACCACTCTCCCTTTATGAGGTTATATCTCTGGAACGCTTCAACGGATCCTAGCGATTCTGAGATTGTTTTTTTGTGACATATTGGGCTTCATGTTAGTATTAAATTTAGGTCGATAATTTTTGCGTTTATTTGTGAAAAAATCAAAAATTTTAAAAACATTTTGAAACTTTTGCAATTTTCAAACTTTTAATTTTTATTCTGTTAAACCAGAGAGTTATGTGCCACAAAATAGTTAATAAATAACATTTCCCACATGTCTACTTCACATTAGCACAATTTTGGAAAAAAAAACATTTTTGGTAGGACATTATAAGGGGTTCATCAGCAATTTCTCATTTTTCCAGCAACATTTACAAAACCATTCTATTTAGAGACCACATCACATTTGAAGTCCATTTGAGGGATGTACATGACAGAAAACACCCAAAAGTGACACCATTCCAAAGACTGCGCCCCTCAAGCTACTCAAAACTACATTCAAGAAGATTATTAACCCTTCAGGTGCTTCACAGGAACTAAAGCAATATGGAAGGAAAAATGGACATTTTAATTTTTCTAATAAAAATGTTCTTTTAGCCTCAATTCTTTCATTTTCACATGGGCAACAGGATAAAATGCATTCTAAAATTTGTTGGCCAATTTCTCCTGAGTACACCGATACCTCATATGTGGTCATAAACCACTGTTTGGGTGCACGGCAGGGCTCAGAAGGGAAAGAGCGCAATTTGACTTTTGGAGCTAATTTTCCATTCAAAAAGTGAAATTGCGCTCCTTCCTTTCTGAGCCCTGCCGTGCGTCCAAACAGTGGTTTATGACCACATATGAGGTATTAGTGTAATAGCAATTAGAGAAATTGCCCAACAATTTTTAGGATGCATTTTATCCTGTTGCCCATGTGAAAATGAAAATATTTAGGCTAAAAGAAAATTTTTGTGAAAAAAAAAGTACTTTTTCATTTTTACGGATGAATTTGTAAAGCACTTGGGAATTCAAAGTGCTCACTCTGCATTTAGATATGTTCCCTAGGGGGTCTAGTTTCCAAAATGGGGTCACTTGTAGGGGAACTCCAATGTTTAGGCACACAGGGACTCTCCAAACCCGACATGGTGTCCGCTAACAATTTGAGCTGATTTTCCATTAAAATTGTTAGCGGACATCATGTCGCGTATGGAGAGCCCCTGTGTGCCTAAACTTTGGAGCTCCCCCACAAGTGACCCCATTTTGGAAACTAGACCTGCAAGGAATGTATCTAGATGCATAGTGAGCACTTTCAACCCCCAGGTGCTTCAGAAATTTTAAAAAGGAAAAAAAGAAAAGGTTGGTGAAAAAAAGAGTACTTTTTCTTTATTACGTATCAATTTGTGAAGTACCTGGGGGTTCAAAGTGCTCACTTTGCATCTAAATATGTTCCTTGGAGGGTCTAGTTTCAAAAATGGGGTCACTTGTCAGGGAGCTCCAATGTAAAGGCACACAGGTGCTCTCCAAACGCGTCATGGTGTCCGCTAACAACTCCGATTGACCCCATGCATGGGGATAGAGTTGCAGAAAAAGGGATCCCACAGGTCAAAGGAACTTACAGGACGTAGGCAGCGAAGTGATGACAGGAAGTGATGACGGCGTCGGTGACTGGAGCGCAGGACCAGAAGGAGGAAGACTGGAGGGGCGAGGAGTGGAGCACCAAAGGCTGGAGGTGAGCGGGAGGAGGCAGCGGCAGGAGGAGGCGGCGATCACCGGTCCGGTGATCACTGGTCCAGTGATCAGACACCGGAGAACAGCGGGGATGAGAGGAGGGGAGTAGGAGTCAGAGGAGAACAGGTGGGATGAGCGGGAAGGTGGGGTGGGCAGGAGACTGCGGGAGACTAGGGGATGACAGGGGGAGCAGGAGGAGACAGTGGAGGACAGGGGAGAGAAGCAGGAGGCAGGAGGAGACCGCCAATTATTACAGTCGCGGTAATTTGTGGTTTCATTTTCAACCGCAAATCACTGTGACTGTAGCCTCGGGGAGGCTAAGCCACTCCCCTGGGATAAGGTGTGGGTCCTTGCGATCCTGCAGCTCAAGTGACTTGTCACTGAGCCGGTCACCGGAGCTGCAGGACTGCAAACAAGCCGTGACGTTATAGAGACATCATGGGTTGGAAACGCACCGACTTTCATGACGTCTCTATAATGTCATAGGTCGGGAAGGGGTTAAGATGTCACTGACATGATTGCGGAGCACCAATGGGTTGCCATAACAGCCAGGTGACTGCTCATGAACCCCATGTCTGTCATTGTGCAGCTCATGTGAATGCTAGCACCGTGACTTCTACTATACATAGCAATGCTGATTTACTGCTATGTACAGCACGATCGCATGATCGCAGCTTCAAGCCCCCTAAGAGGACTAATAAACACAGTGAAAAAATTAGAGAGAAAAGTATTTACAAATATAAAAAACACACAAAAGTTCAAACCACCCCCCTTTTTGTCCCATTAAAAATAAAACTATTAAAAAAATATACATTTGGCATTGCTATATTTGTAAATGTTCAATCTATCGAAATATAAAATAAATATTACAATCTGTAAACAGTGTTATGAAAAAAATCAAAACACCAGAACTAAATTGTTTTTGCGGCTGCACCATTGTAATAAAATGCAATAAGAGGCAATGAATACATCCTATCTACTCAAAAATGTCAGCTCAAGGCACAAGAAATAATCCCTCACATAGCCCCAGATCCCGAAAAATGAAAAAGTTACTGGTCTCAGAAATTGGCAACATTTATTTTTCTTAAAAATGTCTGAGTTATTTCATTACTTACCATAAGTAAAAGGTGCCAGGTCAGTTTTACCATATAGTAAACATGGTGAATTAAAAACAAAAATAAATTGTGAAATTATATTTTTTTTTTTGCAACTTCAACACAGTTGGAACTTTTTTCCTGCTTTCCAGTCATCACAAGATAAAATGAATGATGTCATTAAAAAATACAACTCGTCCCGCAAAAAACAAGCCCCCGTATGGCTATGGGGACAAAAAAAGCTATGGCTCTTGAAATAAGACAAAAAAATGAAAAATCACAAGATAGTGAAGGTGTTAAACCTGTTCTCTTGGGAAACAATATTTACCTGCAGACATAGGATTAATCTGCAGATAAACAGAGCAAGGTCGGGTTCACATTTGCGCATAAAGTGCGCTGTGAACGCAGCGTATCTGAGCTCAGCTAGACGCAGGCACTCTGCGCTCCTATGTTTAACATAGGAACGTATAATGCCTGTGCGTACCTGCGCTCAGATGCATTTGCGTTCGGCTGCGCATAATTTATTCACATGCCAAACGAAAAATGTTTCATTTTTTGTGCGTATCTGTGTGCTTCCTTTATGCGCATGCAGACAGCCATGCATTTCTTCTTCTTTCCTCTTCTTCTTCCCTCTTCTTTCTTCTTCTTCTTCTTCTTCTTCTTACTTCTTCTCCCCTCTTGTTCTTATTTCTTCTTCTTTCTTCCTCCCTGCCACCGCCACCGCTACCGCTGGTTAAAATAGCCGTCGGGAAAGCCAGCGCCGGTTGTCCCACTCCGCTAATTCAAATGATCAGCTGATGATCTACTCAATGATACAGCAATGATACCGTGACCCATATAATGACCTCGGCGGTCTTGGGAGCCTGTCACACAGCAGCTAGTCTTACAACTCAGACCTTCGTGGCTGAGTTCTGAGTCACCAAAGAGGTCGTTGTTAGGCATCAAACACACCAATGCATGCTGCCCAGCGGGAACCCAACGGTCAAAAAACGATCCAGGCCATTCCGACATGATCGGCAATGTCACAGCGTGGACCCGGTTGCTGCTATGTGTCAAACATGGCGAGATCGCTGGTGAGGTCGCTGTTGCATCACCAAACCTGTGACGTAACAGCGGTCTCGCTAGCGATCTTGCTATGTGTGGCGGGGCTTTAGCAGCTGCAGGGCTAAGGTCTCATTTGGGAGGTTGCATCCGTTTGATGGATGCGTTAAAGTATGCTTTTTTTTCTTGTGCATTCACATGACATGTGATTGCATTTTTGGCGCATGTGTTAACACATGCGTTAACGCATGGTACATACATGTACCATGCGTTAATCGACACGTTTTCCATAGACTCTCATGTTATAAAAACACATCCGTTTTCCATAACAGGCCCAAAAACGCTGCAGATTGCAATATGATATTTGCTGCAAAAATGCATAGCGCCAAATGCATTGCAATTTTGCGTTGGAGTCTATGAGTTAACGGATCCGTTTTTCAACATTTCCACGTGAAAAAAACGCATCCTTTTGGAGGATGCATGACGCTGGTCTGACCCTAGCCTTAATCCTCTATCTTATGAGGAAATGGGATATTCGTGTCCTAAAGAGAAGAGTAAAAACATTTGGAAGAAGAAAATTTTGTTTTGGAGACAAGTGTTTCTCCCCTAATTTAATGTCCCTAAATAAATGCTCTGGAGTCTCCTAAATCCCCAGAGCATAATAAATAGAATATAAAAAAAAACCTCTATACTCACCTTGCCAGCCGCTCTGCTAGTCACTGAAACATATGGTTCTCGATGCTTCTTATCGAGCTGGAATGCCAGGACTTCCAGCTCTCATGAGGCCCGGGAAGGTCCTTTCATATTGTGCAGAAGATCACAGCATCATGATGTCACGGCAAGCTCCAGAACTATCCACACACATGCTTAGGCCACCCCCAGGCCTCATGAAACCCAAACGTTTGGGGATTCCATCATGAGCAGTGGAGTATCAGAAATACTAGAGGGGCTGGAGAGGTGAGTAGTAGGATGGTGAGCATAAAGATGTTTTATTTGTTAACATTTTCACAGCCCATTATAGTTAAGAAATATGGCGGCCAGCAGCCACCATTCTGCTGGACCCACATGCAAGCGGATTACAAAAAAATCCCAATCCGAATGCTGATTTTTGTAAAATGAGTAGAATTCAATTCCAGTTAAATTGAATAGCTTATCTCATGGGTATGCTGTAAATTCACCTACTGGCATCCCCAACTCCTCTTTTGAGTAGCCTGCCGGGTGCAATGTTTTCATTGCCGTGTCATGCACACACAACCATTAGTGTTGTCGTTTGTGCATGGCATGGAATTAGTGGCAGATATACCATCTAATAGAATAACTAGCCATTAGCATATTAGATGAAAGTTGTCTGGACTGCCAATATCAACAATGTGTATGGTGTGTATGGTGCCCACTCAACGTTCCTACAGTAGCCCATTGGAGCTCACAATACATATTCCCTATCAGTATATTTTTGGAGGGGGAGGAAAATAGAGAACCTGGAGGTAACCCATACAAGCATGAAGAGAACATAATAATAATAACAATTTTTATTTACCGTATATAGCGCCAATATATTCTGCAGCATTTTACAATTCAGAGGGTATACGATACAATACAGTAAAATATAATAAAATACAATACAATAATAACATAAATTCGGTTGTACAGATACAAGAGGGGAGAATATAAGGGATTCATATAATGCTGCATGAACCGTTCACCAGCCAGGATCTGTACAGTACAGATAAAGTGCTATAAAATGCATGGGGGTGTAGAAAGATGATACAAGAGGCCAGATTTGGAGAAGGACAGAATGGGAATATTTAGACAGGTGACGTAAGGAGATAGGCTAGTCTAAATAGATGTGCTTTTAATGCTCACTTAAAGCTATGGATATTTGGAATTAATTGAATTGTTCCTGGTAATCCGTTCCAGAGAATGGGTCCATCTCGTGAGAAGTCCTGGAGACGAGAGTGGGAGGTTCGGATTGTAGCTGATGTCAGCCTTAGGTCACACGTAGGACGATAGACAGAGATGATGGAGGAGATGTATGGCGGTGCAGAATTGTGGAGGGATTTGTGGGTCAGAGTGATAATTTTATGTTGTACAGGATAGAGGTATCGGTGAAGCGCTTGGAGAGTAATATAATCCTGGCTGCTGCATTCAGGATGGATTGGAGAGAAGAGAGTTTAATAAGAGGGAAACCAATTAGCAGAGAATTGCAGTAATCCAGATGAGAATGAATAAGGGCAACAATTAGAGTTTTTGCAGTCAACAGAAATGGTCGAATTCTAGCGATATTGTTGAGGTGTAGGTGACATGAGCGAGCGAGTGATCAGATGTAGGGAGTAATGGAGAGATCTGGGTCAAATATAACCCCAAGACAGTAGGCGTGCTGCTGGGGAGTAATGATAGAATCACATACAGAAATGGCAATATTAGGTTTCAAACGATTAGTAGATGGAGGAAACATGAGAAGTTCAGTTTTTGACAAATTAAGTTTAAGGTAGAGAGAAGACATGATGTTAGAGACAGCAGACAGACAATCTCTAGTATTTTGAAGTAACGTGGGGGTAATGTCAGGAGAAGAGATGTATAACTGGGTGTCAGCATAGAGATGGTGCTGAAAACCAAATCTAATGATGGTTTGTCCAATAGGGGCAGTGTACAGAGAGAAGAGAAAGGGACCTACGACTGAACCTGAGGAACCCGAACCATAAGGGGAAGAGGAGCCGGCGAAAGATACAGACATACAAACTTCTCGCAGATGTGGCCCTTAGGGCACAGCCACACTATGCAAGATGCATGTGGGTATCTCACATGCATCTCGCATGACTCACAAAGCCCCTGTCTCTCTGAATAGAGTGCGTCAGCTGATTGTGTTAGTTTACAGCTCCATGCTCACGTTCAGAAATGCAGGAGCTAGTCTGGGTAAGTCATGTGAGATGAATGCGAGGATGTTGCATTCAACTCAGATAAGTGTGTCTCTGCCGTTAGTGGATTTTGAATTAGAGTTCCAAAAAAGAAGGGCTTTCTATTTAGGATCCCCATCATCTTCTTAGTTAGGTTAGAAAGTGATTATGTGGCACCCCTGAGGGTCCAGTCGCCACAGAAGTACTGTACCTCAGCAAAAGGTGTGGTGCCTCACTCTCAGGTATGGAGGGGACACTACCCACACACTAGCATCCAACACCGCACCACTCCAGGCCAGGGGATCTGGGTGGACACTATTGAAGGAGGGCCCCATCTCAGGCTGGAGGGGAATTAGGTAGAGGATGTGGGTGAAGGAAGAGAAGTAAGGGAGTAACACGAAGTAAGTGTAGATATAAAGAGGGGAAAGACAGGAAGGCAGTCAGGCAGTTGGTGAGTCAGTGAGGAAGAGACTTCCTGGGGACTGGAGCTGGAGGAGCTCACCCCGGGACAGAGAGGTGAGAGAGAGAGAATCTCCAAGGAGGAGGAGGGAGCTCTGAGGGGGGCTCTATCCAGGGAAGTGGGACTACCTCAGGGTCACCAAGAAGCCCTGGCTGGAGGGACCCCGTTCCAGTGACTGCCCGGAGGGACTTGCTGGAGGAGCTAGACCGCAGAGGGGACAGGCCGCAAAGGGGACCGGGCCCAGACTAATGGAAAGACTTTAAGTTTCAGCTAGCAACCCAGAGGCTGCTGTGTCTGTATGTACAGCAGCCACAACTACACGTATGAAAAGGTGGCCGCATAGGACCGAGGGGACAGAGAGAAGGTCGCCACTGGCTTGGGACTCTGCGTGTGAGGTGCAGAGCAGGAGGGCGAGAGCCAGCGCAGGAGTTGACCTGGAAAGGTACACACGAAGGGGGTACCCGACAAGTGCCACCAATCTACCTGGGAGTGTCTGGATCCCTTGCTCGGAGGACACAGTACCTGGCTGGTTGGTGGACCTATGAACAGTGAGTAAACTGTGAAGACTGCTCTCAGCTGTGTCCTCCAATTTATTTACTGTGTCAATTGCCTTGTGTTAAATCGATAACTATCTACTAATAGACTTTATAACTGCCTCGGGGCCACGCTCTACCCATGGAGAGCGATAACAAATCGGGTGTGCCACCAACTGCCCTATTGGACCTGAATCGCAGTGTCGACCATCTATTTAATTGACGAAAACCAGGGGTGGTGTCACGACTTATTTCCCTTGTAAACCTTCCCCCATTTTTATGACACGGCCAGGGCCACGGAGCCAGGTCATAACCCCGTGACATCCTCAGAAAGAACTGTTCCAGCCCGGTTCCGAGTACCCACGGCCCTGGTGAGCGCATCAGTTACAAAGAGTGTCTCATTCTGTGGAGGAGCTGTCCTACATTACTTTGATGTAATACTTCATTTTCCCAGTTGGAGCTCTGCAGGTGAAAGAAACACCTACTGCCAGGCTTTCCCACAGATTGCATCAGATTGCTGGGAGAGAGACCCAGCAAAAAAGAGATTTTGTGATCAACCTATTATTAGTAACCCTTTCATAAGTTGATAGCATCTAAAAAAATACAGACCTGCATTTGGTAACACAAATCAATTGTAAATAGAGTCACATGTTGATCATTGGTGTCTGCAGGGATTCATCCTGTCTAAAGGAAAGTCATGAAGGAAGTAATCGAGCCCCTGGATGACTGTAGTCCTTGTGTTGTATACTATGTGCATGTCTATTTGTCTGCATTTTCTCTCTGAAGAACCATGGTACATTACTAATAAAGCATTCATTTATTTTGGATGTATTCCAACAGCAACAAAACATAGTGCAAGAGGAAAAAAGGATTTCTGTTTTTCAGGCTTGACCCCAGCATTTTTTTATTCGAGTAGTTAACATTTCTCACGAGCAATGGGTAAAATTCTTCTGATAAAAGCTCTGTTGGTTAGGAAGGGCAGACTACCAGCACTTAGTCTAAAAGCTCCACCACTTTTAGCAAGTGCAGACATTAATCTGCTATTATTATCTAGCTGATTATAAAGCATTAATCTTCATGCCAACCGTACAGATTGTGACACATCAACCTGCCGGATGTCAGGCCTAGAGGTAAGACGGAAGATGAATGTCCCGGAGGATCTGTCAGCTCTCCTGACATATCTGTATTAGTAAAATACATACATCACCCATAGAATAATTCTACAAGTTTTCTTAGAACTCTGAACTGTTCCTTTCCTCTGTCATCCTTCTTGGAGATGCATTCAAAAATCTGCAAATGGTGCAAAGGGCCAGACTGTGTAATGGCAAGAGTAATTGTAACACCCCAATTTATTAATACAATTCCCGAAGGAATAACAGAGAAATGGCGCATTGTACAGTTCTATAGAAAGCTGACAGAATTGTTATTTCATTGGGAATTTATTCAAAAGGACTTTTAAGAAGATGCATGTGTTCTTTAAAGGAAACCTGTTAGGGTACCTTTACACGCCGCAACTTTTGGCGGCAATCGGAGGCAACCTAATGTGCGTGTGCATGTTTGCAACGGTTGCCTGCGAACGCCAAAGGCGCTTTTACACACCGCAATTTCGCCCTCAACCTAAGGTGACGTGCCTCCCCGGCAGTTGCCAAACAAACTACGGGAAACATCCGGAGAGTCCCGTCGCCGCTTCACACGCCGCAATCCCCAAAGGATTGTGGGTGTACATGGTTAGCGCCGCAAGAACATAGGCGTGACAGACTGGTGTATTCCTCGCTTCAAACACGCTGATTAGACAACGCAATAGTGTTATGATTGGCTAGCCTGCGCAGGAAGGCTGGCTAATACATGACGCCATTGCCATTGTGTAGTGTGAATGGACAGCTGTTCAAATATGGCGCTCTGTGAAGGGACAGCCAATGGAAACACAGTAGCCACCACCAATCATCGCTGACCGGGCGCGGGGTCCCGCACGCTGTGGCACGCCTCCGGGAAATCAGTAGGTGACGCTGATTCCATCCCTATCGCCCCTTCACACGCCAAAAGCAGGGAAATTCACCTTCATGGCTGCGTCTGGTTTTCGAGCAGTGTTCTGAAATCAGAACCAGCCGCAACTTTTTTGATCACCACCAGATTCCACAATTACACACCGCAATTTTGTAGCAATTTCATGGCGATGGTGACGGAACTACAGATTGCCTGTCAGATTTCGCACAGAGGTTGTGGCGTGATCACCGCCAAAAGGTGCGGCGTTTAAAGGTACCCTAAGAGTGACTGATCGGTCTCTGCCTATAGACACACTTAGGCCTGGCTGTCAGTCATTGTCAGCAGGTGGGGAGAAGACACGAGAGACCTACCTGTATGACTAGTGCACAGCCAGGCTCAGTCTATGGCAGCTATTTTGACAATGGAAACATATCTGGCTGTGATTACAAAGCCAGTGGCTGATACATGACCAAGGTTTAGACAGCATGTATCAGCCACATTTTAGGTTCCCATTAATCTGGTTGGGATTTTTGGAACCCATGTAAAATGCTGATAGTTTGCACAATGGTATTATATAATGTTATCATGTCTGTTACACTATGAAAAGCTGCAGTGGCCCCATAGTCCAAAGTAGATTATGGCTAGGGTCACACCAGCGTTTACCATTGCGCTCAGGGGGGTTCTGTTTAAAACATAGAATTTGTCAGCATTAGCGCAGTGTTACCGGAAAGGTAAGACTGCATTAACGCTGTCAATTCATTGCTATGGCTGACGAAACCCAGAGTGCAATTCAATCGCCAGCATCTAAGTGCCGGTGTTTGAAATCTCGCTCTATTTCCAAGCGCATCACATGACTTTAAACCGCGCTGATGCGGTCATGTGACCCATCAGCTAATCGGGTTGCCCCGCCTCTTCCCGGTCCGCTGATTAAGGTCCTTTAACCATCGGAGATGAATGCATTGTGGGGCACACGGCGGACAGGTGAGAATTTATTTTTTTTATTTTAAACCATTTTTTTAGGCTAGGGTCACACATAAGCCCTGGATTCGTTATTGGCATCAGTTTTTTTAACTTTATTTTTCTAATTCCAAAACTGATGCTAAAAACGGATCCTGGGATCAAGTGTGATTGCATTGTTAACAAAAGCTATTTGTTTTTTTACTGGACCCAAAAAACGCTGCAAGCAACGTTTTTGGGTGCAGTATAAAAACAGATCTGTTTTTGCTAGCATTTTTTGGGAAAAAATGGCAAGGTCCAGAAAATGCATAGGTGCACAGGAGGCTCAAAAAACAGCCTAAAAAAATGGATATGTTAGGCTGCCTTCGGATTCGCAGATGCCTCCGCAGCGTTTTGCGGAGGCATCTGCATGCAGACGGCAGCCCCTATCTTTATAATGGAGCGCATGCTGTCTGCAGATGCTTGCAGACCGCCGTGCGCTCCCATTGCCCGCCATGAGTGATCTGTGCGCAGGCGTATGCCTGCGCACAAATCACACAGTCTCGTCCGCACCAGGAACGCGACATGTTGCGTCCCTGGTGCGGGCGAGAGTGTGTGATTTGTGCGCAGGCACCTGCCTGCGCACAGATCACTCATGGCGGGCAATGGGAGCGCACGGTGGTCTGCAAGCATCTGCAGACACCGTGCGCTCCATTATAAAGATAGGGGCTGCCGTCTGCATGCAGACGCTGCGGAGGCATCTGCAAATCTGAAGGCAGCCTTATTGAAACCAGTGGAAAAAACTGATTGGCATGTGTGACCCTAGCCTTACTTAATTTCACTTTAGCGCTTAAGTGAAAGTGAACAGCGCCGACACCACTTGCCTGCTCTTTGCAGACTTGGCTCCCTCCAGCTTTTTCTGTGTCTGGATCCCTCAAAATCCCGGATCTGGACACAGAAATGGCATCCAGAGTTTACAATCTGGGACTGTCTGTTCCTGTCCGTGGGGTCCTGCAAAAAACATAATCCCACGGACAGGAACAAAACCGTAGTGTGAAGCCAGCCTAAACATTTTAATGATAAATAAAGATTTCATGCATTATTGGTGTGGTCAGTTTTAGAAGTATGTGGGGCAAAACATTTCCAGACCTTGGTAGTTGTTGTAAATGCAACCTAATTATGTGTATACTAGATGGTGGCCCGATTCTAACACATCAAGTATTCTAGAATATATATGTACTTTATTTATAAAGATTTTAAAAAAATGCATTGAATACATAGGATTTTCTCCAATCAGAGACGTGGCTTTGTTCAATATATCTGCATGTGTGACACCTCACCAGCGATCAGTAATCAATCCAACAAACGATGCGATCTGGTAGGCATCGCTGAAGCGTCAGTACGTGGTCGCTGGTGAGATTGCCACATTGAGCGAGATCGCTAGCGTCGGTCAGGGAACTTCCGCTGCGAGCATCCGGGAGATGATCGGCTGCATCACCGCTGACCTCCATGTGCCGCTGATCTCCTGACGGTGGTGGTGGTGTGCGTGGATCAAATCCCGCACCAATTCGCGACTATACTGCACCTGTCGTTGATTGGTCGCCGCGCTCAGCAGCAACCAATCAGCGACATGGGATTTCCATTACAGAGAGACAGACACGATAAGGCGATTATATAGTAGGATGTGTGTGTCAGGTAAATATTAGATTGTGATCTCCATTTGAAACAGGGACTGGTTTGGTCCTGATAAGCTCTTTACAGCACTAAGGTTATATGTCAGCACTGTATAAACAATATTAGGCTGGGGTCACACTTGGCACGAGTTTTTTAAGTGCCTTGAAAATAAGCATGCGATTCTGCATGCTTATTTCATTTCTGCATGCGTTTTTATACCCATGCGTTTTTCCATGCGTTTTTGAATCAGCACCCAAAATAAGTGCATGAACTATTTTTTGGTGCTCATTTAAAAACGCATGCGTATTTTAGAAAACGCATGCGTTTTTTAACATGGGCCCCTATGGAAAACGCACGCGTTTTTGCATGGTACTAAATAGTACTAATGTACCATGCGTTTTTGCATGCGTTTTTGAAGGCAGCTCCTCACATAAGTGCAAAAACACATACCAAAAACGCATGGCACTTTAGGCCTGCGTTTTTGCTACTAAGACATGCGTTTTTGCTATTGGGGCATGCGTTTTTTGCATAGGGGCCTATGGGTGCGTTTTTACATGCGTTTTTAAAAATGCAGATCTCCAAAAAAGCATGAAAAATCTGCAAATGTGACCCAGCCTAAGAATGTTTTCAAGAGACAGTGTTATTCCTATTCCCATAGAGGATATATTCTCTTCTCTTCACTCCACTACATCTTTGTAAAACTTTAAGATCAATGACATTAAAAGACACATGATGATGTACTATAACCCTTATCTTCTGGCATGTGGCATTTTTCATTTGTTACATTATTTACTTTTACTCCCACAGAAAATGCTTTAAAAAAGGGAAGTTTAAATGAATTTTCCTCAGTTAAAAGAGACGTGCAAAACCTCCAAAACCTCCTACTGAAATATCAGTGAAGAATGTGGACTGAGTAATATGAAAAATCTGACAGCCTGAATATAAAAACATCAGGAGAACAGCAGGAATTCTTTGTAAGCATTCTATGACTTATTATATAGTACTGTAGATAGATAGATAGATAGATAGATAGATAGATAGATAGATAGATAGATAGATAGATAGATAGAGTTAAAACCAGAGGTTTACATACATACTGTAAAAAGACACATATGCATGTTTTTCTCGCTATCTGATATGAAATCTGAATAAATCTTTCCCATTTTAAGTCAATTAGGAATACTATAATTAATGTTTATTTGCCAACAGCCAGAATAATGAGAGAGGGAAAATGTGTTAAGGCATTATATTACTTTCTGCAAAGTAACAAGTTTACATACACTAAGGCTGGCTTCACATTTGCGTTTGTGTCTGCATGCAGATGGCATGCAGACACAAACGCAGTCAAAAGCAGGGACATTTTGATGTGTCCGCAGCGGATAATGTCCGCCTGTGGACACATCACTGTGCAGCCCGGCAGCCAATCAGCGGTGTCCGGGGGCGGAGATCAGCGCCGGAGATCTCCTCCTCCCGGCCGCCGGTAAGCTCCGGGACGTGTCGGCGGGGAGAAACAGCTGATTTGACAGCTGTTTGAATCTCCCGCACCGACACAGAGAGGAGATGTCGGCGCGGGAAGATTCAAACAGCTGTCACATCAGCTGTTTCTCCCCGCCGACATCGCTAGCAGATTACCGGCGGCGGGGAGGAGGAGAACATCAGAGGCTGAGCTGATCTCCCGGTGGCTGTCGGTGATCTCCTGTGACATCACCGGCGGCCACCGGGAGAGATCTCAATGAGATCCGCAGCGTTCTCCTGCAGTGTCATGCAGAGGACACTGCGGATCCATTGAGATCAATGCATTTTTTATGCGCTTGCAGGCGCTTGCGGATAGAGCAAGCGCCGCGAACGCACAAAAAAATGCTGCAAGCTGCGTTTGGAGCGCGGTCGGAGGGCACATAAATTATGCGCATCCAAACGCAAATGCTGCCAAACGCAGCCATACGCAGGCACATGCGTTCCTATGTTAAACATAGGAATTCATGTGCACAAGCGTTTAGCTGCGTTTGGTACGCAGCGCTCCATACGCAAATGTGAAGCCAGCCTAAGATTACTACCGTATGTCTGTAAACAATTTGGGGCAGCCCATATACATGATGTCATGTGTCTGGAAGCTTCTGATAGGTTTTTTGGCAACATCTTGGTTAATTAGAGACACACCTGTTGATGTATTTTAATGCACTCCTGAAACACACTGCTTGTTTGTGTAGCATAACGGGAAAGTCTAAAGAAATCAGCCAAGATATCAGGAAGAGAATTGTGGACTTGCATAAGTCTGGTTCATCCTTGGGTGCAATTTCCAGATACCTGAAGGTGCCTTGTTAACCTGTACAAATAATTACACACAAGAACAAACAAGATGGGAATGTTCAGCCATCATACCACTCAGGAAGGAGATGCGTTTTGTGTCCCAGAGATGAACGTGCTTTGGCCCAACATGTGCATATCAACCCAAGAACAAAAGCAAAAGGCCTTGTGCAGATGAGGGTTGAAGATGGTAAGATTGTGTCATTATCCACAGTGAAATGAGTACTACATTAACATGGGATGAAAGGCCCCTCTGCTAGGAAGAAGCCATTACTCCAAAAGAAACATAAAAAATCAAGGTTAATTTTTACAAATGGCCACAGGAACAAAGACCTACATTTTTGGAGACATACCTTGTGGTCTGGCGAAACTAAAATGTAACTGTTTGCTCATAATGACCATCGTTACGTTTGAAGGAAAAAGGGAGATGCTTGGAAGCCTAAGAACACCATCCCAACTGTGAAACACAGGGGTGGCAGCATCATGTTGTGTGGTTGTTTTGCTGCAGGAGGAACTGGTGCACTTCACACAATAAATGGAATCATGAGAAAAGAAGATTATGTGGCAATACTGAAGCAACATCTCAAGACATCAGCCAGGAAGTTAAAGCCTTTGTGGAAATGGATCTTCCAAATGGACAATGACCTGAAGCAAACTGCAAAACTGGTAACAAAGTGGCTTAAGGATAACAAAGTCAATGTTTTGGAGTGGCCATCACAAAGCCCTGATCTCAATCCTCTTGAAAATTTATGGGTAAAGCTGAAAAGGCTGCGAGCAAGGCGACCTACAAACAAAGCTCAGTTATACCAGTTCTGTCAGTTGAAATGGGCTCAAATTCCTACCAACTTTTGTGAGAAGCTTGTGGAAGGATATTCAAAACGCTTGACCCAGATCATACAGTTTAAGGGCAATGGTACCAAATACTAATGAAATGTATGTAAACTTGTGACTTTGCAGAAAGTAATAAAAATACCTTAAAATACCTTCTCTCTCTCATTATTCTGGCATTTTGCAAATATTAATAATTATGGTATGATTTCATGTCAGATAGTAATAAAAAACATGCCTATGTGTCTTTTTATATGGTGTATGCAAATGTATGGTTTGAACTGTATGTATACCCACACACATATTATTATTATTGCAACAATGATCATGGGATAACAGGAAACCAGGACACCTGATCTGTCATACAAGCTAAGGAGCCCTGTGCTATGCCTGTTTTAGGGGTACTCCTAATGGTGGAGAGGTCTGAGTCTCCTTTCCTGACCCTCCTCCTGACCAGTCCTGATCTGGTTCTCATTACCAGGGTAGTAATGAAGTCTACAAATAAACACAGGCAAGGGAAAATCAAAAATCACAAAGCATGCATACACAAAGGTACAAACGATAAGAGTAGTTAAAGGGATCCTGTCACCTCCAAAACGCCTCCTAAGCTAGCAAATCATGTCCCTGCAGCATCCTATCACTAATCTCATACTTCTTTTGTCTCCTAAAAGCATCCTGTGAAAGTGCATAAAAACGTTTTAATACTCACTCATTAGTGATTATAATTAGCAGAGTGACTATTCTTTAGTCACCAAGGCGGGCTGTTTTGCAGCTCCAGGTTCCACCCTGTCTCTGTGTGTTCTGCTGTGATGTGCAGGCATTGCCCGCCCCCCTCTCTATCTCTCACAGAATGCAAATCATTAGTCCTGCCTTCAGTTTCAGTTACACGGCAGCACAGACAGAGAGAGGGCTGGATCCTGGAGCTGAAAAAGAACACCCCCTGGTGACTAAAGAATATAGCCCCTGCTAATTATAATCACTAATGAGTAAGTATTAAAACGTTTTATGCACTTTCACAGGATGCTTTTAGGAGACCAAAGAAGTGTGAGATTAGTGATGGTATGCTGCAGGGACATGTTTTGATGGCTTAGGAGGCATTTTGGAGGTGACAGGATCCCTTTAAAGGGAAAACAAGAGCAGGAAGAAAGCTACAGAATAACAGGGGGAACTTCCACAACTGCACCAAGTAAATAGCACAACTTTTACCAGAGAGTCTGGGACACAACACCGCACAGACCAACATTGGAAAAACTATAGCTGGCAACGTTAGAAGGATTTCACCAGCTTAAATAGGAGGGGAGTACCTGTGATAGGCCTCACAACAACATGTCATAATATGAGCAAACAGACCAGCAGAGTTTAACCCATGGTAGCCTGCCTATGAATCATCACACAGCAGGTCGAAGCCAAAGGTTGCCCTTGTTGATCCCAAACACTTGAGAAACCATTGGACAGAGCATCAGATTCTGCATTCTGAACAAACCTCAACATTGCCATGAGACTCGGTGAAGTTTGAGCAAAACTCTATGTGACAATTGTTCTGTATTATTTCTGTCTACCTACTCTACTTACTAACAATCCAGAATTTCAAGATCCAAGTACAGAAGCAGAAAAAGGACAAACAAATATTCATTACAGCACTGGTCCCTGATCACCGACGTCTGTAAACATGCTCGATTAGTTGACAAATGAACAAGAGGCTCTTTTGCTGGTTGCATGGGTCATTTATGTGGGCAATCAAATTATTGCTGTCAGCTGCACATCGCCTCTAGTGAAATAACAGTTTTAATAATAACTTTTCTTTCCTTATATAGTTTTGTTGGCTCATGTGTTTGGGATCAGAAACAAGCATGATCGGTTTGTATATAAATGATTTTCTCTCATTTATGTGTAGTAACCGTCTCTTCTAAATGGACTATCCTACAAAATCTGGTGATTCACCAACTTCTCTGTTTTATAAAGACTTTTAATCAACATAGAGTTCCTTATCCCTGAATAAAGTGACCTATGAAAAGCTGGCTATTACACTAATACACCTGTTACTAATAGTGGAAATGCTCTTGCTTATCCTCTACTGCAAGATTTTGGCCAACAACCTCCTTCATTCAATAAGAGCATTGAAGATGGGTAATAGCCGGGTTTTCCACCATGACAATGACCCAAAACACACAGCCAGGGCAACTAAGGAGTGGCTCCATAAGAAGCATTTCAAGTTCCTGGAGTGGCCTATCCAGTCTCCAGACCTGAACTCAATAGAAAATCTTTGCAGGGAGGTTAAACTTATTGTTGCCCCAAAATGACAGCCGCAAAACTTTAAGGATCCCAGGAAGATATGTACAGAGGAGGGGGACAAAATCCCTGGTGCAATGTGTGAAAACGTGGTCATGTACTACAAAAAACGTCTGACCTTTTTAGCTGCAGTCAAGAACTACAGGAAATGCAGTATATGGGACCCATTATACTGTAAGGAGTAACTGTAACTCACGCGGCAACTTTTCTAGGAATTTCACTGGCAACTTACTGGTTGCAGTGAAATCATGGACACATTGTTCTATCTTGTTGCCGTGTACAAATGGAACAATGTGTCCATGATTTCATGGCAACCAGTGAAATTCCTAGAAAAGTTGCCGCGTGTAAAGGTACCTTAAGGAGAACTATATAGGGCCCATAATTCTGTATGGAGGACAACGTGGGGCCCATAACTAGGGTGGCTTGCAACTGTTTACATTTTTTATTTTGTCCCTCTGTGTATTTGAGTTTGACATCCCAGAATTAAACATTAATCAGGTTCTCTTAGTAGAGATATGGGGGAACCTCAAATCATATTCAAAAACAAAAACCTCAGGTGTGTAAAAAGTAACTTTTATTATGACAGGTAAAACCAGAATATCAGAAAAACAACCACACCAAAATGACAAAACAATAAAAAACAAAGAAATTATTATAATTATTATTATTTATTCATATAGCACCATTAATTCCATGGTGCTGTACATGAGAAGGGGTTACATATAAAATTATAGATATAGTTTACAGTAAACAAATTAACAATGACAGACTGGTACAGGGGGGGAGAGGACCCTGTCCTTGCGGACTTACATTCTACAGGATAATGGGAGGACACAGAAGGTCGGGGTGCGGCTGCTCTGGTGGTGATAAGGTGGCACTGTGGTCATTGCAGGGTGTAAGCTTTGCTGAAGAGATAGGTTTTCAGGTTCCGTCTGAAGGATCCAAGTGTGGTGGATAATCGGACGTGTTAGGGTGCAGAATTCCAGAGGATGGGGGATATTCGGGAGAAATCTTGGAGGAGGTTGTGTTAGGAACGAATAAGTGTGGAGGAGAGAAGGAGGTCTTGGGAGGATCGAAGATTACGTGAGGGAAGATAGAGGCAGATTTGTTTGGAGATATTGGAAGGAGACAGGTGATGGATGGATGGCTTTGTAGGTCAGTGTTAGTAGCTTGGACTGGATTTGTTGTGGAATTGGGAGCCAGTGAAGAGATTTGCAGAGGGGAGAAACAGTGGAGTAGCGAGGAGAGAGGTGGTTAGTTGGGCAGCAGAGTTGAGGACAGACTGGAGTAATGCAAGAGAGTTAGAGGGGAAGCCACATTGGAATATGTTGCAGTAATCAAGGCGGGAGATGATGAGGGCGTATACAAGAGTTTTAGTAGATTGAGGACTAAGGAAGGGATGAATTCTGGAAATATTTTTGAGCTAGAGGCGACAGGATGTGGCAAGAGTTTTAATGTGCAGTTTGAAAGATAGAGAGAGTTCCTCTGAGGCAGTGGATTTCGGGTGCGGGAGAGAGTGTTATGCCATTTACCATAATAGATAGATTGGGTAGGGAAGATTCATAAGATGGAGGAAAGATGATGAATTTGGTTTTACCTACATTGACTTTTAGGTAGTGGGAGGTGAAGATGGAGAATATGGCTGATAGACACTCCGGGATCCTGGACAGCAGAGAGGTGATGTCTGGACCAGAAAAGTAGATCTGAGTGTCATCAGCATACAGGTGGTACTGGAAGCCATGGGACTTTATGAGTTGTCCTAGGCCAAGGGTAGATAGAAAAAAGTAGGGGCCCCAGGTCAGAGTCTTGTGGGACTCCAACAGAGAGAGGGCAGGATGAGGGGGTGTAGTGTAAGAGTGGAAAATGCTAAATGTGTGATTGGAAAGGTATGAGACAATCCAGGAGCGGGCAAGGTCTTTGATGCCAAGGGAAGAGAGGATTTGTAGTAGGAGGGAGTGGTCGACTGTGTCAAAAGCAGAGGACAGGTCTAGAAGGAGGAGGATAGAGAAAAGTCTGTAGGCTTTGGCAGTGAGTAAGTCATTAGTAATTTTGGTCAGGGCAGTTTCAGTGGAGCGGTGGAGGCGAAAGCCAGATTGGAGAATGTCAAGGAGAGTTAGATGAGAGGTGGGAGGAAAGTTGAGCATGGACATGATGTTCGAGAAGTTTTGAAGCAAAGGGAGCAGCGATATGGGGTGATAGATGTGAGTCTGGTCAGCAGGGAAGGGGTTACTCGGAACCGGCATGGCGGGCTTCCGTGAGGGATGATGGATGCTCGGTTCCCTGTTCCGTGCCCTGATGTTCCCTGAGGAAGGAGCTCGGATAGAGGCTCTGAAACGCGTAGGATAGAATAAAGAAACATCTGCCCAGTTAACTCTTTGTTTCCTGGTGATTCCTGGTGGCAGCGCGGGCAATTCGGCATTTTGTCCCATTACAGCATTCCTGTTTCCACGGTTATCGTGAAGGTGCGGCCCTGCAGCAGCCATTCTCTACAAGCCATCTTACAGGCGATTATACTGGTTGTGGGTGACACAACCGAGCCAGGTGAGCAGTTCCTAATATACACTGCTACAACCCTTTGTTAAAAGGATAAGACCCTATATGCGCATTTATCTCACGTTTACAGGTTGTTCCGTGCCCTGGGCACTCAATTGGCTGATGGGGATGAGGGGGAACTTGGGGATATGGAAACGTGATGCCACCTGTGGTAACTGATAATGTGGTTACCAGCGCTGCAGCCGGCCGCTGAGGTGATGGTGAAGCAGCTTTGGTAGTACAGCTCCTCACAGGCGGAACTTTACGGGGTGGATGAGAGGAGTTGTAGTCCTTGGCTCTGTGGTGCTGCAGAGGCCTCCCAGGCGACGACTAACTGATGCCAGAGACCAGATTAGCTCAAACAGTTCTTTACTTGTACCAGATGATATGGGTACACGGTAGAGTCGGAGGTTGTAGCCGCGGATTTTGGAGTATTTTCCCAGCGTCTGTCAAAGATGTCCCTCCGGTTACTTTCTTGGTCTCTACTTCCAGTGGCTCTTGGCTCACTGCCCTTCCACACTTAAGTCTGCTGGCCAGTCCCTAGGTCTGTTACCTTAAGTTTCTATTATCTCTTGGCGTCTTGGACCTAGCTATGGGACTGTGGTTAGGCTCTTGGTGGGTGTCGTGGCTCCCTGCTGGGCCCACAACGCGCTGGTCTGTGGTTTGGGGTTAGACCTCAACAAACCGCCTCAGCTCCAGAATACCGGTGTTGACCTGGACTCTCCAGCTGGCTCCAACCAGTCCCGGAGTGTCCCCCTTCTTTGTCTGGGTCACCTCTCTCCTTAGAGGTGCCCTCCTGTCACGGGTGCAGGTTCCCCTGCGTCTGTCCTTTCTCCTCTTCTGTCACCGACTGACTGTCTGTAACTGTCAATCACGTCTTCCCGCTCTCTAGGCTCCAACCCCTGGGACTTACTGAATACCAGTCCCCTGTACTAAGGTGTCCTATGAGCGTGTTTTGGGTGCAGACTCTGTATTTTCCTCCTCATCCACAACTACAGAAATACTACATCTTCTGTTTGGGGTGCAGTACCTCCCCATGGCGTCCAGCCAGAGGGGCGCCACAGCTGGGCATAGCATTCGGGTCAAGGTTTGGCATTTTGAGGATGGATGTGATGGTTGCATGCTTGAAAGCAGAGGGTACCAGAAGATAGCAATAGATTGAAGAGATGGGTTAGGGCTGGAATTAGTGTGTTAGTGAGGTTGGGGAGAAGATGGGAAGGGATAGGGTCAAGTGCACAGGTGGTGAGATGTGATTTGGAGAGGAGATGAGTAAACTCTCCTTCAGTGATGTTGGAGAAGGAGGTTGTGAGGGAAAGGCAGAGGTCTGGTATATGGAGTAGTTGGGATGGTGGAACAGTAAAGGTTTGCCTAGCTTGGTCGATCTTGTTTTTTAAATATGTACTTAGCAGAGATGAGGGAGGTTAGAGGGGTAGTGGTGGGCGGAGAAGAGAGTTGAATGTACTGAACAGTTGTTTGGGGTTGTGGGATAGTGAAGATACAAGGTTTGTGAAGTAGATCTGTTTATCAGAGGTGAGAGCTGATTAGAAGGCAAGTGTAGCTTGTTTGAAGGCAGTGAAGTCGTCTGGCAGGTGCGTTTTCTTCCAGCACTGCTCCGCAACCCTAGACACTTTTCAAAGTTTTTTAGTGAGATTGTTGCGCCAGGGTTGCCTATTGATTCGTCACACTTTGCCATGCATGAGAGGGGCGACTGAGTCTATGGCTGATGGGAGGGTGGTGTTGTAGAAAGCAGTGGCACTGTCTGTGTCATGTAGTGAAGCTATGGAGGACAGAGGTAGAAGAGAGCCTGAGAGTCTGTGAATGTCTAGGTGTGCGAGATTTCTGCGAGCATGAACTAGTGGCTGGACATAGAGGGCTGGTGAGGATGACAAGGATGAGAAGAGTAGATGGTGGTCAGAGAGGGGGAATGAGGAGATTGTGAGATTAGATAGGTAACAGGGGCGGGTGAAGATGAGGTCTTGTGTAAGTCCGTCTGTGTGGGTGGCTGTGGAGGACCACTGAATAAGTCCAAAGAATGAGGTAAGTGAAATGAGTTTGGAGGCTGCCGGCTGGTGGGTGTCAGTAGGGATATTAAAGTTACCTGTGATGATGGTGGGGATGTCAGCTGAGAGAAAGTGAAGAGGGAATGCTATACATACATTTTGCCAATCATTTAACCCTAGTGAACTATGATCTTGCCCTACCTTACTGCGGAGTTTTAAACAGCCTACTTCTTTGTGGTGTCCCCGCTCACCGGAGGCTCAACCTATGTTCCCCGAATCATAATAATTAAATTAACAAGTGGCAGAATCTCAGCTCTTTTTGTAGTCTCTTGTGACTGGTAAATAAATCAAATGATATTAAAGCATCCTCTTCATCAAGATAAAAGATAGATTGTCTCCAGTACATAGAACCTATAACAAATATTAAACGTAAATGTTATTGGAGCATACGGCAGTTGCTACCTTGGTATACACTCCACCATAACTTAATTGAATAGGCTCATCTTCTGGATGTTATTGTTTCCTTAAAATCACCACTTGAACATGTTTCTCCCTTGTGATTGGGTTCCTCAGGAGGCACGATGAGTAATAGATCTTTTAGACATCCATAGATTTAATGCCCATTAGATTGTTCAAGATTGGCACAAGGTTATACGCCAAACGTTTCTTAGTATAACCAATACTCCTTCAGGTTCACGGCCGATAAACTGGTGATGGCAACAATTAACTACAGCGCCATCCTCCACCATTGTGTGTCTGTTACAAACACCAGAATTAGACTGAAGTTGACTGATCCCGCCAATATAGATGGGTTCAGAAATGGTGTAATGTGTATTGGAAACCCAGGCAATTCAATGTCAGGGAAAATATTGATCTTTCATGTTTGAAGTCAGCAGAGATAACATTGTCTCCCACAGGTAAGCCGCTGCCAAAAAATGTCTTGTCAACGGCTCTGTCATAAAAGACACAGGAGCACTCGGCCGACAAAGAACTCCTATTTATGGGAGTGCCGCCCCAAAGAGCTGCCAGTCGAATGACTGATGGAACCATCGTTGGGCTAATAGCCTTCTGAAATGTATGGTGAGCTTCATGGAGAACCTGTGGTATGGCACTTTTTATTTGACCTACATTTCAAAGAATATGAATGTGGGTAATTTTGCAAGTCATAAGGATCAAAATCATTTTCATTTTCATATGTACAAAAAATTCTTTAGATACAGTAAATTGAAAGGTTACAAAAAGCCTATGTTTGTAATACACATATGTGGTTATTTATATAGTAATACTAAAAAAGTTGTAACATATTTATTTAGGGGCAAGTGGTATTATCAACACTTTCTAAGCCACTCTAGTTTCTGTGTTCACACTGGCCATTTTTGATCCGTTTTTGGTGCTGTGTTTATTTATTTTTTTAAACTTTACCAAAAATTGGTTCAGCCATTGTGTCTGCCAGAAAAGTGGATGGGATTTTCAATGTGCTGTGCAGATGTCAGCACTTTTGACTGCTGCATTAGTGGTGCAGAAAGTGCATCCAAGAATAATGATAATAGAAAACATTGGAGATTGGCTCAACAGGACTCAGGACTCATTTAAAGTATAGTGCATTCGAAAGAAAAATGTACATGTCGACATGACCCAGTCGACGCATTTCGACTGCACTAAGTAGTCTTACGTGTTGACCGGGTCATGTTGACCATGTAATTTTTCTTTTGTATGCACTATATTTTCTTTTGAAAAATTAAAAGAAAAGGAAAATCCAGTCCTGTTGACCGAACTCCAATTTATTCTATTATCCTTTATGTGAGACCAAGGTGAGGCTAGTGTCTGAGCCCCAGGTGGATGAGCATACATAAACTGGGTGAGCTGGAATCAAGTTTCAAATAATAATAATGAGCATGTCAATTATTATTCCCTTTTTCTGCTGCATTTTCTACACCACCAACGCTCCATTACTTATCCTCCCCGGCAATCCCATGGTGAGGTCCGGTGATTTCCTCATCCCAGGCATCGGCAGGACCTACACATGTGACTCAGTCTGAGAGCCACATGACCAAGGTCCTTGCCTGTACTCAAACTACACAAAGGAAGACCTCACTGGGGCTCACCATGGGATCGTCGGGAGGGTAAGAAAGTGTTTGTGTGTGTTTCTGTCTGTGTGTCTGTCTATCTTTCTGTGTCCCCTGAAAACGGAGCAAAAAAGCAACATAAATGGATGATGCATTTTTGATACTTTTTTCAAAAAGAGGATCTGTTCTTGGTGCAAAAACTGTACCAAAAATGGATCAACAAAATCAGAGCACAAACTGTGTGAATGAGAGCAAGGGAGGACACAGTTGTCGTTTCTCTAGGTTTATATGTGACACTGCATAGTAAGTGAACTTGGCAGAAAGTGCTCCGCCGAACACTAGCACACCAGAGGCCACTCACTCCACAGGCAAAGAAAGTAAAAATATACATTGATAAGAGGCTTCTAGAGGGGTTAAATAGACACTATTTCTAATGGTATTACTTTTATCATACATCCTCAGCTGAGTTCAGAGGGATTGTGTTGGTTTTTATGTGAAGATAGTAACCTTTTAATCTCGTAAATAGGTATTAAGTGCAGGTAATACACCACAGGTCTCATTTCATGATCCAGGAAGGAGTGGAAAAAAAACAGAGGTTAATGACTGTATGTCCTTGTAGGCTCCTAGGAGAGACGTAATCTGTAATAATGGCAGAAATTTTACACGCTGTCTTCGTGTTTTTACTGTGGCTGCAGCTTTGTCATTAATGCAGCTTGTGTTTTGCTACTCGTGTAAAGCATTTTTCTAAGGTCTGTTCCAGTTGGAGACCTGCATGTGACCACATGTAAATGTCTACTTTTATGGGCCTGTAATTTCAATGTTTTTAAAACCATATCGCTGGAAGGCACCGAGTGATCTGAAGCGGAAAAGCTTGGTCAACTTCTAATCATTTAGCGGTAGTTTATTTGCTATTTCTGAGTGGGTTCAGTTCCTGTGGAGACATTTTGCCTTTAAAGTCCAGCATTCTGGATAAAGATCTTCTCACTTAATTAACCCTTCAGGCCCTGTGAACAGATCTCATTAATAAATTACCTCACACATTGTAATTTAAGTAGCTGACTCTCCTGTATCTTATTTCAAAACAAAATGATTTGGTCCTTGTCCATCAGGATCGTTACCAACGATTAAATCAAATGTTGTATTAGTTAAGGTAAATGAACATGTGCATGACGTGTAAAGGCTTAGGATTCTGATCTCATTTTCTGTTATAGCACAATATAAAGATATTATTAAAGATATTATACATTATGAAAGTGTTGAGGTGGCATCATTAACAATCCTTGTTATTGCATTCACAGTGTAATGTGTCTCTCCACCTTTTAAACACTGTGGCCCTGACTCATCAGGACCACCATTGGTCACGCCAGTCTTGCTGAGAGGGCGAGTTGGGCTCAGTGGCGCTTCTGATTCATTCATTGCGTGCACCAGGGACTGGAGTAAGATTTGTGGCATAAGGTACACCATAGCTCGTCATAAATTAAATAAACGGGTGTAGCCACATCCTGTCCTCCCCTGCAGTACCCTAGCTCTGACGAAACTGTCATGAAAACACCAAACGTTGCATAAATTTTGTGCAAACTTTTGAAATTTGGTGACTTTTCTAAAGTCAATACTTTGAGGAATGGTGCAGTTATCTTTTTCATTTGCATCATTCGGTGTTCATTTTTTAATCTTTCTACCAATCTGAATGTTTTGGGGTGACAAAGAATACTAAAACTCTTGCATAAATATAAAATAAAATCATGATATTCAGAGCAGATGTAATTGAGTTCAATATACAGTATAAACAGTATGCGGTAAGCTCCTCTGACCCCTCTAGTGAGTACTACTGTGAGTGAAAAGCTTGTAACTCTGTCCAACCAGGGAATATGGAGCAAAGTATCATGAAAAGGCAGGCTTACCACTAAATTGTGGATGGATTTAGCACAAAAAAATGGACATACATTCCTCATGGGTAGAAAAATCCTCTAAGATGTATTAGAGATATAAGGCTGCTTTCACATCAGCGGTTTTCGCTGATCGCGGCAGTTGCGGTGAAAAAAACGCAACTGCCGCGATTACCGCATAACGGCTGCACTTGCGGTTCACTTGCGGCAAGCCTCATACAATGTCTATGGGGCTTGCGGCAGGTGCGGCATATGCGGTTTTGGCACTTGCAACAGGTGCGGCCACGAAAAAACATGCGGTATGCCGCAAGTGAACCGCAAGTGCAGCCGTTATGCGGTAAAAAAACGCAACTGCCGCGATCAGCGAAAAGCGCTGATGTGAAAGCAGCCTAAGGCACAAGTGTACATGACATAGAGGCAGCCACAGCTTCAACTATGAGGCCAGTAGAGAAGGAAATAGCTAATACAAGTAGGTGTTTTCAAACTTTTATTGGACAACGTAATCCTAAACCCAGTTAGGCTGACCATAGTCACTCTATAGCTGATGGCCAAGCATTCTTGTCTGACATCCTCAGGAACAGGAAGGTTCATCTTGGCCCAACATTCATCTGTTTCCAGAGAAGGGAAAGGATAAAGCATCTACCAAATAGCTCTGGCAATTGCTTATCTCTATTAGGCAGTATCATTTAAACTGTCATTCTTTATCTCCCTTCCTACCCATATCATTTGTTAAGGGGGTGTCACACGCGTCAATGTCGTCAGCGATCTGATCGCTGACGACATTGACGGCTGATCGCTGGTGAGCTGTCACACAGACAGACTCACCAGCGATCAATTGACCAGTGACATCATGGAAACGATTTAAATATCGTTTCCACGATGTCCTGCTCCCGCTGCCAGGCTTTCTGGAAGCGGGAGCAGCTGGTCTCCAAGGTACACTGCGGGTAACTAGGCAGCGCGCGCTGCCTAGATACCCGACGTGTACCTTAGTTACCAGCCTCCTCCGCTCACCCGGTGAGCAGAGGAGGCTGGTAACTAAGGTACACTGCGGGTAACTAGGCAGCGCGCGCTGCCTAGATACCCGACGTGTACCTTAGTTACCAGCCTCCTCCGCTCACCCGGTGAGCGGAGGAGGCTGGTAACTAAGGTACACGTCGGGTATCTAGGCAGCGCGGGCTGCCTAGTTACCCGCAGTGTACCTTGGAGACCAGCTCCCAGCGCTTGTGACAGGCGCTGGGAGCTGGAATATCGCTCGCCGTCATCCCGGTGTCACACGCAGCGATGCTGCGTGTCCACCGGGCGACAATCGCCAGGTTTCAGAGCTGGTTCTGAAACCTGGCGATCATCAACCAGCGATTTATCGCTGGTTGATGCAGTATGTCACACGCGTCAATATCGCTGCAACGTCACGTGCAGTCGATATCGTGCAGGCGATATTGACGCGTGTGACACCCCCTTTAGGGAAAAGCTGGGAGGCCACAAATTAATTGGCCAATCTTACTAATATCGGCTTTAACCTAATGTGTATGGAGGCCCTAAAGTAACAGAATAAGTAGGGGATAGGAATGGAAAAAAGGATTTTGTGCTATGCAACTGATTGACCCAATCAATTGTGACAACATACATACTTACATATGTCGAGCCCACTGGGACGGGGTATTTGGTACCGGACCGGGTTTGCTGCTGGGATGTCACGGAGGGCCTGGTCCGGACCGTTTCCCGGGCCCTGGCAAGTAAAAGGGTGATATTTACAGGGGATTAGAGTTAGTTGTGACGCCACCCACGGTGTGTGGTCAGGAATGGGACCACCACTGCTGCAGAACCTCCGGGGTGATGTTAGGCAGCTTAGATGGTGCTGCACTCCGTAGGTAGAGGCGAGGTCCCCGGGGGCAGTGATTGTTATAGTCTATGGTGGATGTGATAATGAGGGAATGAATAGTGGAGACAGGCAAAGGAACACACACTTACGTTTATGTAGTTTCCAAAACTTTGCTGCGATATTGTTGCAGGTTTTAGTCCACGGAGTCTGTACTGGGGCCGGGTTGCTCCCACCCTGTCCGGGACCTCAGCTTCCTCATGCTGCGCTGTGTGTGTGTGGCCCTGCTGCTGCTTCTAGCTGAGCTGCTGGCACTGTCTCACTCTCTCTCTCTCTGCTGGTACAACTTGGCTAGGCAACTTGAGTCTTCTGTGTAGTGCTGACCCCGCCGTGTTGCTTTGCTCTGGTACTGTGGTGGTCTACTCCTGGATTCACTGTGCTGTGTGTGTCAGTCACAGTCTCGGATCCGGTGTCCGTTCTGTGCGCTCCTCTGGGGCGAGTGGTGATGGCACTCAAGCTCCCAGATGTGGTTCTCTGTCCTTTAGTTCTCCTCTCCTCAGACCCTGGCTAGGCCTGGAATCGAGCAGCAGATTGTGGAGAAGCCTGTCACAGCTTCTTTACACCACAATCTTCCTCTCTCAGTTCTCCCAGGAACTGAACTAACTACTTCCTCTTGACCTGGAGTATATAAGGGAGCTGGTTGTGCTCCCCCTCCTGGCCCAGAGGTGCTAGTGTAAGTCAGTGTGTTGTGGGGAGGGAACCCGTGTGATGTTACTGTGGCACATTAACCCCTGGGGTGCCACACATACTACCCCAAACCATACATATTGTTCATACTGTAATTCCTAAATCATTTAAAGGGAACCTGTTAAATGGACACTGTCAGCTCATTTTTCAGTATGATACTAATATTACCCTTGAATAAGGCCCTGGTAGACCTTTTAAAAACATGTAAAATTATTGTGGTGCACTTTCTAGTTTCCATGTTATCAGCATCTTCATACTCTGCAGGGAGCTCCTGGATTAGTCCTCTCCATTATATTTCCAACCAAATAGTCCGGCTGCTGTATAAGTGTTATTTAAATATCCACACAGGCTTGTGTTCATTCCCTTCCCTCTGTGCTCTGTGCTGGGAGGGGGGAGATGTTTTGTGCCACAGCCTGTAAGACATACCGTACACATATGTCTCATACACACAATTACATGAAGAGCTACAGCTAAACTCCCCCTCCCCCCCCTTCTCTGTCTGCAGTGAATGAGTCACACAACAGACAGATCAGAGAGGAGGCAGGACAGCGTAATTATACATGAATATTCAATCATTAAGTGGGAGTGGGCAGCAGAGAAATCACTGTACTTGACAGAGGGAATTAATCTTTTATTTTGAAGTTTACAGAACATAGGAGGGGAGTATAAATAATAGAAATACATGAATAGAGAGAGCTTAGAGAAAGGAATTAGAAAATGATAGCAGTTACACATGGAGTTTTGGCCTGACAGTTTTCCTTTAAGTCCCATATGCACCCAGAACCATGAGCAGTTCTAGGTTAATATCTTAAATCCCTTTCTGATAGTTTCAGCGCATAGTAGCATCTATAAACCGAACTTCAGAAAAAGTATTTCAAAAGATAATTTATGAAATGCTAATTAGGGTTTTGAGAAGTCTATGGACCGTTAGTTCCCTCAACTAGTGAGCCCACATAGCATGTTTTTCCGCCCCTGTGGGTGTAATAACATGCTATACGTAGCATCATCATAGTTTGCGCGTGGCTGTGTAACACTCATTCAGCGTCTATGTCCATGGCTTCAGAGAGACTCAAATGAAAGTCGTACATACTTCTGGTCATGCACACTATGCCTCGCTGAAGCCGGGATTCATACACCCGGCTGTAGAGTAATGCGCGTGACCGGAAAAGTGTACAACTTTCAATCATGAGTGGTGAGTCTCTCTGAAGCCAAGGGTGCATACACCCAGAGAGACACTGAATGGTGGGTGTTACATAGCCACGTGCGAACTATCATGATGCTATGCATAACATGCTATCACACACACTGGATGCAATATGGGCTGACTAGTCTGGGGAACTAACGCCCTGTCAACTAGCCAAAGCCCTAATTAGCATCTCATAAACGATCTTTAGAAAAAACGTTTTTCTAAAGATCGGTTTATAGATGCTAGTCTATGCTGGAACTATCAGGCAGGGGGTTCAGATATGCACCTAGAACAGCTCATGGTGCTGCGTGCACAGGGGACTTGACAGGTTCCCTTTAAATGCTTTCAACTAATTTTGTAAAATAAAGATATTTGTACTGTATGTCATATATTGTTATATGTAATGAAAACAAATATTTGGCATGTCAGCAACAATTTCAGAATAATGGCACACTAAACGAATAATCACATTAATGATTAGATGTTGGTATTGTGGTAGTTATTCAGTAGTGAAATTCTTAATCTGATATGACTAATGAGTCTAATTCGCCATATTGTCATGACTCTATCTTCTTTTAAAGTTGTATAAAACAAAAATATTGTCATTTTCCTACAGTAAATCTATATTGGGATCCCTTCTAAAGCACCATATGGCACCACACAGATTAGCTAAGAGTGGAACTGCAGCCTTCTTGCACTGACTTCTGTAAGGTGTGGAAGGCCAAACTCAAGGGGTTATCTTATTTCCCTTTTCTAATGGAGGCTGTCCCATTGATCAGATAGATGATTGACACTAGACTGACTGCTGACCAGCTGTTACCACATATGTGGTATTACAAGGTTAGGAAATCCTCTAAAACACATAGTACTAGTAAGACATATATGTGCCCCAGTAGGTCATACAGACAGGGGTGGTCCATTTGGCCTTTTAGTAATAGGCAGCCTTTGAACTGTTAATTACTATGAAGCTATAATGGCCAGGTATTAACCTTCCTAGTCAAAGATAAGGGCTTGGTGATAGATGAGCGCTCTCTAAGATTTGTCCACTTGGCCTTACTTGCGGGGTAAATTCGGGGAAGCTTCACACCTTGCATTGGAAAGGAGAATTGTGCCAAACTCAGCCAAAACACTTATTCTTCTATACTACATGAATATATCCTTGTGCATTTACTGAACATCTAAGAGCCTCTAAACCATCCATAATACTAACACAATCAGAAGTGTATTTCTAGAGCCTAAAAACTGCAAATGTTGGTGACAAACTGTGGAGTCCTTGATCTTCCTGCTTTACACCTGTCATAAGAGTGGAAATGAAGGATTTGTGACCTTTAATTGCAATAGACTGTTAAAGAATTTGGGGGATTGGTAAAGAATTCACAGGCTTTAGGTTTCGGTAGGCTGATTTTCAACCAATTTGGCGTAAGCAGCAAATGTCCAACTCATGTGTCTCTCCAGACACAGCTAATAAGTCTTCTGTTGACAGATTGCTTTTTTTTTACATTCCATTTTAAGGAATGTGTCCAAGTTTTTATTTTTGATTTTCTTACAGTTCACCTCATCCTTTGTTTTTTTGCTGCAGCAAATCAGATCTTTATGAGGGGCCGAGGAAAAGGTTAACTTTCGACAATATCCAAATAATTCCTATGAAATTCTTGGCCAGTATCAGTATGTAGCAAAACAAATCTAGTTCTGCTGCAGATTAATCAACATTCAGTTTCAGCTGTCTAACATTTCAGTCCTCTGTTTCCCACATTTGTCCAAAGGGAAAATTTGAAGGGTGCAGCAGACGATATAAATGTGCCTCAAGGTGAAAATCCCGGAAAATGTTCCCTTGAAGATCTTGTCTGGCCATTAGTAATCCAGTTGTTCTAAATCCAGGATGCAAGTGACCTGCTAATTATCTCAGCTTGTTTGCAGACTGGCCTCTATTTCCAAAGTGGTGACATTAATTAGCAAAAACCTGTGAAATGTCCTGGAGTTTATTAGTGAAAAAAGCTGAGTCCATTGTAAATATACCTTCTAAATTAGTCATAGCAGCAGGAGCAGTGGATGGGGCACCTTCTCAGCTGGAGTCAGTGCTCACACTTGTAAGAAGGGTATAATGAGGATTGTGGTTTCGAAGGGTATAATGAGGATTGTGGTTTCAAGATTGTTCCAAGAACTCTCTAATCAGAATGATTATCGCTATCTCAAGTTATAAGACTGCTTTCACATTGCGTGTTTCTTGGATCCGTGGCTGTCCGTTGTAAAACGCACAGCCACAGATCCGATTTGGTCCACATGTATCCCTAAGGGCCACGGATCGGATTGGATTTGGCCTTATTGCCATCCGATTTGGAGACTGCTCCAATTTTGGGCACAGCAGACCAAATCGGACCGAATTGGTTCTGACCCGATCAGCAGCCGTTAACATGGGGGCCTATGGAGCATGGGTCCAAGAAAACACAGGATCATTTCTCGGACCCAACCTCAGTGTACTGAGCATGCTCAGTACACTAAAATTGCTCCTTACCTTCTAATTTCACTACCGCAATGCATATACATACATTGCAAAAGTGGAATTTAGTGACAGAAAGGGTTAAAAATAAAAAATATGTATGCTCACCTGCGGTTACGTCACAACCCGATCAGCTGATTGGGTCACATTACCGGTTTCCGAGGCAACTGTGGTCATGTGACCCCATGACGCTGCCGGGTTGTGATGTAACCACAGGTCCTGTAAGCATCCAGAGCTTGCTGGAGACGTCGAGGAACTCGCTGGACAGGTGAGCACACATATTTTTTATTTTTAACCCTTTCTTTTACTAAATGTCACTTCCGCAATGTATGTATATACATTGCGGGAGTGAAAATGCCCTGCTGACTCCTGTCATCAATTTCTGTGTCTGGATCCATGATAATCACGGCCCCGGACACAGAAATAGCATCTGGAGTTAACCTCCGATGCTGTCCTTTTCTGTCTGTGGGGTCCTGCAAAAAGTAGGATCCCACAAACAGGAAAAAATATGAGATGTGAAACCAGCCTAACTCAAAGAATATGATAGCGGGGAGAAAGGAAAAGAGGACTATACCACTACCTATCTATAGATCTAAGTTGTACAAATTGATAACACAATGCCTGCGGCCTCTTACAGTGTTGGCCAAAAGTATTGACACCCCTGCAATTCTGTCAGATAATACTCAGTTTCTTCCTGAAAATGATTGCAATCACAAATTCTTTGGTATTATTATCTTCATTTAATTTGTCTTCAATGAAAAAGCACAAAAGAGAATGAAGCAAAAAGCAAAACATTGATCATTTCACACAAAACTCCAAAAATGGGCCGGACAAAAGTATTGGCACCCTCAGCCTAATACTTGGTTGCACAACCTTTAGCCAAAATAACTGCAATCAACCACTTCCGGTAACCATCAATGAGTTTCTTACAATGCTCTGCTGGAATTTTAGACCATTCTTCTTTGGCAAACTGCTCCAGGTCCCTGATATTTGAAGGGTGCCTTCTCCAAACTGCCATTTTTAGATCTCTCCACAGGTGTTCAATGGGATTGAGGTCTGGACTAATTGCTGGCCACCTTAGAAGTCTCCAGTGCTTTCTCTCAAACCATTTTCTAGTGCTTTTTGAAGTGTGTTTTGGGTCATTGTCCTGCTGGAAGACCCATGACCTCTGAGGGAGACCCAGCTTTCTCACACTGGGCCCTACATTATGCTGCAAAATTTGTTGGTAGTCTTCAGACTTCATAATGCCAAGCACACGGTCAAGCAGTCCAGTGCTAGAGGCAGCAAAGCAACCCCAAATCATCAGGGAACCTCTGCCATATTTGACTGTAGGGACAGTGTTCCTTTCTTTGAATGCCTCTTTTTTTCTCCTGTAAACTCTATGTTGATGCCTTTGCCCAAAAAGGGAGAACATTCTTCCAAAACGTTTTAGGCTTTCTCAGGTAAGTTTTGGCAAACTACAGCCTTGCTTTTTTATGTCTCGGGGTAAGAAGTGGGGTCTTCCTGGGTCTCCTACCATACAGTTCCTTTTCATTCAGACGCCGACGGATAGGACGGGTTGACACTGTTGCACCCTCGGACTGCAGGGCAGCTTGAACTTGTTTGGATGTTAGTTGAGGTTCTTTATCCACCATCCGCACAATTGTGCGTTGAAATCTCTCTTCAATTTTTCTTTTCCGTCCACATCTAGGGAGGTTAGCCACAGTGCCATGGGCTTTAAACTTATTGATGACACTGCGCACGGTAGACACAGGAACATTCAGGTCTTTGGAGATGGACTTGTAGCCTTGAGATTGCTCATGTTTCCTCAAAATTTGGTTTCTCAAGTCCTCAGACAGTTCTTTAGTCTTCTTTCTTTTCTTCATGCTCAATGTGGTACACACAAGGACACGGGACAGAGGTTGAGTCAACTTTAATCCATGTCAACTTAGGTGCCACAGGTAAGTTACAGGTGCTGTTAATTACACAAATTAGAGAAGCATCACATGATTTTTCTAGGGGTGCCAATACTTTTGTCCACCCCCTTTTTTATGTTTGGTGTGGAATTATATCCAATTTGACTTAGGGCAATTCTTTTTGTGTTTTTTTCATTGAAAACAAATTAAATGAAGATAATAATACCAAAGAATTTGTGATTGCAATCATTTTCAGGAAGAAACTGAGTATTATCTGACAGAATTGCAGGGGTGTCAATACTTTTGGCCAACACTGTATAAGCCCATACCAAGACTCTATTTGTGTACTACAGGTACAAAGAATAAAAGTCATATTGTTTTACAAATCCATATTTTTTCTAAATTATATATTCTTTCCCATTTTATAATGGAATGTTTTCTAACTTTCTAATATACTTGATGTATCAAATCTTACTTGTTTTCTTAGTTTGTGAACAGAAATACAACCAGGGGTCCCCAAATCCAGGCCTCAAGGGTTTCTAACAGTGCAGGTATTCAGGATTTCCATAGTATTGCACAGGAGTTGGGATCTGTGCAGATGATCACATTAGCACCTGTGCAATACTAGGGAAATCCTGAAAACCTGCATTGTGTGCCCATACAAATAAAAAAAGCCTATACTCCCCTCTAGTGCTGGTGCGGCCCCAGCGATGTTGGAACGCACGTTCCTGGGGCCCATGTGACATTGCTATGACACACAAGCCCTGAAACCAAACACCGACAACTTCCTTCGCCCCATCTTTAGACGGTTAAGTAATTAATAGGAGTTGAGCGCTGCAACTGTCACTCACTTCCTATTAATTGCTTCTGCATCTGAAGGTGGGGAGAAGAAAGCCGATGGTGATTGGTCTCAGAGCTCACATGTCATGACTATGTCACATGGGCCCCGGGAACGTGCTTTCCAACATTGCTGGGGCAGCACCAGCACTAGAGGGGAGTATAGGATTTTTTATTTTTATGAGCGCAAACATGGGGAATGAGAGGGGGTTGTCCAAGTAGTGGACAACCTCTTTAAAGAAATGCCGATCAGCTAAAAGAAAGCTAACAGGCGATGATTTTCTGGCATGTACAAACAGACCAGAATTCTATGAGCAAAGAACAATTGTTAATAGAATCATTCTGTGTGCATAGACTATCATGGTATCAGCAGGGCATGTCCTGTTTACACCAGATGATGTGCTGCCAAGAAGAACACGCATCATACCCAAAGAATAAGCAAACTGGGTGATTGCCGGGTGTAGATTGGTCGCTAATTGGTGACAAGTATGCTCATTCACCAATTAATGGCCCTTCTAACATCTAATGGCCACTTTACACGTCCCGATATCGTTTCGATAACGGCACGGGAGCGCGCACTTTTTTAGCTGAAATCCAAGATCGCATAGGAGCTGTCACACAGGGAGATATCGGCAGGCAACACAACTGCGATGTCTACGCCCCCTTGTACGAGTGAGCCAGGAACAACCATTTAACATGGCAGTGAATAGGGGAAGTTGTTCTCCAAGTCGGTGTTGGGCTGTCACACAGAACGATCCTGCCAGATCGTCCATCCAATATCGGCCAGTTGGAGAGCCTACACAATTCTCCAACGATATCGTTTTGGCATCGTTCTTACATCGAATTGTACATTCACACCACACAACGCACGAACGATATCGGCGCCAACGCACGAACCACGTGACTTTTTATCGAAGTTGGATGACGATATCTGGACGTGTAAAGTGGCCATAACTCACATACAGCACATCACTTTATAAGTAGTAGGGGTTCTGACCCCTGGGAACCTCAACAGTCGTGAAAATAAAGATGATGTAGTGCTAGTGCTGCATTGTTCCCCTTCATTAATATTTCCACATCTGTACAGTAATGTAGGGAACTGCAGCACAAACTAATAAGGCAGCACTGCAGGATAGCCAGAACTAAGGGGCGAAGCACAACCCCAGCATTGGAACATCTTTATTTTAACATCTTTGTGGGTCCCAGTAGTGGATTTCATCTAATCATAATGTGACGACCTAACCTGGTGATACACTATCATTTTATGATATGAGAAATATTTCTCTTGTCAGTTGCACACCTGTGATCTACATTTATCCATTCACCCACAGAAAACTAAGATGTAGGAAACCTTGAAAAACCTAAAAAAAAAGTTTAATAAATCTTTAGAAGAAAAGAGCATCCAGCGAAGAACCTTGGATCCCAGGTTATGTTAAAATATGTATTTTATCTCTTCAAGTAGTAAAATCCAGGTTATAGTAAAACTATCAGTTGGATATAAGCAGTCTCAGGCCAGACTACGCGTTTCGGCCTTCATCATGGTCTTTCCTTTAGACACTCCAGCTGCTGAAGCGATTCAAGTAATAAAATATCTCTAATCCTTACATTTCTGCACAGTGGTTTAAACGAAGAAGACATTGTACATTCCTACCGATAACAGGAACATGACATATTTGTGTGCTGTAATGAATAATAAATTTACCATTAAAAATAGAAACAAGGCTTCATTCCCATGTGCGACTCATTCATTTCCGTTCCTACAAGGCCCAGCATGTGAGATCTAAGATTATTTTGCTAATCAGAAATGTGTTATTTTAAGTGACAATGTAGCCAGAGGGCACTAATATGTTATTGTTATGGCAAATCATTGGAAGTCCTACGCCGCTATACTTATCCTGGGAAAGAAATACTAATGTTTCAGCAACACATTCCAGTCCAAGCATAAAAACATTATCCACATACCACTATTTATTTGTACAGTTGTTTAGAAAAGTTGACTTATGTCTACTACTGTGTCATGGCCAGAGAAACAGGCTGATTTATTGCTCACTTTAGAGCAGGATTAAAATTAAAAATAAGTAGACGAAAAAAATTACATTGACCTTACTTTACTTTTCCATATGTAGTCATTATTGCTAGTGACATAGGTCCTTCCTACTTAAGACTTGGGGAAAATTGCTGAAAGTTGAGAATAGGAACACTATTTCCTTCTCTGTGTTGATCCTTTCCTGCCCTACATTGCAATCAAAACTGTGAGAAACATAACACTTCTGTGAATGTGGTCAGGAGAGTGCCATTTTTACTATTCTTTTAGCTTGTCTCAGATCAGACTTAAGGGCCCGTTTCACGCTACGATATCTTATATATGTCACAGCTTTTGGGGCGTTGCTATGTCGTCGTTGTGTGTGACATGTGCATACGATCAACGATTAGTCGGCTGATCGTTGATCGGAGGTTTATGTTCACGACCTTAAATCAGTCGTTGATCGTCCGACCAACCTGCAGCATCGGTGTGTGTGACACCTTGATAACGATGTCGTTTACGACTTCGCCTATTCAGAACTGAAGGACGTAGGCAACCAAACGACCGCAAGTATTGTTCGCTTGCCACAGAATCGTTGCTGCGTCGTTCGCAATATCTGTACATGTAACACCTCACTAGCAATCAATTAACGACGTTCCAGCGATCTAGGTCAAGTCGGATCGCTGGGACATTGACGCGTGAAATGGGCCCTTTAGGCTAGGGCCACATTGACGTTTTTACTCTATTGTACCGGACTGTGGTTAAAACATAGAAGTTTTCCCATGAGCGCATAGCGGTAACGGTATGCGGTTCGGGAAAACGCTGCCCCTAGTTACCCGATGTGTACCTTGGTTACTCAGGCACACACAAAGCTGCGTTGACTGCACTTTCGCTGAGCGCAAAGAAAAAGCTGTGTTACATATCGTTACCGTTATGCGCTTCTGGGAAAACTTCTAAGTTTTAGCCGCAGTCCGGTACAATAGAGTAAAAACGTCAGTGTGGCCCTTAGCCCTAGCCTAAGGCTGCTTTCACACTGCGATTTTTGAGGATCCGTGGCTGTCCGTTGTAAAACCCCATGTATCCCTATGGGCAACGGATCTGATCGGATTTGCCCTTAATGGCATCCGATTTGTGACAGATCTGATTCTGTCCGATTTTTTGCTGTGCCCAAAATTGGAGACTGCTCCGATTTTGGGCACAGCGGACCAAATCTGACACAATCGGATCCAACACGATCCACGGCCATTAACATGGGGGCCTATGGTGCACTGATCCGGGAAAACATTGGATCGTTTCCCGGACCCAATTTTAGTATACAGAGCATGCTCAGTACACTAAAACTGCTTTTTGCCTGTTTAACTTCCGCAATGTATATACATACATTGCGGAAGTAAAATTAAGTAACAAAGGGTTAAAAATAAAAAAATAAATCCTCACCTGTCCAGCGTTAGTCCCGCGCCGGAGCGGAGCGGGGTTACCTGATCAGCTGATTGATCTCATGACCGCATCATCTGAGCGGTTTAAATCCCACGCCCACCAAAGCTGATCGGTGAGCGGGAGATTTAAACCACTCAGCTGATTCGGTCATGTGACCGATCAGCTGATCGGGTTGTCACATGACCGCATCAGAGCGGTTTAAATCCCACGCCCACCAAAACTGATCGGTGAGCGGGAGATTTAAACCGCTCAGCTGATGCGGTCATGTGACCGATCAGCTGAATGGGTAGCCCTGGCCCACCAGGTCCTTAAGCCCCGGGAGCTAGACAGAGCGAATCGCGGGTTTTTTTTAACCCTTGGTTCACTGAAACCCTTGGTTCACTTTGCAGGCTTGGGCTTTCTGTGTCGCATCCATGAAAATCGGATTTTTAACTATGGATACCATTTTTGTGTCCAGATCCGGGATTTTGAGGGATCCAGACTGACAGAAAGCTGGGAGGAGCCGAGCCTGTAAAGCACAGGCAAGTGGTGTCGGAGCTGTGCTTTCACTTTTACAATGTATCTGCAAGGATATGCTGTAAGGACCTGAATCAGGTGACCAGTGGCAACCGATCAGCTGATGTGTCACATGACAGCATCAGCTCACCGATTTAAATCGCTCGCCAATCGGTTTTGGCGGGCGATTTAAGCAGCTCAGCTAATGCTGTCATGTGACACATCAGCTGATCAGTTGCCGCATGTCAGCTGATTCAGGTCCTTGCAGCAATCAGACGTGGACTCCTCACATCTCTCCTCGGCATAGAAGTGAGCATTTTTTTTTATTTTTAACACATTGCTTTCTTTAATTTTGCTTTAGCAGTGTATGTAGATACACTGCTAAAGTGAAATTACACATGTCACACGGGAACAGAGAAGTGAATGTGTACTGAGCATGTTCAGTACACTAAAACCGAATCTGGGAAACAATCCTGTTTTTTCCCGGATCCAGCGCCCATAGACTCCCATGTTATATGCGCCGGATCGCCCGGATTTATTTCTGTCAGGTTTGGTCCGTTTTTTTCACCGGAGCCCAAAAACGGTACAGTCTCCTATTCTGGGGCCGAGAAAAAACGCTTGCACAGCACTGGCACACTTCTGCCTAGCAAAAACTAATAGGGACTGCTCTAACCTAGCCCTAAAAAGGGCTGAAATTAAAACTAGTCCCTGCTTCTTTGAAGTACACCTGAAAAAGGGCTGCTAGACTACTAGTCCCTAGTCCCTAATCGCTACTCCTATGAAGCAGCCCTCAAAAGGGCTGATACTCCTAAAATTGACACACTACCTCCAGTCCCTACTCCCTAAACCTATCTATCTACCTCACTAGCTGAATCAGAACACAATTGCTTGATTTCGCTCTATATCGCCCACAGCAGCAGCGATGCCGTCTGACACAGAGCTACAGCAATGAGCAAATGGTGGCGATGGAGAAAATGGCTGGGTCTTATAGTGCTAGGACATGTGACTTACACAGCCAATGATGCCTAACCTTGCTTGTGTGCAAAAAACGCACTTTGCTGTGTGCATGTGTGATTGGATGACAGCCTGCACTGCCCCACTGTATCTGTAGTTTGGAGAAAAAAAAATGGAGATCGCTATAATTTCTGCAGCGCTGGTACAACCCCCCCGCACACTATACCCATAAACTGGATATTCACAGTCATTAACATGGTTAGGGTTAGGGTTAAGCTTTTGGTGATTGAAGCGTTATCAAACATAACCCCGAACTGCCGAATTTCAAGCTAATTGTTCTAATTCGACGAATGCCTCGAACACCGCCCAAAACAGCTCGAATTTGAGATTGGGGAACAAATTGAATCGAACACCGCTCATTTCTACTCACTGACACTGACTCAATGTGTGCAGCGTTTCCATGAAGCTCCTCCTGCTGCTCCCCTGCTCTGCCGCCAGCTACAAGTCATGCCCCCTGAGAGGAGAGGAAAAATGGGAGCGTGGTTTATGGAGACTAACTGTGAGGCTGGGAGTCGAGCTGATACTGGGAGTGGAGACTGGGAGCCAAGCCCGGCAGACGTGATAGTGTAGGAACTAATTTACTTTTATAATTTTAATGTGCCATCTCCCCATTTCTAAATACATCCAACAGGTTTCCAGCTATTTAAAAGCAGTGAGGCGAGGAAATGTGCACGGTTGCTCATGGGAGGGCGAGTTTGAAATTCTGATGAAATTCATCCATCATTTGACATTCCCACTCTCCCCATCATGTGGCATCCCTACTCTCCCCATCATGTGGCATCCCTACTCTACCCATCATGTGACATCCCCACTCTCCCCATCATTTGACATTCCCACTTTCTCCATCATGTGACATCCCTACTCTACCCATCATGTGACATCTCTACTCTACCCATCATGTGACATCCCCACTCTACCCATCATGTGACATCCCCACTCTACTCATTTCGTGACATCCCCACTCTACCCATCATGTGACTTTCCCACTCTACCCATCTTGTGACATTTCCACTCTACCCATTACGTGACTTCCCCACTCTCCCCATCATGTGACATCCCCACTATACCCATCATCTGACATCCCTACTCTACCCATCATGTGACATCCTCACTCTTCATCATGTGACATCCCCACTATACCCATCATGTGACATCCCCACTCTACTCATTTCGTGACATCCCGACTCCACCCATCATGTGACGTTCCCACTCTACCCATCTTGTGACATTTCCACTCTACCCATTATGTGACTTCCCCACTCTCCCCATCATGTGACATCCCCACTATACCCATCATGTGACATCCCTACTCTACCCATCATGTGACATCCTCACTCTCCATCATGTGACATCCCCGCTATACCCATCATGTGACATCCCCACTCTACCCATCTCATGACATCCTCACTTTACCCATCATGTGACTTTCCCACTCTACCCATCTCGTTCCATCATGTAACACTTCAGGTCACCCTGGGCCCCTGCTTACACTTCATCTGCCCTTGTATATTGGGGTAAATACATACAAACTAGTACAAAGGAAAACTAAAGCAGTAATGCATAGGAACTAATTAGATCACTTCTGACATTTTCTAACTTTTTTAAAAGTAAGAACTGGGATATAATTGGTTGATATGGATTACGGCTTCAGTTTCCCATATGAATATTTTGCCCACATTTTTGCTATAAAGTTCTTTTAAATTATGTTGGATAAGCATAATTATGAACAATTCTGTATGGTTATGATGTACCTATGGCAATGTACAATGCCCCACCACCACCACCTTCCTTGGAAATTGTGTTCCCAGAGACTAGTATTGAAGAACTGAATCACACTGCAGTATATCTTGGAAAGTTGAGCACATCTATTGTCAGTTAAGTGCTATATGTTAAAAGTGGAATATCCCTTTAAAAGCAATCTTAACAGAACTATGGTAAGATCACAAGTAGTCACTGAATATAACCAACCAATGCTCCACTTGTTTATGTGTTCTAGTAAAAGTATCACTACATTAAGCCCAGTTCTCTTACTCTCATCACATATTTTGCTCCCCAGGACACCAGGGTGTCACATTCTACTTCATGTGCCTGTCTATGTAAACACTTAGGGGCTATGCTTTACTTCACCGGGACTGTCATGTGAACAAAATTGCACAATACAGCCGATAAATATAAAGAGCAAATGCAATCCTTAGAATAATGCGGTTCTGGGATTTACAACTTTGAATAATCCTTTTACAGCTGTGAAGCAGATCTGTCACCAGATTTGACAATGCAGGCTATATACATTGGTAAATAGATCTCTTAGACCTGGTGAGGCTGGTTTGCTTACCCTTAAAATCCATGTCAGAATAGACAGAATAGATGTATAATCTTTTTTGAAAGTTCCCCTGCCTGATAAAATAATAACTCATAAAATGGATTTTCATGGTAAGCACACCAGCCTCATCAGGTCTAAGAGTATTCTATTCAGTAATGTACACACTTTGTATTGTGACATTTGGTGACAAATTTGGCTGAAATGGAGATGGCAAAAATGAGATGTTATCTGTGTCCAGTCAATCTGCAACCATCCAGTAGGCAACCACCGATTTCCCACATTGATACATTTGCATGGTGGCTCAGTAGTTAGCACTGCAGCCTTGCAGCACTGGGGTCCTGGGTTCAGTTCCCACCAAGGACAACATCTGCAAGGAGTTTGTATGTTCTCCCTGTGTTTGTGTGGGTTTCTCTGGTTTCCTCACATACAGGAAAGACATACTTCTAGGATGTTTAGGTTGTGAGCACCAATGGGGACAGTGTTGCAAATGTATGTAAAGCATTATGGAATTAATAGCGCTATATAAATATTACTAGCTGGGTGCCCGATGCACATGCATCGGGATTCTAGAAGAGCAAGTCTCTGACTCGCAATGGCCGCTGCGCGCCAATGCTTCGGGCGTATCCACATGACCACGCTGACTCGCAGCGCGAGCGGACTCAAAAGGGGCAAAAAACCCATTCGTGATTATATAATAGATTATTTATCTGTTCATTACCCAGTATGTGATAACTCTGTGTGGAAATCCAGGCTAGAGCTGCAGCGCTTGTATACACCATTGATTAGAGCTATCCCCAAATGGCATAGCTTACAGTCTATACCTATTAGATCAGTGGAGCTCCTGTGTCCTCATGAGACAGATCAGTTAAGCTCGTGTGATCTCCATGAGACTGTTTCTTATTTCATCAAGAACAAAAAGATCAGATGCCCGAAATCGGACGTGTTAAATCAAAACAGCCAGCATCCAGATTAGTAAAAATCACTGATACTTTGAGTCTTTCCTTAAAAACGTCAGACAACACACAACTGAGGACAAGATTCCGTAAAGTTTACGCGTTTCAGGCCAGTGTGGCCCTTGGTCTGTTTGACCTTTGACTCTGATGAGTCCCATTAGGGTTCTGCATGGAAAAGGTCACAACATCATGATGTAAAAAGAAAATAGGGAGGGGGACAAGAGGCGCAATAGTGCCCTATCACTAGTGACACTTATTTGTGAGGGTGGTGCTGTGAAGCTGCTCACCTGGTCCAGTTGTGATTCCCACAACTGGTTTGAAGGCGTTTTTGGAATCTATGTTCCAGCTGCTGCAGGACCTCCACCGACCACTGGATAGTGGTTTGAATCCAAGAAATAATGGGAGTGTTGGTGTATCACGGTCCGCGCTGCTGTGGTATGGATAAACTCACCAAAGAGCCAAAAGTACTTTCATCCTTTATTCCTCCTCTCTCCTACGCGTTTCAGCGCCACACCCGGCGCCTTCCATATTCCAGAATTACCCTGAGGAAGGCGCCGGGTGTTGGCGCTGAAACGCGTAGGAGAGAGGAGGAATAAAGGATGAAAGTACTTTTGGCTCTTTGGTGAGTTTATCCATACCACAGCAGCGCGGACCGTGACACACCAACACTCCCATTATTTCTTGGACAACATCATGATGTCACAACATGGATTTCAGCCTGATCAAAGGGGACGAGAAAATAAAACAAGGATCAGGCCAGAGAGGTGAGTGATGAGGTGAGAATAAGGGTTTTTTCATTTTTTAAAACCTTTTGATGACCTTTATCAGTTAAAGGGAATCTGTCAGCAGTCTTTTTCTATTTAAGCTGAGGACACCATAATGTAAGGTTTAAACAACAAAAATCAACTGTGCCTCTCTTATCAGGTGCTGTGCTATTGTTTACCTAAACTATTATTATCCATTTTAGGACTAGTTTGTCATGCACAAGGCAGTCCGACCCACCCCCTGCTGTGATTGACATCTGGAGAGCTTGGAGTGGGCAGGGGCAGCTCTCTGGGCTCTTTATTGTGACAGTCAGTAACCTATGCAGGGGCGGGCTGGTGCACTTTGCCCCGGGAGGCAGTTTTTTTCCAGCCCTTGCAGTTGAGGAGCAGGGAAGGTGCTGATTCACGAGGTGAGGAGCGGGGGGGGGGGGGGGGGGTAGCTTGCTGTTGGACAAGGTGAGGACCGGGGGGGTTTGGCTGCTATCACACGGCCCACGCTCGTCCACTGTCGGCTGTGATACAAGCAGCTGCGGCCGCAAAGCAGAGCCGCCGGTCCGTTTGAGTATGGGGGCGGCGCTAGATGAGGGCAATTCCACCAGCCTGGGGGGCACTTTCCCCCCTGCCACCTGGGCCAGTCCACCCCTGAACCTATGTGATACATCATTGTATTCAGGATTTCTTTGCCTACATTATGTTGCTGTCAGATGAGGTAGCAAAAACCTGACAGATCCCTTTAGGAAAAAAGACAGCCACCATTTTGCTGAATCCACATAAAAGCAAAATACTAAAAAGCATTTTGGCAAATGTGGATTTTTGTCAAATTTAAGTAGAATTCAATCCCACTCAGAATTATTCACTCATCTCTGCTCACCGCCTGTCTTCTTTCCCCTCAGTCTGTGAGTGATCCACCACTACAACAACATTGCCCTAAGGCACATACAGTTTACATACCGTACACATGATCCATATAGTAAAAAAAATCCTTTTATTATGTGTATCTTTCCCATGAAATATTCGTTTTGCCTAAATAAACTATTCAACCTTTGGAAGGTATTACTCAATATTACAGCCACAGGCATTATCACGAAGCTTATGCTTTTCCAAACGTCCTATGTTCAGAATGTATTTATTGTGCACTCTGATAACATTGTGTTGCTATCTCGGATAAATACGTATTATCATATAAGATTATGATATCTGAATGTATTTATCGAGGTCACCCATACTAGAGGAGCATCAAAGGAATGAGTGTGTGTTTACTCGTCGTGTACTGTGAGCATTTAGTGCACATTTGTGCTAAATAAAACTGAAATATCTTTCAAAGGGAGTTCTAAATTCACAATTTATTAAAATAATGAAAAAAAATTACATCATGGTGACCCAAAAAGATGGAGAACATGTGCACATTGATGCAATTATCTGAGAAAATAAGCTATTCAACCTGTAGAGCAGAGGTTCCCAACCTATCTGACCTTGGAAGCCATATTCAGCTCTAAAAGGGGGTCACAAGCCTCATCCGCTCCTGTCCCCTTACAGTAGTGACACCGGAAGCCCCGATTACCGGTACAATGATAGCCAAAGCTTTTACACAGAAATCACACTGAGGCTGTATAACAGGATCCAGGGGTTCCCACCTTACCCCCATTCAGATCTGCTCTTCTATGTTGGGCCACCCACAAAAGTCACCATCTGAAGACCTTCTCTTCATAGCTGTTTTCAAGAACCTGTGCTAATGCACCAAGCAGGAATACAGGCATGAGTCACACATCAGGGGCCCGCAACCCACATGTGGCTCCCAAACTACAGGTTGTGTACCCCTGCTGTAGAGAATTGTTTAGTACATGTGCCAGCCATGTGCCAGTACATCTTCAGATAACTTTGCCCTACCACTCTCTATGAGAAGAGCAACATATGGATTATTCCAAGAAAAGAAGGAAGAAATCAGAGGCATCAGTTGGACAATTTGCAAGTAATGCTTAAACCTAAGGATTTAAAGATCTTAATGCCCCCACAGCCCAAACAGAATACATGGCCATGTAAAGCCCCCGTCACACCTAGCGAGATCGCTGTTTCGTCACAGGTTTTGTGATGCAACAGTGACCTTGCCAGCGACCTCGCTATGTTTGACACACAGCAGCAACCGGGCCCCCGCTGTGAAATCGCCGATCGTGTTGAAATAGCCTGGACCACTTTATGATCGTCGGGCTCCTGCTGGCCAGCATGTATCGGTGTGTTTGACGACTTAACAACGATCTCATTGGCGACTCAAAACTCAACCACGTTGGTCTGAGTCGTCAGACTAGCTGCTGTGTGACAGGGTCCCAATGACCGCCGAGGTCGTTTTACGGGTCGCCGTATCATTGGTGCATCGTTCAGTAGATCTGACTGTTTGACATCTCACCAGCGACCACAAAGCGACGTTCTAGCGATCCTTACCAGGTCGATAGTTGTCGGGATCGTTGGAACGTCGCCAAGTTTAATGGAACCCTTACTCATGAGAAGACAATTTACTTCTCAACAGGTGCCTCTCTCCTCTTCCCTCAAGGAGCACAAGGGGATGTTGGGCAGGGAGTAATCAAGAAGCTCACTAATCAACACGCCCCCAATCAGTTTTCTGTTTCATGTATTCTTGAAAAAAAATTATAACCAAGATTTTTATTAAAAACAAAATGAGTAAACTTGCATCTTTTTAAATGGCCTCTGTGGCGTTATTCAGTGGTCAATTCAGGAAGTGTAATCTGTAAGGTTCCTAATTATCAGAGGCAATATTACAGTGATATGTAAAACCTCATTACTAGAGCTGAGCAGACCCATGGAAGGTCGGGTTCACGTGTTGATGGCAGACTTTTTTTGCATTCTGTTCGGGACCCAAACCTCTTTGGAAGTCACTAATTGGTAGTGCGGCTCTCTTCCAACGTACAGCCAGCCATAAACCAAACACTTCTGGGATGGGAGGGCAGGGATATATACATTTTTTAATTTTGGCACATACTACACCCAAAAACTGTGCTTTTAACCCCAACACGAGCCGATCAAACACTGCATGCCAAATCGTCGCCATTCACTACTGGGCTTGATTGACTGCACGCGGCTCGAACCGGGCCAAGCACCTACTGTACCCGACCACAGCGATGCTCACTCCAGTGCTTTGGAAACGGGAAGTACTCTAGCCCCAAACAGGTTTGCTCATCTCTACTCATTACATCTTTGAGCACACTGGATCCATCAAGCACATTTGATGATGTCACAGCCGATCTTCCTCCTCCTCCTTTACAGTGATCTTGGAACATTCTCATTAGATACTTCAATACTAAAAGATAGGATCTGAGTCTGTTCATTGCTGCTGTTATGCATATTTTGTTTCCAAAAACAACAGGAAGCTAGAATATAAAAAGTCCTAGTGGCCAATGTGAAAATTGCAAGATTTCATTTTTTTTATTTTTAATACAGATTGGGATATGGAAAACAAAAACATTGCCAAAAATAAAAAAAAATATTTTAACACAAAACCTCGTATAAACAATGTAATTTTCTGATGAATAGTGATTGCTTCCTTTCAATAAACAGATTTCTCAGCAATGGCACAACGCTTTTTATTTTTATTTTTCCAGACCTACAAGGCCATGTATTCTGATGGGGGTATTAAGATGGTGACAAATTGCAATTACATTTTTTACTTTCTTAGTAGGTAGAAATTAGTCTAAAATGTGGTATATCATAGCTAGGTAAGACTTTTTTTTTACTAACATTTGTATATGATTGATAGGTGAACAATCATACAGTGGGTACAAGAGAAAGCTGTAGATTAATTGTTTCCGACATATTTATGTATTGGTAGAGATGAAAGCATACATTCAGTCATCTACTTAAAACCTCTTAGAATATGTACCTGCATGTTTTAAACTCAGGTTTACAATCTGGAACTATAAAAAAATTGATACTCTATACTATTTGATAGCAATATTCACTTGCGGGCTGCAACTCAATTCACTTTTACAAGTGGCAGATTTTTTAGCCCGGTTTCACATCACGATTTAGTGCCTGTCCGTGGGATCCGAGTTTGAAGGAGGATCCCATGGCCAGACATGGATCCACACAGATCCCTGCAATCGGATGTCAAATAGCCATCCGATCCGATTCTATGCAGGATCCGTGTGGATCCTGTTCTCCCTGTCTGTCCATGCTTCTTCTCTATCTGTCCCTGTCTGTCCCTCTTCTATCTCTGCTCTCCCTCTCCTCTATCCTCCCCTCCCATCTTCCCCCCTGTCCTGTCCCCCTCCAGTATGTAAAAAATAAAAAAAAATTCCCTGAGGATACATTACCTTCCGACGGCTTCATGCGACAGTCACCATATGGTGGCTGAAGGACCTGTGATAATGTCACAAAGCCGGTCACCTGACACGTCAGCTGACCGGCTCTCTGACATTACCACAGGTCCTTCTGCACAGATGGTGACTGTCCCTAAAGGTAATGTATCCTCATGGAGGGATTTTTTTATTTTTTAAACAGAGGGAATAGAGTAGGGAAAAGGATAGGGAATAAGACAGGATAGAGGTTAGAATAGCGGGGGACAGCATAGAATAGCGGGGGACAGGATAGAGAAGTGGAGGGGAAGATGCAGGGAGGCAAGAGCAGGGAGGACAGGGACCACTGAGCCGACATCGGATCTGAGGTCAACTCGGATCCGATGTCCATAGGCTCACATGTCATCGGGCTTGGATCAGCTTGGATCCGATGCTGTCCGATTTCATTCTCGGACACAAAATCTCAGCAGGCTGCGAATTTGTGTATGTGCTTAAATCGGACAAGATAAGATGGTGCAAAAATCGGATGGCAAAAGGCACACATCCAATCCGATCCGAGCCCCATAGGGATACATGGGATTCGATTCCGGATCCGAGTGTATCTGTTTTGAAACGGATACACTCGGATGACCCAAAATCGTGATGTGTAACTGGCCTTAGTTAATGAAACTACACTGGAGATCAAAATTAGAGAACAACACACAATTTCCTTAATGTAAATGTCATTGTGTTGTCCTATGTTAAAATATCCTAACGTGAGTAAATTAGCAGTATTTTAAGCTTATTTCATAAATTGAATATATCATAAGGTACAGAATAAAAATGTAAATAAGATCAATGAAAAAAAGAACACTGAGATCTGGATGTCATTGGTGTTAATCTGGCACCTAGTGCTAATTTCCTTAATTATCTGACAAACCCTATTTAACTGGCAGCCTAAAGCCCCAGTCACACATAACGAGATCTTTAGGGAGATCGTTGTAATTGCGACGTTACAACAATCTCTCCAGCGATGTCGCTATGTGTGCCATCCTAAAGTGACTGAAACACTCCAGCAGCAGGTTGTCCAGATTAAGGCCAAAAGGGCCACCTATTAGCCATAGCAACAGAAGTTGGTTGTTCCCTGTCTGTGATTTCTAGAATATTGCATCTTTACAACATCACAAACTCTTTCAAATCCCCCAAGAAGGCTGGTTGCCCTCAAAAGACAAATGCAAGAGAGAACAGGATAATGTGGAGAATCTCCATGGGTAACTGTTTCAACACTGCAGCTTGAATAGCTCAACAGATCAGCACTGAACAGGGTAAGGATCTGCCTCGCCATACAGTATCATGACATCTAAGAGCATTTGGACTGAAAGGCCACTCAGCAGTGACCAAACCTCTCATTAGTAGAAAGATTTAAAAGGTTAGGCTGGCTTCACACTTGCGGATCCCTCCGCAGCGTCCTGCAGAGGGGATCCGCAGGCTGAGTGTAGGCATCGCAAGTCCCTATGTTTAACACCCTGTGCGCACCCATTCACTGCAATGTATGATTTGTACGCAGGCGGATGCATGCGTACAAATCACACACTCTCGTCTGCACCCTCAAAGTGACATTTTGCGCTGTCTGTATTGTCTGTAGTCACATATGTTTTTTCTTTTTCTCTAGAACTTAAAGGAGTTGTTCCCTACTTGAATAACCCCTTCTCAATATTTCTTTAGTATGCATGCTTATAAAGTGCCATCATTTTCTGAAGTGCTTTAAAGACATCGTAATCACTGTCTCCATTGGGGCTCACAATCTAGATTTCCTATCGGTACGACTTTGGAGTGTGGGAGGAAATCAGAGTACCCAGAGAATACCCACGTAAACATATGGAGAGCATACAAACTCCTTGCAGATGAACGTGCAGGATCCCCACAATGCAAAGCAACAGTATTAACCACTGAGCCACCATGCTCATTCATTCTCAATGATTGGCCTCAATAAAATAAAGAAGCTTATACTCACCTCTCGTGCCGGCGACATCTCAATGGTGTTGGCGCTCGCATTCCCAGGGCCCACATGAGTTTTTGACTTCACAAAAGCCCCACCTTCAATCACATGGCTTCACTGTCCCCATCTTTAATTAAATGATTAATTAACAGGAAGTGATCTGCGAGCCGGAGGTCTCACTTTCTGTTGATTAGTCTTTTGCCCAAAGGCAGGGTATAAGCTTTTTTAGTTTAAATGTGCCAAACATGGGGAATGAGAAGACGTTGTTCAAGTAGTGGACAACTCCTTTAAGGTACATTTTCAAAAACCGTCTGGTGACACAATACGAGCTCAAATCTATAAAAAAATTCTGATCAGCTTTCGTTTAAATGCCTGATTACACAGGCAGGCCAAAGTAAACTATTCACACTGAGCGATATGCAATAGATCGATCAGTGCACATTGGTTGTAACTGTTATCGGAAGTGTGAGCCCTGATTACAAAGGACGATACACCACCGAGAACATTGATCTTTTACGCTGCAGCATTATGCTCATCTGTCGAAAGATCGGCAGCCTACGCTCCGAGATAATCATGAAATGAGGGTTTGTAAGAACTCTTGTTTACGATTAGCTTGCAATGTAAATGCAGCTTAAGTCTTTCTGTTAAGGGGCCGTCACACGTGTCAATATCGCTGTCAGTATCGCTTTCAATATCGCTGCTGCACATATCGTTGCAGCGATATTGGCGCGTGTGACAGGGTGCATCAACCAGCGATAAATCGCTGGTTGATGGTTGCCAGGTTTTCGGACTGGACCGAAAACCTAGCGATGGTCGCCCAGTGTACACGCAGCATCGCTGCGTGTGACACCGGGTCAAGCTATAAGCCAGCTCCTAGCGCCTCTCAGGAAGCGCTGGGAGCTGGTATCCAGGGTAAACTGCGGGTAACTAGGCAGCGCGCACTGCCTAGATACCTGATGTATACCTTGTTTACCAGCCTTCTCCGCTCACTGGCTGGTATCCAAGGTACACAGCGGGTAACTAGGGACCCTAGTTACCCGCAGTTTACCTTGGATACCAGCCTGCAGTCATCGTGGAAATGATATTTAAATCATTTCCACGATGTCGCTGGTCCAATGATCGCTGGTGAGTCTGCCTGTGTGACAGCTCACCAGCAAACAGCCGTCAATGCCGCCAGCGATCAGATCGCTGGCGATATTGACGCATGTGACGCCGGCTTTAGATTCTCAGTTTTCCTAATCTCTAACATTTTAGTAGCATACATGACTACTGTACTTCCAATATCTCTAATGAACCCAAAAAGAAGTAATAAAAGAAAATGTGATAAACTGATTTTATATGAGAAGTTTTACATAAGGGTGTAATCTGTCTTGTGTATCTGGAACAGTATTAGATCACTGCCACTTTTGTCCAAGAGACAGCAGATGGCAGATAGAAGCTGGTAGCACTCTGTATATAAACATTCTTCCACTATTAGACAAAATAACACATTTGACTATACACTTTATTAATACCTACTATTCATGTAAGCCATACGGTTTTCCATAGAATTCAATGTGACTTCTTACGATGATAGCATTCAAGGTAACTAACGTGAGGCTACCTGGTCTATCACCAATCAATCACATTTTGGGACTCCCACATCATTACTCCAAATTCCCTGCCTTTAATAAGGTTTCATAGTTTAATAGTTTAAGGGTGGAAACACACTAGTGTTAAAAAAAAAGGTCAGATTCTCATCCAGGAGAGTCGTACGAGTGACATCCGTTTTTTGCTTTGTTTTGCATCCAACTGCTATGCGAGTGTCCAACTTTTTCTCGGATCACATCCGGGTGATGTCTGTGTGCAATCCGTGTGTTCTTTGTGTGCAAAGCGTTTTTCACATGCGATTTGTAATTGAAATCAGACACCATATTCCCTATACACTCCTTACATCAAATCCTTTGTCTATGTGTTGAAAGAAAGCCTTGAGTGACATTGTTATTTATTGATGATTACTAACATATTGTTGTATATTAGTACATGGAAAATATGATTCCTTTTGCAAGGTGTATTTCCCTCTATTCCAACATTACTGTTTTGTTATTCCTGTGGTGGTTTTTGTAGGAGAGTGTTAATGATGATAAAAATTCATGTAGTTCCTTTGCGGCATCGTAAACTGTGTGTTCGTCCTCTACTCGTTTTGTGCAGGTACCGTGTTATGTGGCAGTGTGTTTTTTGCTTCTAACGCAGTTGCCCTGTCCGATGGTATGGCTATCCTGCTAGTCCCCCCCGCACATATAACCTACCAATGGTGATGCTCAGGCCTGCCATCACCCACTGAAATGCACAAATGTAACAATATGTTTCGGCTTGAAAACGCCGTCAGTTGTAGACCCTGACCTTATTTTTGTGGGCTGCATTGATGGCTTATGCCCAATTTGTGTTATTTATGGCCGAGGGCTTCTCCTATACTGACGCATGCCAAGTATTTCATAATATGGTGAAGCATTATTTAAGGTATGTGTCCGCATAACTATTTGTTTTACCACGCATGGCAAAACAAGCCGCAAGACCTTTTGTCACTCATAGTAAGACACTCCATTCCCTGCTGTAGAACTACTGCAACTCCTTAGCCGTCATTAATGTGCCTTTGCAAGCCATTGTATGTTCATTAGTTATGTAGGGCCTGTAGAGGTCAAAGTCTGTCTTTGTGAAATTGTTGAACTAGCATATTGGGTTTAAAGACGTCAAAGTGTCTGCATGCACACTGTTTTTGAGATAGGTCTCAAAATGTCCATGTGTATTTTCAACAACATTACAGCAATATTGTGTTGCTCAGAATTTATAAATTACAACAACACGATGTTTTTTGCTTAAAATTTTACTAACGTGGCTTTCTAGAGCAGAAAATTACAAACGTTGGTAAATATGGCTTTCTAACACAGCCAATAACACTTTAAAAACAAGAACTGTCCGTACAAATACAGACGTATAGTCATATAAAAATAACACAGTAGAACAGGCACATTTACAAAGTGTGATATCTTGGTGAACTATGAGTCGACCCATGGTTGGTGCGCGGATTGGTTTTTGTTAGTCTATGTGTGTCCCCTTCAACGGAAATGCGGTCATCCTGGGTAGACATGTTGGATGTGTGTGATTGCTGCATTTTTTGTGAATAATCTTTGGCCTGTTGTGGGCCAACCAAGGTGTAATTGGTTTCCACATGGTTGGGGTTTTGTTATAGTGAACTAACCATTTGAGGCGTATGGTGCTCTACAATTGGGCCCTCAAGTGTACGATGTGGACGTTGGTGGCCATGTGTGTCATGTCCTTGCCCTTCCAAACTTTGAGTGGGTTTCCCATATAACACATCAAATGCCTCTTGTATAGAGATTTCCTTGGACAAAGTGCCTCTATGTCCGCACTGCGTTGCTCATGTCTTCCTGAGATCAGTGAGTACTCTGTGATTTTGGTCTACCAGGCATTGCTCCCACCTAGCCAGAATCCTACTCCACACCGATGAGGGGCAATACCCCGAAACAGCTGTCTGTGAATGGATACCTGGCTCTGTTAATTCCCTTGGCATATCCTTAACTTGTAACTGAGTGGGATATTGACTAAAAGGGCCACTTAATATGGTGGTTATGGTGGTCTCCGCAAGAATTCCACCCCAGGGCTAGGTCCTTCCCTGGAGGGATATCTGGCTAGTCCCGTGTTTGAGACTCTTAATTGAGACTCCACGGACTCCATTTGCATATTCAAATTCCCAGGGGGCAATGCGTCATGGATTTCACTGTGTTTGAGCGCTTTAGCCGGTTGCCCGCAGTGTTTTCCTTGACTGGTCTCCCTGAGATCAGTGAGTACTTTGTGATACAAGGCACGTGTGTCACATTGTCCCAGCGAAGGGCCGCATCCAGGTTTGCAGCATTGTCGCACACGGCCTTCCCTGGCTTTAGGTTCAGTGGAGACAACCATTGATGAAGCTCGGTCTCCAGAACTGACCACAACTCCTCAGCTGTGTGACTCACATTTCCCAGACATTTCAATGTAAATACTGCCTGATGCCGTTGATCCCTGCTGCCAGCATAGTAAGGAGGTGTGCAGGATTCCTTCTGCGCTGTTAGAACGTGGGTGGAATTACCAGACAGGCTTTGGGCACAGGTGGAGGAGCGAGACAAGGTTGAGGAGGCAGAAGCAGTGGAGGAACTTCTAGATACAGAGGATTGACGCACAACTCATGGGGACGGCAAAACTTGTACAGCAGCCCCTTCTCCTGCTGTCACCATAGTTACCCAGTGCCCAGTCAGCAACATGTAACACCCCTGTCCATGTTTACTCGTCCAAGTGTCTGTGGTGAAATGTACCCTGTCACACACAGAGTTTCTCAAGGAAGCGGTGATGTGTGCGACATGCTGGTGTACACACAGCTTTCTTTGAGAAGTAGTGGCGACTTGGTATCTGGTACTGGGGCACTGCGACGGGCATAAGGTCTCGAAAATGATCTGTGTCCACCAGCCGAAAAGGTGGCATTTCTGTAGCCAACAGCTTGCAGATGGTGAAATTCAACCTCTTAGCTTTGGAATGGCTAGGAGGAAATGGTCTTTTACTTGTCCACATCTGAGAGACCGAGGGCTGGCTGCTGTGCTCAGACAGGGTTGAGTATGGTGTCCCAGACAAACTGCTGGTTTGTGAGGGAGTTGCAGGTGGAGATATTATGTTGCCTTCATCCAAAGGTGGTGCTCTCGATGTCTGACAGCGCTCAACACCAGCAGGTGTTTCCACTTCCAAAACAACTGATGACCTGTCAATCACACTGGCTGTTGCGGATAAAGAGGTGGAAGGTATGCGTCCAAAAGCATGTGTGACTGCTGTCCCCACAGTCACAAAGGATGAAGAAAACACGGATGCCCTTGATGGGGCAGACGATAGTTGGCCTGGCCCACTAGGCCGCATTGTAGCACAATGAGCTTCCCACTGTGACTTATGCTTCATATCCATGTGACGGTTCATGCATGAAATACTCACACTATTGATTTTTTGACCTGTACTTAGATTTTGGTGACAAATCTTACAGATCACATGAGTTGGGACATCCTGTGCGATTTAAAAAAAGTCCAAGACTAGGCCAGGCTTAGAGCCCATGGGACCTGAAGAGCCACAACGACTTCTGCTCAGAAGCAGAGTTGTGGCTAAGGATGCAGTTGTTGACGTGTTTCCAGTACTCTGTCTCTGTCCAGCATGGCGCAAGCTAACCTCATCGTCACTAGCATCCTCCTCCACCTCCTCTGTTGACCTCATCGATTGGCTGACTGTGGGTTGACAGTAAGTGGGATCTCCAACCTCATCATTACCCTGTGTGCTCTCACACCCATTGTCCACAGAGCCAACCTATTCCTGCCCTGACCGAAAAGTCAAGTTGTCGTTCCAATCAGGTATCTCAGTCTCATCAGCATCTTCCTCATTGTCTCAACCAACAGGAGTTACTGTTTGGGAATGAGGGTTTAAATTATGCTCAGAACCTTCTTCATCTGGGCCTGGATCTGACTCACAAAGCTTCTGCGCATCAGTGCAGATCATTTCCTCGTCTTGACTCACTGAAGCTTTGGAGCAGACCTCTGATTTCCAGGCTATAGTATGAGTGAACAGCTCTGCAGACTTAACCATCTGTGTTACCCCATACTCAGTAGGGCGGCTGGAGACTTGGGAGCTGTGAGGAAGCTCTGTGCCAGTCACTGCATTAGCTGCCCATACACTATAGAATCCAATTCAAATTCGTTGTTGTCATCCACAAAGCTATTCATGGTGCGGCACCTCCCTACCTCTCTACCCTCTTCTCTATCTACCACCCCACCCGTCGCCTTCACTCTGAATGCAACCTCAGACTAACATCGGCATTAATCCGAGCCTCCCATTCCCGACTCCAAGACTTCTCTTGAGCTGCACCAATCCTCTGGAATGCTCTACACCAAGAAATTAGGACCATCCACAACTTGCATAGCTTCAGACGCTCCCTAAAAACACACCTCTTAAAACTTCCGCTTCCAGAGCCTCCATGACCGGTCGCAACTAAGAAGGCTCCGGAGACCGCGGGAGAAATCCACCGCCATCCACGACCCCTAGCTAGCATCCTAAATTGCCGCATAATCATCAGGGAAGGAGAGGAGATGGCGGCCACACTAGACTGCTACTATGTGCATAATGGGGGGACAGAAGTGAGCGGGACACAGCACATGGCGCCCCCCCTCCCTCATGGCGCCGGATGATGCAGGCGGGAATCCGGAGGTAGAGATGGCAGAGGAGGAGGCAGAAAGTACTTGCCTGGAAAGCGCCAGGCAAATGGCGGACCCAACAGGGGCACAGGAAGGGAGCCAGGACCGGAGCACAGCAGATGCAGCGTCAACACAAGCCCAGGTACTCTGGAGGGGTGAAGAAAAGATGGCGGGCGGAGGAGCTGGAGAGAGTGGGGGCAGGGCAGACAGCTCATGCAGAGGTCTACCATGGATTGATTATAAACTCCTTGCTAAGGAGATGTCCACATATCTGGCACCTGACTTAAAATCTGCAGTGGCAGAACTGGTAGCTGTCACCACCCAGGACATAAACAACAAGCTGGGGCAACATGACCAGCAATTAATGGACGCAGAGGGCAGAATAGCTGCAGCTGAGGGGAAAGTCGAGGAGCTGGAACAACAGCTACAGGTCCTACAGCGACGTTCAACTTATGCCTTTAATAAATTAGAGGATATAGAAAACAGAGACCGACATAATAACCTTAAAATAGTCGGCCTCCCAGAGTCTATTACGCCTGCCTTGCTGGTAGACATATTTGAAGTTGATCTCCCGAAAACACTGGGCCTGACTCATAGGTGCCTAACAGAACGCACACACAGGATTGGCCCCCCCAGGAACCCCCCACCGCGCGGAGCTGATGAATCTGGAACCGAGGGAGGAGGAACGGGAGGCAAGCCAAGGCATGCTATAGCACGATATTTAAATCACAGAGACAAAGAGGAGATCCTGAGGGCCTATAAGGCTAAAAAGATACCCCTTACTATAAGGGGACATAGGGTGATGGTATACGCAGACTATTCTATTGAAGTTGCCAACAGACGGAGAGCATTCAGCGAAGTATGTACTATCCTCTACAAACGTAACATACGTTTTCAGTTAGCGTATCCCGCCACCCTACAATTTCGCACACGAGATGGCTCCTCTGTATCTTTTACTGAACCAGAAGAGGCTATGGCAATAATCAGCAAGGGTGACAAATCTCCTGAACAGACTCCCAACAACAACTTAACAGCAAATAATCCTAAAGACTGTGAAACAGACTCAGGAGAGGGGAACTCACAGAGCTCCACAGGAACTGGAGATCGAACACGAGACTCTATAAGACATTACAGGCTGCGTTCAGAGGGCAATAACAGTGGGGATCACCAAAGATACCCTACGCCCCGAAAAAAACGCCAGTCGGCACCCAGAAAAAAAAAATGAGATGAAGAACACCCCTGGATGTGGAGACATGACCCTTGAACATGCGAAATACGTAGTTTGCTTAGTTAGACATAATGAAAATAAGCTGGATAAAGGGGTATTAAAGGGCACGTAGTGAGGTGGGGAGGGGGTCAAATGGAAGGGGGAGGGTGGCGTATAACTAAAGCATGATGACTTAAGCAAAGGTTGAAGGGTGGGAAAGGCCTATCACACGTAAAAGTAGATTGGTAGTAGCAAAAAAAAAAAAAAAAAGACACTTGCTAAATCAGGGCTACACCAGTGATAGTACATAGAAAAGAAGGGATAACGTTTGGGTAAAGTTAAGTTGTTTACTTGTTTGTTGCTCCTTCATTATTTTTCTTTAAGGAGTTGACTATGTGAATTTACTATCAATATTTGGAGAGAGGCGGATCTCCAGCGGCCTATCCTTGGGGCGACGTATGACATGGAGGAAGAAAGAGAAGTCAACATGACAACTAAGATAAGAATGAGGGGAGATATGAGGGGGGGGAGGGTTTGTTTACTTTGGTAAGGTGTGGGCTGATGCAATATGGTTACTCGAAATATATCTTCATTTTCAGTTGTGCTCATAAAGTGTACTCAGATGCCGGATATGACTGTGGTGCTGGGGGGCGTCTTGGTCCCGGTTTTGGGAGGCCCGGGTGATCATTTCATTATGTTTCACTGATAATCCCCAGTGATTATGGTTGGGTGGGTCTCCTGGAACGTAAAGGGTTTGCGCTCTCCCTCAAAGCGTATGATGGTTCTCAGACACCTTAATAGACTACATGCTGACATCGCCCTTCTCCAGGAAACCCACCTGGCACAGGAGGATTTCTTCTGCCTTAAAAAGCTTTGGGTGGGGGAGGTATATGGCTCAGGGGCGATGGGAAGAAAGGCAGGTGTTATTGTGCTAGTGCGGAGATCCTTGGCCTACACGTTGATCTCGGAGAAAAAAGATAAAGAGGGTAGACTGATTCACCTCACTCTACAGATTAAAGAAGACATTTTTAGCATATATAACCTATACGCACCAAATTCAGCCCAAAAGTTGTTCTTCCAATCCCTTCAGAATGATCTATTAACGGATCATCTCAACCTTCGCATAATAGGAGGTGATTTCAACATGGTGGTATATGAGTTAGAGGACAGACGCACCATGACCCCTCGAGCGTCGGGAGCTGAAGTGGGCGAGGGAGCACCCCGGGGAAGCATCTTAGAAAAGCTGTTTCAACACTGCAACCTAACAGACACGTGGAGGGTGATGCATCCATTGGAGAGGGATTTCACCCACTTTTCACATCCACATGGGTCCTGGTCGAGACTTGACATGCTCCTCACATCGCCACTACTTTTCCAGAGAGTAGTCACTACAACTATAGAGAATATGGTCGTCTCCGATCATAGCCCGGTGGCTGTGGAAACAAGGGAGGTACACCAAAAGGGCACAGATTATATTTGGAGATTTCCTGACACCATGACACGGGAAGAGAATTTCAATAATATGTTAAAGGAATGGTGGACTGACTTCGCGTTAAACAATGAGGCACACAGAGAAGACCTGGGGCTCTTTTGGGAAATGGCTAAAGTGGTATTAAGAGGGCACATCATGGCATACCAGGCGAGATTGAAGAACAAAATCAAGGAGCAATATCTGAAGTCTAGTACGACAGTAAGAGGAGCATCCCAACAATACAAACGGACAATGACAGAGGGAGACAAACAAATTTGGCTAGAAGCAAAGAAAGAATTTGACGTATGGGCGAGCAAAAAAGAAGATATGTATAGAAGTAATCTAGAGATAGAACTCCATAGGTATGGAGACAAGGCTGGTAGACTCCTTGCACGCCTAGCGAAGGGGAGACACCCGGCGACACCCATACTAGAGATAAAGGATAGACATGGAAATATTTGGTCTGGACCCAAAGATATCACAAGGGTATTGGGAATGTTTTATGCATCCTTATATAAAGATTAAACTAGAGGGAAACTGGGAGGCATGGACTGGTTAAAAGACATTGCCATACCAGGGTTGACAGAAGATGACAAACAATATTTAAATGCACCCATCTCCATAGAGGACATCGAAGTGGTAATAAGACAGTTGCCTTTGGGTAAAGCGCCAGGCCCAGACAGATTTGGAGGAGCCTTTTTTAAATCCCTCAGGGAACAGACATACCCGACACTTAAAGATCTATACAACTCCTTTTTACAGGGTAGGCCCATACCAGAGAGAATGAATCTAGTCCATATTAAGTTACTCCCAAAGCCAGGAAAGCCACTGACTGACCCCGCCAGTTATAGGCCAATCTCATTAATAAATCAGGACCTGAAAGTAATCTCCAAAATTATGGCAGACAGATTGGCCAACATTTTCCCTAGACTAATCCAACCCCGACAAGCTGGTTTTGTGAAAGGACGCTCAACAGTTACCAACGTACGTAAAGCAATGCTCCTAATTGATGTTGCGAGACAAAGAGGGGTGGGAGGGGGTAGCGATCCAGCCGTGATCACCCTGGATGCCGAAAAAGCGTTTGATAATGTGAGGTGGTCATGGCTGGATCAGGTGTTAGATATTATTGGTCTTACTGGCCCCTTCAGGCAATATATACGCTCCCTCTAGAGTACTCCAAAAGCCTGTGTAAGTACTCTGGGTTTCCTATCTGATACATTTGTGTTAGAGAAGGGAACGAGACAGGGATGCCCACTATCCCCGTTACTTTTCAATTTGGCCATAGAACCATTGGCAATATATCTTGACACTCACGAGCTATATCAGGGCTTGAGAGTGGGGGGTAGGGAGGTGAGGATATCTCTTTTCGCCGACGACATCATGCTCTTTATGCAGAATCTGGGAAGAGATCTAATCAACGTCCTAGATGCCATCGAGAGAGTAGGAGTTTTCTCTGGCTTTCGACTGAATAGAGACAAGTGTGAGATCTTTTTTTATACATAAACATTGTTCGTCACGTAGGGTTGAACCATTGGGAGGTATTCGGGTAGTTCAGGAAAGTACCGTATACAATATCTGGGGGTGCATCTAGCAAGGACGATGGGCTTGATATATAGATATAATTTTGTCCCTATTATAGCTAAAATAGAGCAAGAATTGGAGAGGTGGAAAGGCTTACCTTTGTCATTATTGGGACGTGGCCACCTAATTAGGATGATTAGCTTTCCCAGACTTTTATACCCACTCCAGACACTCCCCTTACTACTGACGCATTTAGACGTGAGGAGGTTGAATAATGCCTTTTACCAAGTTTATCTGGAAGGGAAAAAGGCCTAGGATCTCCTTCAATACTCTATTTCAGCCCAGGGAGAGAGGAGGCCTACAATTGCCTGATGATAGAGGGTACAATCTAGCATGCATTATGCGAAACGTGCTGGACTGGCTTAAGGGATCGACTAGATTTTCCGATATAGACCTAGAAGGAGAGTATGCAAGGCCATGGGACTTGGCGTCACTTTTACACACGCCCCTTTCTATGATACCGCCCCACTTAAAACACACAACGATCTATACAGACACGGTCATGACCTGGAAAAATGTCCGTTCTAAATTGGGTCTATCTTGGAAGATCTCGGGAGACTTAATCCCTAGGCGTGTCCATCTTTTCCCTTAGGGCGAGAGAATTCTCTGTTTAAAAGTTGGAAATCCAGAGGGCTGGAGACGCTGTTCGATCTCATGCATGTGGGTGAGAGGAGATGGCTAACAGGAGCAGAGGTGTTGACCAAATTTAATCTACCTGGATTTCATGTCTTGCAATACCAACAGCTCCAACATCACCTCTTGACTAACTTGAATGACATCTCGGGAGAATTCACTAATGAACTATGGAAGGATCTGATGTGTGAGAGAGTGGAGGACACGTCCATACGCACAATATATAGTAATTTGGGAGTTATACTTCGACCATCAAGATCGAGAGGGCCTTTTTCCAGGTGGAGGAAGCACTTTGGGGATTCTGACTTGCCAAGCAAGATATTACATGGATGGCAGTCAATAAGGAAGGCAGTCGCAAATGAATTGTGGAGGGACACACAATTTAGATTAATGCACGGAGCCATTCAGGGTTTTAACATCCCACCCTCACCAGCCAACCAAAATAGGTGGATAAATTGTCCCAAATGTGGAGACGCAATGACGGATTTAGAACATGGTCTATGGTCCTGCCAGAAATCAACACAATTTTGGGAGGAAGTGGGGCGCCTAGCCAGAGGGCACTTTATAAATGAGGGCTGGCTCAATCCACTGCTGTGGCTCTTTCACTATCATGGAGATACACCTAACCAATGCCCCCCTCACATATTATTTCACACTATAGCCATGGTAGCAAAACGATTGATTCTACGGCATTGGCTGGAGGGGTCCATGCCGGGGATTGAGGCACTCCGCAATACCATAAAAAAAGTATTGTATCTTGAAGCTGCTGAGGCTTTGAGAAACCCAGCTGGTCTTGTAGAAAAATTCTTCCACAAATGGAGAAAATGTATAGAACAAGAATTTTCGGACTCAGAAATTGAGACCTTTATCTCCCCTTTCCGAAAGACGGCTTGATATGCTCTGGTAGAACTTGAGGGTACACTAGGTATACTAAACAGAATTGAATAAGAGACAATTTGAAAAACGTCACCTTAAGACATTGAGACTAACAGTTGCATCAAGGGATAGAGGGATAGAGGGAGGGATTTTCTTTAAAACTTAAGTAACGGATTGACACGGAGATACCCAACTTGGTTAAAGTTAAAATATATCTCGAGAAAAAAATAAATAAATAAACAAAAGGACTTTATAATGAATATTTAAATAACAATGAATGTTCTAAATGTTATATAACCCCTCGGGTAGATTTGTATCTGATGTGTTATGATATGTGCTGTTGTAAGATGTATATGTTATATGCCAATAATTGAAAAGGCTAATAAAAATGATAATAAAAAAAAAAAAAAACACACCTCTTCAGGGCGGCCTATCATTTTCCCTAACAGTAGTCATTTAGACATAAGACATTCATTGTTATAAATCCCTGTACTTTGTGTTCCCATCCCGTCTTAGATTGTAAGCTCCTTCGAGACGGGTCACCTTTATTTTTTGCCTTTTTATTGTATTTCCTACATTGATTCTATGTTTATTGTATGTAACTACTGTTCTGTATTACCTACTATTCTGTATTGTATATTTTTCTTATACGTACCATTGTACTGTAAAGCGCTGCAGAATATGTTGGCGCTATACAAATAAAGATGTTTTTTTATTATTATTATTATTATTATTATTATTATGAAGCAAGTGTGATTGGGGTGACACCTCTGCAGACTGGAGTATTTGGAATGTTGAAGTTGAGGTGGAGGAGAGCCCACTTGATGGAGCGCTTGATGCCCATTTAAGCATCTGCTCTTTTTCTGCCTCTTCTACAATTGGTAGCGATGGTCTTGTCTATAAGAAAGAGATCATATCAGATTGTCCATGAAAATAAGTAGACATCTTAGTTTGGCTGGAAGATGGTATTTCTTCAGCAGATGCTACTTTTGCTTTACCACCTATCCCACGGACACAAAGTTTTTTTCCCTTTCCACCATGCCTATTCCCTTTCCACCAGCAGCAGGCCTTTTACCACTTATTTTGGAGGGTAACTAATTGGCAACTCTGTAATTGTTGGCACAAAAAACTATGGATGTAAACCGAGTAGAACTGAGTGGCCAAACTGTGGTACTAACCCCAAAGGATTGCCTGGGCTAGATGCAGTCAATAATTGGCTGTAGATAGACAGGTGGTGTAGCTTGCTTCACAGCAGGGCTACACTGCTGACTACCAGACACTGCTACTAGCCCCAAAGGATTACCTGGGGCTAGATGCAGTCAAAAATTGGCTGTAGATAGACAGGTGGTGTAGCTTGCTTCCCAGCAGGGCTACACTGCTGACTAATAGACACTGCTACTAGCCCCAAAGGATTGCCTGGGCTTGATGCAGTCAAAAATTGAATACTAAAGACAGGTGGTGTAGCTTTCTTCACAACAGTGCTACACTACCTGCCCAAAAGGAGTGGCTGAGCTAGATTTGGTCAGATGCTGTGAAAAATACTTGCACAGCACTGGAACAGACCTGCCTACCAAAAAGTGCTAGGAACTGCTCTAACCTAGCCTTCAAAAGGACTGATATTACAACTAGTCCCTACTTCTCTGAACAAGCACTCAAAAGGGCTGATATTACAACTAGTCCCTACTCCCTAAAGCTATCTCTCCATCTAACTTGAAATTCACTCACTATCTGTCTGACTGACTGTATAGCGCCCACAGCAGCAGCGGTGCCATTTGACACAGAGCTGCAACACTGAGGCAATGGCGGCGAAGGGGAAAATGTTTTGGTCTTATAGGGCAAGGACATGTGACATACACAGCCAATGACACATGCAATTGCTCTTGTGCAAAAAATGCACTTTGCTGTGTGTGTGCTGATAGGCTGACAGACTGCACCGCCCCACTGTAAATGCGGGGAAAAAAATAATGCAGATTAGCATTATTTCAGAACAGATCTGTCCCCCGCCCCTTCCTCCCCCCTTCACTATACACTGAAACTGTATATTAACATTGAATAAAAGTATTACTGTGAAAAGCCAGTAACACTTTTGGTGAATGAAGCGTTATCGAACATAACCTCGAACTGCCGAATTTGAAGCAAATTGTTCGCATTCGTCGAATGACTCGAACACTGCCCAAAACAGCTCGAATTTGAAATTGGCGAACATTTCAAATCGAACACCGCTCATCTCTACTCTTGTATTGGCCTATGTGTATGAAATGTTGGGACCTGATGATGTTATTCAAACTGGTTTCTGTTGGAAATATGTTGCACATGAGTAGAGGCCTGATCTTCTTCCAATGTAGGTTGGGTCAACGTAGCTGTTGGCTGTGTAGCAACCCTTTGGGTTGCGTTCGGTGTGTGCAGCTTCTGGTCACATGCTGTTAATGATGTGTTACTTGTGTGGCATGCATAAATGATTGTCCGCCGAACTTTGCCAGTGTTCCAGGAGATTGAACACAACCCTTGGATTGTTTTGTGGCAGACACACATCTATGACTATCTGTATGGCTGCCCTAGCCCGTAGTCTGACTGGCCGTGGAATGTCGCGCAAATAACTGATCAGACTATGTTCAAACGCTTCCTCCCCGTCATCATGACCCATGCCCGCTCCATCCTCCCGTACATCTGTGTCAACATCGCGGCTATGCTCCCTAATGGGTGCCTCACTTCGCCACCTTGACCCAGACAGTACTGGAGATGCCAAAGGGAATATAGGCTGCGACACAATCACAGTTGAATTATGTCTGGGGTCCACTGAAGGTTGCGGTATTGCAGCAGCTGCAGCTTCCACATTTAATGCCACATCTGGTGGACATAAAGATGGTGGTGATGCTGCAGATGCTGAACCATCATCTTCCTGCGACACAGATGCCACACATCCATCCTCAAAAGATTCGGCACCACAATCGGTCTGCGAATCATTCTCTGGAGCGGAATGCCGTTGGCGGTTACTTTGAGATCTATGTGGAAAAAAGGCTTGCTCAGTTCACACAACAAATAAAAGAATGCACACATATGGAACACTTTTTAACACCAAAAATACATAAGCTCTCAGGTCCAGCACTGGGGCAAGGAATTGTAGGCGATGGAAATATATATATATATATTGGTGTTTCCGGGTTGCCACGGAACAACTTTTAGTTTTTTCCCGGCGATACAGGCCATGACAACTCCGCCATTTCTTTGTCACAAGATCAACTGCGTTGGTAAAATATGACAGCACATAAGTTTCGACCCACAAAATATTACTACATGACAACACTAACTCTATTACATTTGTAGGGATCAGTCTCTATAGCAGCAGCAAGTAAGGCAGTGACACTCAGGCTCAGTCCAAAAACAAGTGTGGTTTATTTCACACAATGGCAAAACAAACAAAAAAACAGTCCTTACATCAGGATAACAGCGTCGGCCCTAAACCTGCTACTCCTGGAGCTCGCCTAGGGGTCCTACCCCACCTTGGGGTCCGGTACACGCTCTCTGTGTGCTCTCACAGGCTACTTTTTCCCCAGACTGAACTCCTCTCCAGTCTGATCTCCTCTCACAACACCTTCACAGCCGTCTCTTCTGGCCTAACCTTTCTCACCTGTCTTTCCCTCCCAGCTACTTCAAAAGCCTGGGGCGGGAGATGAGGAATGGAGGCCCGCCCAAACACCTTCCCCCATTCCTCATAGATGAGGTCCCATAACAGGCTTTACCAACAGCCACCGTTCTCAGTAACGGGGGCCACACCTACCTCACCTATGCTCATGTAAGCATCTCCTGTCCCATACATGCAGTAGCTCACCATCCTTGGGGAAACATAGCGTCCCTCTACTACCATTCCCTTGCTACCTCACACACACCCCCCCTCAGTTCAACCCTGGGGGGGTGAACTCCTGCCACCAAACAGTGAGTCCGGGACAAGGCATCGGCATTGCCCTGCAGCCTCCCGGCTCTGTGTTCCACCGTGAAGTTGAAGTTCTGGAGCGACAAGAACCACCTGGTGACTCGCGCATTCCTCTCTCTTGACTGGCTCATCCACGTGAGTGGGGAGTGGTCAGTCACCAACCGAAACCGTCGCCCCAGCAGGTAATACCTCAACGCTTCCAAGGCCCATTTGATGGCTAGGCACTCTCTCTCGACCACACTGTAATTTTTCTCTGCAGGCGTGAGCTTGCGGCTCAGGTAGTTAACGGGGTGTTCTTCCCCATTCACCTCCTGAGAAAGGACTGCACCTAGCCCTACTTCTGATGCATCTGTCTGAACGATGAAGGTTTGGGTGAAGTCAGGTGTGACAAGGATGGGAGACCCGCATAACACCGTCTTCAAGACCAGAAAGGCATGCTCGGCCTGGGGGTTCCACTTTACCATAACGGGCCGTCTTCCTTTCAGAAGGTCTGTCAATGGGGCTGAGAGGGTGGCAAAATTGGGGATGAACCTCCTGTAGTATCCCACAATTCCCAGAAAGGCTCTCACCTGCTTTACTGTCCTTGGTTGGGGCCAACTCTGGATGGCTTCGACCTTGTTGACCTGCGGCTTAATCATACCTCGCCCTATCACATACCCCAAATAGCGTGCCTCCTCCATTCCCAGAGCACACTTTTTGGGGTTGGCAGTCAGCCCCACTGCCCGGAGAGAGTCCACGACAGCCTGTACCTTGGCCAAGTGGCTCTCCCAGTCGCTGCTGAAAATGATGACGTCATCCAGATAGGCCGAGGCGTACCTTTGATGAGGCTTCAACACGATGTCCATTAATCTTTGGAACGTGGCTGGAGCCCCATGTAAGCCAAATGGCAACACCAGGTAGTGAAACAGACCCTCCGGGGTGATGAACGCGGTCTTCTCTTTGGCGCTATCCGTAAGGGGTACTTGCCAGTATCCCTTAGTTAGATCGAGTGTGGAGAAGTACCGGGCTTTCCCGAGTCTTTCAATGAGCTCGTCTACTCGTGGCATTGGATAAGCGTCAAATTTAGAGACCTCGTTCAGCTTCCGGAAGTAGTTGCACAACCGTATCGTCCCATCGGGTTTGGGAATAAGCACAATGGGACTAGCCCATTCACTTTTCGACTCCTCAATAACCCCTAACTCCAGCATTTGACGAACCTCCTTTGAAATGGCCTTTCGCCGTGCCTCAGGTACTCGGTAGGGCCTCATCCGAACTTTTACCTGGGGCTCGGTGACAATGTCGTGTGTAATCAACGAGGTACGCCCTGGCAGCTTTGAAAATACATCCGTATTCCTGGCCACAAACTCTCGAGACTCTTGTTGCTGGTTTTTCGTGAGGGTTTAGGCTATCGTCACTTCTGCCACTGCCCCCTCAGGCACCACCTTGGCCTGTAAAGTCAGTGCAGGAGGATGGTCAGCTGGAGACCCTTCTGTACCCAGACCCTCTCTGTCTTTCCAGGCTTTTAGCAGATTGACATGGTATATCTGCTCGGTCTTTCTCCGACCCGGCTGATACACCTTGTAGTTGACCTCCCCAACTCTTTCTAGGATTTCGTAGGGCCCTTGCCACTTCGCCAAGAATTTACTCTCCACAGTAGGCACTAGTACCAGGACTCTGTCTCCCGGGTTAAAAGTTCTGACCTCAGCGGATCTATTATATACCCGGCTTTGAGCTCTTTGGGCTTCCTCTAAGTGTTCTTTCACTATTGGCATCACCGCTGCCATCCGGTCCTGCATGGTCGCGATGTGCTCTACTACACTTTTGTGAGGGGTGGGTTCCTGCTCCCATCCCTCTTTGGCAATGTCGAGCAGGCCCCGGGGATGTCTACCATACACGAGTTCGAACGGAGAAAAACCTGTTGAGGCCTGTGGTACCTCCCGAATCGCGAACATCAGGTATGGTAGAAGACAATCCCAGTCCTTCCCATCCCTGGATACCACCTTTTTCAGCATGCTCTTTAGGGTTTTGTTGAATCTTTCAACTAAGCCATCTGTCTGCGGATGGTAGACCGAGGTGCGCAACTGCTTTACCCGGAACAGTTTACATAGCTCCTTGGTAACCTTGGACATGAACGGCGTCCCCTGGTCCGTAAGTATTTCTTTAGGGATTCCTACCCGGCAGAACACGGCGAGTAGCTCTTTGGCTATCAATTTCGCCGAGGTGTGCCGCAGTGGAATTGCCTCTGGATACCTGGTAGCGTAATCCATGATTACCAGGATATGCTGATGCCCTCGGGCAGACTTGACCAGAGGACCCACCAGATCCATGGCGACCCTTTCAAATGGTACGTCTATAATGGGCAGGGGTACCAAGGGACTACGGAAGTGCGGCATAGGAGCGGATTGCTGACACTCGGGGCATGATTCGCAATACCGCTGTACCTCCCGAAACACTCCCGGCCAGTAAAAACGCTGCAGAATTCGTTCCAGAGTCTTTTTATGGCCGAGGTGTCCGCCCAGCACATGCCTATGTGCCAAGTCGAGCACCGTCGGGCGATAAGGCTGCGGAACCACCAGCTGTTCCAAGGTCTCACCCCGCACTCTGTCAACCCTGTATAACAGATCCTGGTTGACAGCCATGTGGGGAAACACCTGGTCTGCTCCTGGGTACTGAAACACCCCATTAATACAAATAACGTTTTCCCTTGCCCTATTTAACGTCGGGTCTTGGAGCTGTGCAGTACCAAAATTGTCACGGGGAATTCCCAACTCTGTGAACTCAGGTACTGACCCGAGCTCGTCGGCTTCACCCGCTAATACCTCTAGAGGGGACATTGTTACTCCCACGGCTGGCACCCCTGAGTCGGGATCACGAGGTTCAGGCTCAGGGTCCGTGACATTCTGGACTTGTTTACCCTTAACCCCGGGTTTCCCGGTAACAGAGTCCAGAATAGAGGAAAGTCTCTCCCAAGGATCAGTCCATACGGCAGGGACTCTAACACTCCCACCTCATGACGACACTCTCCCTTCGGGGTTTGGATAGTGATTATGGCGGTAGGGTACTCTTTCAAATCCCCATGAATGCATAAGACCCCCACATTACGTCCCGTGTAGGATGCAGACCCAGCCAAGGTGGCATGCACCAGGGTGATAAGGCTTCCCGAGTCCAAGAGGGCAGCTGCAGGACATCCCGCCACCGTAACCTGACACATGGGAGAGATAGGTGCAGGCTCTGGGGAAGCAGCGGTATATACCGGGAAGGCATAGAGGGAGACACGCCGGGCCACACTGCAGTCCATAGGATCGGTGGTGATAGGGCAGTTTGCAGCAATGTGTCCTCGCTCTTGACACCTCCAGCACACAACAGTCTCTAGCTTCCTTGCCTGAGGGCCTGCAGGGTTGGGGGTGCGTGTCAGAGTCCTGTAGTTCTCAGGGTCGGTGACCTTGCGGGATTTGGGGAGCACACGGGCTGGGGAAGAAACTTTTAACAAGTTCTGGGTGGCCTCATAACGTTCCACCAAACCGACCAGCTGGTTGGCATCGACAGGGTCCCCATGTCCCACCCACTGCTGTATGGATGGGGGCAAGGCCCGCACAAACTTGTCCAGTACCACTCTTTCCACCATCTGTGCTGCGGACAACAGCTCTGGCTGTAACCATTTTTTTACAAGATGGACGAGATCATACATCTGAGACCGGACCGCTACAGTCTCTACATAGGCCCAGCGATGGACCCTCTGGGCACGGAGATACACATTCACACCTAATCGAGCTAGAATCTCGGCTTTTACCTTTTGATAGTCCCGGGCGTCCTGCTCGCTCAGGTCGTAGTACGCTTTCTGGGGCTCTCCAATCAGATATGGCGCTACGACCTCTGACCATTGGTGTGGCGGCAGACTCTCTCGCTCTGCCACTCTCTCGAACCCCGCCAAGAAAGCTTCGACATCGTCCCCTGCGGTCATCTTTTGGAGGGACGCACGGACCCTCTTCTTGATGTCCTGCTGTGGATCAGATGATGCGCTTGACCTCAGGGCTGTTAACTGTTCCATCAGGAGTTGGTTAGTTTGCTGTTGAAGTCTCAGGGCCTCCGTATGGCTGTGCTGCTGGGCCTGCAGCGCCTCAGCATACATCTGCTGTTGCTGCTTCTGCTGCAGGTTGGCTTCAATCAATGCCTTTACAACGTCCTCCATTGCTGAGCGCTGCTTTAGGGCTTGCTTCACCCAGGACATACAACTCGTCCTCTACAGCGGTTAGTGTATGCCTTACTGCATTGCCCGCATTCTCCACCATATGTAGGGATCAGTCTCTATAGCAGCAGCAAGTAAGGCAGTGACACTCAGGCTCAGTCCAAAAACAAGTGTGGTTTATTTCACACAATGGCAAAACAAACAAAAAAACAGTCCTTACATCAGGATAACAGCGTCGGCCCTAAACCTGCTACTCCTGGAGCTCGCCTAGGGGTCCTACCCCACCTTGGGGTCCGGTACACGCTCTCTGTGTGCTCTCACAGGCTACTTTTTCCCCAGACTGAACTCCTCTCCAGTCTGATCTCCTCTCACAACACCTTCACAGCCGTCTCTTCTGGCCTAACCTTTCTCACCTGTCTTTCCCTCCCAGCTACTTCAAAAGCCTGGGGCGGGAGATGAGGAATGGAGGCCCGCCCAAACACCTTCCCCCATTCCTCAAAGATGAGGTCCCATAACAGGCTTTACCAACAGCCACCGTTCTCAGTAACGGGGGCCACACCTACCTCACCTATGCTCATGTAAGCATCTCCTGTCCCATACATGCAGTAGCTCACCATCCTTGGGGAAACATAGCGTCCCTCTACTACCATTCCCCTTGCTACCTCACACATTGCACAATGATGACCGTAATATTTACCAAGATTGATTTGGACGTCCCTCGAACTGCTCTCATAACAGGTGAAGAGTTGTTTTGTAATGTAGATCCATGATGACTGTTTATTCCTCCGGTCTGCATAGCCAGCATGTCTTGGGTCCCACAATTCTGGCCTCTCCTGGAGCAGTTCAATCATCATCTCCATATTGAGGATGTGGGCCATGGTCCTCATATCCGCAGAGGTGTGATTGCTACACTTGGCACAGCTTAGCACACAGCTACTTGTTGGTTCTGCAGTACATGACTCATTTACAATATCCTTTCCTTCCTTGCAATAGCTGCAACTAGCAAAAAACACATCTGAGTCAGATGGTCTGTGTGCGGTCCGTGTGCGGTCCGTGATTTTGTTGGACTCATAGGCTTGCATTAGCGAGTCTCACGCTTGAATTGCATACTGTCGCAGCACGTTGCGACTTTTTTCTCATCTGGAATCCGTTGCCCAAAGGCTACAGTTCAAAACCCTAACTATGACATAGAAAGTCATCTACAACCTGTCTCCTCCGTACATTGGTGACATGGGCTCCCAGTACTTATCTACACACAACCTCCGATCCTCACAAGATCTCCTCTCCTGCCCTCTTATCTCCTCTTCCCACAACTGCATAAAAGATTTCTCCCGTGCATCCTCTATACTCTGGACCTCTCTGCCCCAACACATCAAATTCTCGTCTACCGTGGAAACCTTCAAAAAGAATCTGAAGACCCACCTCTTCCGACAAGCCTACAACCTGCAGTAACCCTCAGTCTACTATACCGCAGCACGACCAGCTCTAGACTCATCCACTGTATTCTTACATATCCTTTGTAGATTGTGACCCTTCGCGTGCAGGGTCATCTCTCCTCCTGCACATGTGAGTGCCTTGTGTTGTTCATCAATATTATACTTGCCTGTATTGTCTATTTCACATGTAAAGTGCCATGGAATAAATGGTGCTATGATGATATTAATAATAATAAAGACATCCAGCTGCTCCTTTTACTTGTTTAATGAATACAATAGGGAGGTCCATTGTCTCACTGCTCTTACAGTAAAGAATCATTATCTGTCAAAATGATTGAACCTTCTTTCCTCTAGGTCCTGAGGACGACAAAAACAACTAATGATCAATAGAGAATGTTTTACCCCGTACCATATGATTCCCATATCAACATTTAAAGGCCCCGTTACATGGTACAATATTGTGAACGATATCGCTGAAACGTCAGGGGTTTGGAGTCGTTGAAACGACATCGTTAGTACGTCGTTGTGTGTGACACAGAGATACGACTACGATAAATTGTTGGATCGTTGATCGCAGATTTGAGAACTTGTTCTCAAATCAAACCATCCTCGATCAGCCAACCTGCTGCATCGTTCTGTGTGACACCGTGATAATGTTGTTAATGAGTTCTCCTATTTACAGCAGTGAACAAGTATCGCTCACTGGGTTGTGCGAACGATAGCTGCTCGCCACATCGTTGGTGCGTCGTGCACGATATCTAGGCGTGTGACATCTCACCAACGATGTCAAAACGATGTCCTAACGACCGCGCGCCCATGAGATCATTAGTGATATCATTTCAACATTTAAGCATGTAACGGTACCTTAAGTCTCACCCCATGGACCACCTGGGACCACCCCAGACTGTACATATATGACACTAATATTACCACTTTTAGGTATAGTTTTACTAAGCACCAAACCAATTTACAGGACTGTACTGGCAAACTTGTAACTGTTGGCAAGTATGTGAGAACAGTAACTTAGTTATTAATTGTTTATCATGATGTAGTCTTGTGTCATCAGAATAATTTATTGCATGTAGAGAATATCCGTAGAACGACCTTTTTTGTAGAGGTTGCTTTGTTAGCAACAAGGAGGTAAAAGATAGGCCCAAGTCCTATGGAAATAGGAAACAAAGATCAAGCCTACCTGAGTATACCTGAGTATACTCAGTATAATGATGGAGAAAACATTTTACTCGTGCTATGAGGCTTATTCTTCAGGCCCATTTTTTTTGTTCTATATCTTTAATTTTCATATCTTAAAAAAGAATTCTATTCTAAAGTTCAACAATATATAGGCTTCTCCATTGTAGCTTTTCTCCTGATTTTCTCATATGAGCTTCCAGTTCTTTGGTAATCTTTATTGCCTTCAAGTCATTATAGTCACAAAAGAAAGAAGGAATATTTTCCCATATAACATTTGACCGGCTGTCTGTATATCTTAGTTATGGGCCAGCAAAATCAAAGTTGTGCAGTGACAAATCTGCTGTCTTGAGTAAAGCTTGTTGGCTTTAGTTTGCCAGCATTGCTAACAATTAACTTGTGATTGCCCACAGGAATGTACTGTAGCAATGGTACCTGATCACTAATTAGTATTGCTGGAATGTCTAATGGAGCTGAAACATGAAACTATTATTTCTATATATACTTTAATCAGCTTGGACCCTGTTCACACGACTATGGTGCATGTTCGGTGTATATGCTGGGCAGAGGTGTAACTAGGTTTTCTGGCACCCGGGGCAAGGATTTATTTTGGCGCCCCCCCCCCCCCCCGTGATAAATCCGGCGATAAATCCGGTGATGTCGTCCCGTGTAACGGCCCCATCAAAGTAGCGGTTCTGCAGGTGGTGACCACAGACTATTTCCGGAGCCATGCTGGCCCTGGAGAAGGGGGGGACACTAAGCAGTGAAACACATAATACACAGAGCACAGCTGTATATAGAGGACAGGCTGCACACACAGAGCACAGCTGTATATAGAGGACAGGCTGCACACACAGAGCACAGCTGTATATAGATGACTGTCATCTATATACAGCTGTGCTGTGTCTTGTGTGCAGCCTGTCCTCTATATACAGCTGTGCTCTGTGTGCAGTCAGTTCTATATATATATATATACACATTATATATACAGTGTGTCATATATACAGTATATACACCTCATAGTGTGTGCCTAATATATATACAGTATATATACACCCCATAGTGTGTGCCTGATGTATACATATATATACCTGAGGTATATATATGTATACATCAGGCACACACTATGGGGTGTATATATACTGTATATATATTAGGCACACACTATGGGGTGTATACATACTGTATATATATTAGGCACACACTATGAGGTGTATATATGTATACATCACCAGGCAGGCACACACTATGAGGTATAATATTATACCTCATAGTGTGTGCCTGCGCCTGATGTATACATATATACACCTCATCACTCCCAGCCGGGTCAGCCACCATCCCCCTCCCCTCTCGCCTGCTTAGGACTTCTTCTCCAGTCCTCTCTGTCCCACTGTGCGGTGCCGGGTGACGTCAGCCGGGGGGGGGGGTGGTAACTGCCAGGGGGCGGACCAGCAGCAGGGCTTGTGTGTGTTCTCCACTGCCGCCCGTGCTAATATGCGGCGAGGAGGAGATTAGTTCCGGCAGCGGCGCTGCAGTGCAAGCGCCGGATGCCTGGTCACCTGATGATGGCACCGGCGCCCCCCACTGAGCGGCGCCCGGTGCAAAAAGTCCGGCTGCCCCCCCCTAGATACGCCCCTGATGCTGGGAACCTTTCCCAATTTATTAGTCACATTTCTAACCCCAATATATGCAACTATTTGCTTTACAGATAAATACAGCAGATGACTTATTGAGTATGATAGTAAAACTATAATGCACCATATAGGTATCCCCCAGTATTGAAAGCTGACCACATTTTTCAATATAGTTCAGCAAATAAATTTAAGATTTTCTGCTGTAAAATGCCAGTGGTCTTGACCTCTGGTGTGGTCCACACGTAGTGGATATTCCATCGGCCATTGGAGGTCAAAAAATCTGCTGCAAAATCTGCTGCAAAACTGCTGCAAAGACCCATAGACCGGATCGATTATGCTATTGACACTCTAGTCAAATTCTGATCTAAGGCGGCTGTCACACGCTACGATCTCGCTAGCGATATTGTTAGCGATCACGTGCAAGCGCGATCGCTAACAATATCGCTCACATCGCTGGTGAGATGTCACACAGACAGACTCACCAGCGATGTGGACCAGCGAGATCGCTGGTAACTATGGTATACATCGGGTTACTAGGCGCCGCGCATCGCTTAGTAACCCGACGTGTACCATAGTTACCATCTCCCAGCATAGGCTCTGCCGCTGGGAGATCGTTCATCGTGGTGTCCTACACCACGATGAAGCTGTTTGTAAAATCGTTCATCGCAAGATCTGAGGTCCGGAGCTCGGATCTCGATCTTGCGATTTGAAACACTTCTCGCTCGTTGTATCTTGCCGTCACACGCAGAGACATCGTTCACGCGATTTTTAATCAGGCGCGTTCAAGCGATATCTTTCAAGATATCATAGCGTGTGACGGCCGCCTTAGTTTTATCAGCACATCAGCATAGTATTTTATCATATGAGAGGATCAGAGCACACTATGAGTAGAAGAGGAAGAGCATAGTTTCTCCATTTTCTTCATTGTGTCAGTGTATGGAACTTAAACGATACTCAGATGACCAGGACCTGCAACACCTGACGCGTTTAGCAGGAAATGCTTCGTCCAAGAGTCAATCAACCTATACCAGAATAATGGGAAGAAGAAAGTATCGAGAAGACTTGAAACAGCTCATGAGTCAAAGTACAGCACATCCTCTGTTAAACATGTTGGAGACAGTGTGATGGCCGGACATGCAGGGCTTCCAATGGCACTGGGTCACTAGTGTTTATTGATGATGTGACTGAAGACCGAAGCAGCCGGATGAATTCTGAAGTGTACACGGTGATACTTTCTGGTCAGATTCAACCAAATGCAGTAAAGTTGATTGGACAGCGCTTCACAGTACAGATGAACAATGACCCATAATACGAAAGAAATCTAGGAGTATTTTAAAGAGGAACTCCAGTGACAGAAAACTTTTTAGTACAGTCCCTGTACGGCTACATGATGAAGCAGAGCTGTACACTGCTGTTCTAGCATCTATATATGGCTTATAAATTGATAAAACCATACCTGCTCCTCAGCTCTGAACCCCCGATGGGACAGAGAATTTTCAGCCTGGCAGCTTCATGTAGCAGCAGAAAGCAGGAGGTGTGTCAGGGATGTGGATGCTGGGAGTTGCAGGATCATCCTACATTCCAGCTCCCTCACATTTCTGTAAAGGGAGGGGGTATGGCAGGGGGCATGCCCGCCAGCCCCATACTCACACTACAATCCTGTCTCTGATATACCATCCTATGTGACAGGGGGACACATATATTAGATTATCTCAGCAGAGGAGATGTGGTATGATCAGACCATGTCCCTGTACAGTCAGACACATCCATTACATAGTACATAGCAGGGACACATATATAAGATTATCTCAGCACAGGAGATGTGATATGATCAGACTATGTCCCTGTACGGTCAGACACATCCATTACACAATACATAGCAGGGACATATATAAGATTATCTGAGCACAGGAGATGTGATATGATCAGACCATGTTCCTGTACAGTCAGAAACATCCATTACACAGTACATATCAGGGACACATACTGTATATAAGATTATCTCAGCACAGGAGATGTGGTATGATCAGACCATGTCCCTTTGCAGTCACACACATCCATAACCCAGTACATATGAGGAACACATGGAAGATTATCTCAGCACAGAAATTTTTTTTTATAAATAAATCCAAATATTACACATATTATTCCAAGATACCGTATGTTTTGCTTTACATAGTGGGGTCTGACTGCATCCTGCAAGTTCAGTGTTGGTTTTTGTTTTTGGCATCGATGGTAAGTTGTTTCTGATGCTGCTTTTTCTTAGTAGTTTAAGATACTGTATGTTGCAGACTATAAGAGGAAGAGATTGGGGGAAAAAAAATGGGGTCCGCCCTATAATCTGTTTTATAGGCATTATAGCTTACTGAGGGGTTTTCGCAGTTGTGGGTAGCGGGGTCAAAGTAGGCAGGGTCATGGTGGCGGGGTCTGAGAACTCCATCTGCACTGCCTCCACAGCCATTCTTCTTTCGCCCATCACATCAACTGACTGCAGAATAGTGGCACCCGGTGATAACTTGCTGAGAACCCCATCCCCACAGCCTTGGGGCCCTGCAGCATTGCTACCTCTGCCCATAACCATGACCCTGCATCCTGTGACCCCACTTCACAACCCCCCATCTTACCATTTGAAAAATATAATATGTTGATTAAAATGAACTTTAAAATGAACTTTATTTGGGGGAAAATTCTTTTAAATAAAAAATAGTGGCACACAAAGCCAAAATCACAAAGAGCCGGTCACTGTTCAAATATTTCTGGACCTAACTGTATAAGAAAAATAATATTTAGTAAAATAATAAACCAGAGAACAAATAAAGTATAAAGTTAGAAAGTATAAGTGATAAAGATTACCAGTGATGAGCAAGTAGTAAGAAATTCAGGTTCGGATAGCTCTAACTGAATACTTTGAACTAGTAATGAATCCAATCCAAGTCAATGGGGAACTCATGGATCTAAATGCTGAAACTGTTCAATGAATTCGGTTAGAGCTATCTAAACCTGATTATCTTACTTCTCGCTCATCACTAATGATTACAGATGATCATACAAGGGCAAGACTTTGTTTCTTACTGTACACTAAACTTTCCTTTTATACTTTGTTGTGTTATATCCCAAGCTATTGTAATGAGGACCTTTTCTAGGACCATTCTTGTTGTCCCTAGCAGTTAGGTTGTATTCAGGACAGAGCAGGTGCACATAGTCATCCTCGGGAGGTATGGAAAATTTATATTTGAATAAATGTTCTTTTAGAGAAAACTTTAATAATTGTTTAGTGAATAATGGAGAACGGTGTGACAAAATTCTACTGGCAGAATGCTTTGTCTTTTTTGGGTCACATCACTGTAAAAATACATGATTTTTTTCCATTATACAAAAAAAGCCATTTTGAGAGTAAATGTCCCATTACACATAGCGATGTTCCAGCGATCCCACCAACGATCCGACCTGGCCGGGATCACTGGAACATCGCTATGTTGTCGCTGGTGAGATGCCAGACAGGCAGACTTACCAGCGATGCGCCGACACTCGACGGTCATTGGGATCTGTCAGGTTCTTGGCCGCAGACTGGGGATCGCTGGTCGTTGCCCTGTCCCACACCACGATGCAGCATGCCCAGCGGGAGATCGACGATTGAAAAATGGTCCAGGCCATTCGTTGACGATCAGTGATCTCACAGTGGGGGGACGCTTGCTGGTGTGTGTCACAGACAGGGATATCATTGGCGAGGTCGCTGCTACGTCACCAAACCTGTGACATTGCAGCGATACTGTTAGCAATATCGCTACGTGTAATGGGGCCTTAAAGGTACCAACAATTAAAGTGGTTACATGAATTCTCAAGGGCTCTTTCAGAAATGTTCTAAATTTCTTCATTTGGTGCTGCTAAATGTAGGATTTTGTTACTTTTTGCCTTTGTTTAGTGTTGAACGACACACATCCTAAAAACTCATTAAGGTCTACAATGTAACAATCTCAAGAGCGTCGTAGCTCCTGCTTCAATACAACTCTTATCATCATTGTCTTCACAATGAAATGAGTGAAAGGAGTATTTGGGGAACATCTGGGCTCCTGAAATATGTCTACTGCTGATATAGTACAAAAATGAGAATGCTTTACTAAACAATATTGTTCAGTAGCTTGTGTTTGATGTGGCAGTGGCTTGGAACAAACTATGGGAATTCTGGCAATCATTCTCTTCAGGTATGCAATTTCTTCAAAGGGAAAAAAATAGAGCCATTCAAGTGGAAAAAGCTTGGGAAATTTGTGCAAACTGGAGAAATAATGTCTCACATGCATGTGAAGAAGATTTGAGCGCAGAGGAAGATGTTGTCCAGTTTATACCTTCATCATTCACCCATAGACACACACCTCCAGGAATTATTTTTTTAAAATCACTTGAAAATTAGGAAATTTGGACCCAGAGACCTGTGGGAGAAAACTGGAAACAGAAAGACAAGAATTTGCCCCCGTCATTGTACAACTTCCTCCTTTCCACCGCCAACATACTTAATGTCACAAGAACCCCTTTGTCAATCATTTTTTTTTTCCCGTCGTAAGAAATTTTCACAAGCAATAGTACAAATTTCAAGCATCCTTTTGATCAGTCTACGCAACAATGATTTGAGAACTTTTCCCTAGGTACAATTCCTATATCTCGACGTATACAATAGAAAAGGTCTTTCCTACAGAAAGTCCTCTCATTAAAAGCCTAATCTGTTCCACTACATTCTTGCCAGACAGAATGATCCAGCATTAGAGCATGCCTCAATAGTAAGCGGTAATAAGACTGATAGAAACAGCTTAAGTAATTGGATTGCTATATGGTATTGAATGTCTGACAACAAAAGATATCAATCTCTATTCTACCACTGAATCTTTGTTCCAGCAATGAATTCATTTAGTCATGGCTTTGGAGACTTGCGGTCCCTGTAGGAAAAAAATGACAGACCAAGGACACAAAAGCTAGGCCATCTGATGAGCACAGAGAAAGTGACTGTACCCTTCCAAGAAGTTAATTATAGGGAACAAAAGCAGCAGACTTTGACTTGTTGATCATTACCATAATCACATTACTACAGTGCTCTCATATTCCCATCACCGGCACTCTTTGGTTCCATCGTCTTGGCACCCACTGCAATAGTTTTATCACCTCAAAGGATGCAGTTTGCAGCCGGTTCGTTGACCATCATAAGACAGCATGATCATGATCAGTAGTCCTTGTACATTAAGAAGATATGTGACTTGTTTACTGTGAAATGTGAATTTCAGTTTGGTTAGTCATAAATGGAAGGACTGGGAACCAGGACATCTTGCATCCTACACTGTTATTCTCAGAGAATAATTAGCTGAACAAACTTTTGTGAGAAAAGATAAAGATTGCACGGTGGCTCAAGTGGTTAACACTGAGGTCTCAAGGTCCTGGGTTCAATTCCCACCAAGGACAACATCAGCAAGGAGTTTGTATGTTCTCTCCGTGTTTGCGTGGGTTTCCTCCGGGCACTCCAGTTTCCTCCCACATTGTAAAGACATACTGATAGGATGTTTAGATTGTGAGCTCCAAGAGAGACAGCATTACTCATGTATGTAAAGTGCTATGGAATTAATAGCGCTATATAAATGAATAAACATTAAATATATATTACCATTCTGTTCTGTTCATTTTTAACAGAGCGGGATCATTTTTAGCCTCCCATATATCCCAATGGTGCCGGATTGGTCATATATGCCTATCCGGTTTTGTGTATTCAGTCCCAGATTTGTTTCTGTCCTGTTTTTTTCCAGGTCCCAAAAATTAAGTCTGCACCGTTTTTGGGCTCCAGTGACAAAACCGGACAGAAATGAATCCAGTCCGGTCCGGGACACTTAAGATGGGGGCCTATAGAGCCAAATCCGGAAAAAAACAGAATTATTTCCCTGATCTGGTTTAAGTGTACAGAGCATGCTCAGAACAAGAGCACTGCTCTGTACCCGTGGTACCTGTGTGTAATTTCACTTTAGCAGTGTATTTACATACACTGCTGAAGTGAAATTAAGTCAAGGAATGGTTAAAAATAGAAAAATAATTCTCACCTATCCGCTATGTATCCTGTGATGCATCTCCGGTGGCTTAAGGACCTGAATCAGCTGACTGGAAAGGGGCGGGGCAACCCGATCAGCTGATGGGTCACATGACTGCATCAGCGTGGTTTAAATCTTTCTTTCTATGAGGGTTTGGAAGTGCTGTGCTAATGTGTTTTTTTCCTTGCAGATTTGGTGTAGATTTTGGGGCAGAAAAAAGAAACTTGAACCACATCTGCAAGTAGAAAAAAATAAGAAATGTGGGCACATCACCTGTCATAGACTTTGGTGGACTCAGGATAGACATGCAGAATTTGATGCAGATTCCCAAAATATGCATAAAAAAACATGAAATAATGCACAATGGTCTGAAAACAGTGCACGTTTTCAGGATTTCCTTAGCATTGCAGAGGTGATCATTTCACCACCTGCAGAGATGACGATTCCAGCATCTTGTGCAAAGCTAAGGAAATCCTGAAAGTATGTTCTGTTTGCGGTCCATGAGAACTGCACTTGGCTAGCCCTGTTCTACTGGACTGTTGTTTTCCTTATCTCAGATTGTCAGGACAAGGCCTGCGGATTGTTCTCCAGTCTCTGTAAGACAGTATCAAAGCACCTGTTTGCAAAAATAGTTCAGCACAGAAGGAATGAACTCAAAAAACGTTAACACACAGACTATATGTCTCAAACACAAACATAAGAATATACATAGTATATATATATAGCAAAAGTCTATTTGGGATAACCAGAAACCAGACTTTTAAAGTGATGGAAAGTCTATGAAGGGCAGAGTCCATTAAGGTCTTTGAGTTAAACTCCAAAAACTGCATGCATGCCAACTTATCAAGTAGGGGAAGCGCAAATAGTGCAAAACGTGGTAAGAGGAAGTATAATATTAACAAAAACACAGGCATCAGTCAAGGAACTGACAAAAAAAAACTCAGAAAAGTTCATCTCTAGACAAAATGCCAACTAAGGGATGGGTCATCAACCAAACAAGATGTCTTTTTTTAGGAAAGTCCACTGTACATGGAGTAAAATGGTCTTCCAGCATTTTCATCGTTGCCCAGGCTGAAGATCACGGTTGGTGATGGTACTCCACTGCTGGATGGTCTCGGGGGGGTCACAAGGGCTAGTCTTGCTGGGGCATTCTCTGCCACTACCTTCCTTCCAGCACATACCATTATGGCCACTGCTGGAGAAGACGATGGAGGAACTAGGGATGACTACGCCCTATAAGCCAGACATGAGCAACTTTTGCCACACCGACATGCCCTCTGTGGGATTGGGTGCAGCTGGCCTGTCCTTCCCCGAATGCCACATTCTCTCCTGGTCAGCCTCTTCCTGCCACTTCTCAAATTGGTCAGAGGTGGCAGCCCAATATATGCCAACTGCAAACCACCCCTTGCTGCCCATCACCTTCATCAAGGTGACCTCCTTCCTGACAGTGATGCTGCACAGTCTTTTGGGAAGATGGACATGCAGCAGAGTTAAAAGGCTGACGTAGCACTGATGCCCAATACATTTTTCTTTCACTAGGAAGCCCTACCCCTTTTCCTGCAAGATTGCCACCACCTTGCCTCAGGTATACTGGTCATAGAAACGATTGGACTTAGGTCCATGCAACCAGTCCCAGACAATGTTACTCACAAAACAAATATCTAATATATAAAGCTGAATGTGTGTATGTATGTATGTGTGTGTGTGTGTGTATGTATATCCCGGGATTGGCATCTACACCGTCGCAACTACAGCCACAAAATTTTGCACAGTCACACATCTGGACCCCGAGAGCATCATAGGCTATGTTGTGAGGTGAAATTTTAACCCTGCGCGTTCCAGCTCACCAAACAATTTTGGCCCTATCTACATAATGGGGAAAAAGTAAAAGGAAACGTGTGGAAAGAAAATCGACAGCTGCCAGCTACAGCCACAAAATTTTGCACAGTCACACGTCTGGACCCCGGGAGCGTCATAGGCTATGTTGTGAGGCGAAATTTTAACCCCGCGCGTTCCAATTCACCAAACAATTTTGGCCCTATCTACATAATGGAGAGAAAGTGACAGTTACCACTTGACGGTTGTGAATGAGAGGGGCTTAATGACAGCACCAAAGACTAACAGCATATACCAGCATATAGTCACTAAGGTGGGGCCCCAACATGGGATATTCACCACGCACGGGGACATGTATACACACCACATGCACACAAAGAGTAACAGCTAAGGTGGAGCCCCAACATTGGATACTCACCACGCACCCGAACACAAACACACACACCACAAAGAAACACACACAACACAGAGACACAAAACACACAGATACCCCCCCACAGGGACACACACACATACACACCCTATAGGGACATATGCACTCACCCCACAGGGACAAACACACCACAGGGACATACACACATGCACACCCCACAGGGACACAGAGACCCCATAGGGATGGACACACACCACAGAGACACCCCTCCCCCACAAGGACACACACCACAGGGACACTCCTCCCCCCAAAAGGACACACACCACAGGGACCCCCCACAGGGACACACGCACACCACTGGGACACACACACCAGGGACACACACACCCCAGGGACTGACACACCACACAGACAGACACAGATGTGCACAAATCGCCTCACACAACTCGCCTCATACGTCTGGTATTTTTAATTTCCAAAAATAAACATCTGATTAAAAACAGCCAATGTGCAACACATGTGCCATATAGGGAATTAAGGCAGATGTCAGTCACATGAGCTGTCTTTTATGTGTATGAGTGAGGTAACATATCCTGCCCGGCCGGGGGGAGGGATTACTGTTGGCTGGAGATTTATCAGGCTGCCTATAGCAACCAATCACAGCTCAGCTTCTATTTTCCTACAGGTCATTAATATGACATATTCAAATTCTATTTTGTTATAGCTAACAGAAGTTATTTATTAACCCGGGCGTAGCCGGGTACTACAGCTAGTCCTCAATAAAGGAGACAGGAGTCAGATGGAGTGGTTCATGCTGTGTTGCATAGTTGCTTGGAGGGGGTAAGGGTCCCAACATTGCATTGTCCTTGTCGAAGGCCTCTGGAGGGGGTGATAGACACAGCTGGAAAACAGGGCCTTCTTCCTCTTCTACCTCCTCCTCATGTTCCTGGTAGAATTGGTCATCCAGTAGCTGTGGTACCGCCTGCCAGCGGAATACAGACAGGCATGCTGCAAGGTCTGCTGAAGTCTGACATCTGGTGCTCCTGTACAGGGACGTTTGTAGAAATCTTATAGAAGCGCTTAAGGATCTCCCTAAAGGTAGATAGAATGGTTAATGGTTAACAAACCTTTATTAATCCCCTTTACAGCTCCACAACGCATTTCGACAGAATTGGTCTGTCTTCCTCAGGTGGGAGTAGCGGCAGGAGCATCTCCGGGATCTCACCAGCCGGCCTTGAGGACCTGGCGTCGCCTAGTAAAGAGCGATAGCGCTGAAGGAACTGTGGTGAAGTGTTTCCGGCCGGCCGCATCATGTGATCAACCCGGAAACAACGAGGGAGCGGCGGCCCGAGGTTAACAGCGGGTCCAACATTAACAGCCCAGTTTACAGCACATCAGAAGGCCAAACACTGGGGTTGTGCAGGGTTGCAGAACCCCATCAGGTTAGTGGCCCCTCCGGCCTTAAAAATTCCCAAAATACTGTAATGGTCCTTCACAGTGCACCCGTTTGTTTTTATTTCATATCTGGTGCTGCTGGTCCAGGATGGCGTAGGGAAAGGTCACCCCCTTACTGTGGCTGTGAGCTTCTCAGATCCTCCTCTGGCATCAGAGCCTAGCACTGTATCCGCACCTCACTGCAGATGAGGCCCAATGTGGGCAGTGTGGTGGAGCTCCAGGTCACATAGGTGTCCATCTCCTCTGTAGACTGCTCCGGTTCTGGTTCTACTAACCCACCCTCTGCCCCTGGGGTGGTGATCCAGATGACCTCTTCCTCCAGATCAGGCATGTCTTGCCGAGGATGCCAAACTGTGTAATGCCGTCACATGGTAGCAAGTGAAGTGAATCCCGGTGTAGCACATAGAGGAGCTGGTTTGGCCTGAAGTACCGTATATACTCGCGTATAAGCCAAGTTTTTCAGCCCAAAAATTGGGCTGAAAAGTCCCCCCCCTCGGCTTATACGCGAGTCACTAGTTTTTTGCTGTGGGGGGGGGCTGTGACCGGTGGCTGGAGGAGGCAGGAGGGGGCCGCAGTGACCGTGGGCGGTCACGTGGGGCCGCCTCATTAGTGTAATGAATATGCATGGCATCCCCCGTCCATCAGCGGCGGGGGGATGCCGTGCATATTGCACTACACTGGCCCCCAGCAGTAATACACAGCCCCCCCCCTTATTATGTGTCCCCCAGGCTGCGGCACCTGTCAAAATAACAAACCTTTCATACATCACCTTTCCGGCGCAGCTCCTCTGGTCCCGGCTTCTTCCTGCTTGTGCCGGTGTCATGTGACCGGGCGCAGCCGATGACGTCATCTCCTGCGGCCGGTCACAGCACTAGAAGCCGGCACAAGCAGGAAGAAGAAGGCGGGACCGGAGGAGCTGCGCCGGAAAGGTGATGTATAAAATGTTTGTTATTTTGACAGGTGCCACAGCCTGGGGGACACATAATAAGGAGGGGGGGCTGTGTATTACTCCTGGGGGCCAGTATACCACCACTGGGGGCCTGAATACTTCTGCATAGGGGCCTGTATACCACTGCACAGGGGCCTGTATACTTCTGCATAGGGGCCTGTATACCACTGGGGGCCTGTATACTTCTGCATAGGGGCCTGTATACCACTGCACAGGGGCCTGTATACTTCTGCATAGGGGCGTGTATACCACTGGGGGCCTGTATACTTCTGCATAGGGGCCTGTATACCACTGGGGGCTGTATACGTCTGCATAGGGGCCTGTATACCACTGCACAAGGGCCTGTATACTTCTGCATAGGGGCCTGTATACCACTGGGGGCCTGTATACTTCTGCATAGGGGCCTGTATACCACTGCACAGGGGCCTGTATACTTCTGCATAGGGGTCTGTATACCACTGGGGGCCTGTATACTTCTGCATAGGGGCCTGTATACCACTGCACAGGGGCCTGTATACTTCTGCATAGGGGCCTGTATACCACTGCACAGGGGCCTGTATACTTCTGCATAGGGGCATGTATACCACTGTACAGGGGCCTGTATACTTCTGCATAGGGGCCTGTATACCACTGCACAGGGGCCTGTATACCACTGCTGAGGGGCCTGTATATCATTACTGAGGGGTACTATATACCAGTGACGGGGGGCTATATAATAGGATGGGGGTCTGCTGCATTTCATACCCTAGTCTTATACGCGAGTCAATAACTTTTACCAGCTTTTGGGGGCAAAAGTAGGGAGGTCGGCTTATACACAGGTCGGCTTATACACGAGTATATACGGTAATATGGCGCTGAGACGCTGAACTCCATATGACACCTGTTTGCTTTTCCTAGGGGCCCGCCTCTTCCACTGCCAGGACAGAGTCAGACACAATTAAACACTAGTAGATCTTACCTTTTGCACAACCTTGTTGATTCACTCTCCTCATTAACCCTTGCATGCGGTGGACTGTACTCACACGTTCATTTCCCCATGCCACAAGCTAACAAGTTATCAAAAATGCGGGTGCGGGTACTAGGTGCAGTGATTATTGAAGCCTGACATATTTGTGGGAGATATAATGATGAAAACAAATAACTTCACTCAGTTCACCAATTCATATAGAATGCTGAATACGGCTACTGGGCACTGCAGGAGTGCAAGGACAAGTTCAGTATGAATTATACATATAACACACTTGTGCACAATGAACATGACAAAAATCTGTATTGTAAACGTGTGGAATGAAATGAAAATAGTGATTGCACATTTTCAAGAAGCAATACCTATAGTATTGTGTTTCATGAGTGTAACGAGACCTATAAGAACATGTGCGTAAAGCATATAATGGCCATATGCTATTTTTATATGAATTAGTATCACATAACTATAGAAGAGATGGCCTCACACAGTGCTGACCCTCTACAATAATAAAGATTTGCTCTTACCCCCTCCAAAATCATAATTAAAAAAAATAAATAAATAAATAAATAAATATTCAACAAAAATTCCCTAAAAATATAAAGCTCTCTTAAATTGATTTTTTAAGCACATGGTAAGCTTCCTGGACTTTACAGCTGTTGCCACATCTGGCACTGTTTCCAAAATTCGCACCCTGCAGGTGTCAAATCACCTGCAAACTCCAGGAAGCTTAAAAAAATAATTTATAGCTCTAAAAAATTCTACAGCTTGATAAAAGCTGCTAGACCCAATGGCGGGAACACTACCAACCTTAGGTGTTTTCCTTGACCATTGGCTCTTCCAGCAAGCGTTTTGGCCTCAAACAAACAGGGAAAGTTTAGGGCCATTTTAAAGAGGACCTGTCACCCCCCTGGTGCTATGCTAACTGAATGCAGCACTGAATGCAGCGTGTCTGCTGAATTCAAGGAAGGGGTCCCCCATGTCTCTAGCCCCCCTGTAAGCTGTTAAAAAGACTTTATAAACTGTACAGATAAGACATTTGGAGGGACTTACTCAGTAAAGAGTCATTGCTGTTGCTGGTGTCCTCCCCGCCTCCAGCCTTCTCAGTGCCACCTCCAGCCCTCTCTTGTTCAGCCTCCTGTATGTGTCATTGCTGAGTGCTGGAGGTGGCACAGAGAGGGCTGGAGGCGGGGAGGACATCAGCAACAGTGATGACTCATTACTTAGTAAATCTCCTTATTTGTACACTTTATAAAGTCTTTTCAACAACTTACAGGGGGGCTAGAAACATGGGGGACCACTTCCCTGAATGCAGCTGACACACTGCATTCAGTGCTGCATTCAGTTAGCATAGCCCCGGGGGGGTGACAGGTCCTCTTTAAATTTCAAACTTATTTACCAAACATTGCTGCGTTAGCTGATGTTTTGGGAAATTGTTTGGATTTCCGATCCTGAACCAAATCTGCAATGTTCTTACCAAATTTGAAATTGGCGAACATGTTCGGGGAAGATCAACCTCTAGTCGTTGATATATTTTAATGGCTACTGGCTTTCACAGTGCAGGGTAGCTCAGCCATGAGTACTTTTCCTTACTATCACTCGGCTCTAAAGGCCCCGTCACACGCACCAGCGATCCCGACAATGATCCGACCTGGTAGGGATCGCTGGTGCGTCGCTACGTGATTGCTGGTGAGATGGCAAACAGTCAGATCTCACCAGCGACGCAGCAACGATACAGCGGTCGTTGGGACCCTGTCACTCTCGGGCGTAGTATTGAGATCATTGGACATTGTCTCTAACAAACACAGCAATGCAGCATGCCCAGTGGGAGCGCAACAACCAAAAAATGGTCCAGAACGGTTTGTAATGATCAGCGATCTCACAGCAGGGGCCTGATCGCTGCTACGTGTCACACATAGCGAGATTACTGTTGAGGTCGCTGTTGCGTCACGAAACTTGTGACTCAGCAGTGATCTCGATAGTGATCTCGCTTAGTGTGATGGGGGCTTTGGGTTTAAACATTTTCCAGTGCTTCCTCCAGAAATTCTAATTACTGCCTCATTTTCATTCTTCATTATAGAATTGATCCTGTTGTCTAAGGTTGTGTGCACCTAGTGCATTTGTGGCACCCCTGCAGGGGATTGCCACAGGATCCACCGGTGCAAGGAGGGATTTACACCTTGGTACACACAGCACATAACACCTTTCACCCCAGACCTGAAGGGGGAGCTCTACTGGCTGCTTTAAGCCAGATCCCCTATAGAAGTTCCAGGCCTGAGGGGAGGAGTCAGTTAGTCCCAGTTGGTCAGTTAGGCAGTTAGTCTGCAGAGAGCAGTGAAGGAGCTGGTCGCTGGGATCAAGCCAGGACCAGAACCAGGGAACACTGACCCAGCTGTGCTGCACCCTAGGGAGAGGGTTGGAGGCCAGTGGAGGAAGCAGGGAATTAAAGAAGGGAACAGACCAGGTTTTCCTTTAGTGCACCCGGACACCAGAGTCCGACACTGCAAAGCATCCAGTGCAGCAGGAAAAGCCCGGAGAAACCAGGAGGACCAAATCCCCCTGAGGTAACAGAAAAGAGACACTCTAACCTGACCTAGCACAGGACCAGGTGCCAAAGGAGGAATAGTTACCCCGCAGAAGGACCTTATTGTCAGTTATAGAGTAAAGCCCTGGGAGGGAAGAAGGAGCGGCGAGTTCAGTTACAGGCAGGACTTACCCCAAACCACCATACACAGTGACAGAGGAGGCCTCACAACTCTCCAAGGTGAAAGTCCCAAATTGCATCGGGGACTTGGTTACTTCTCTGGACTGTACCTGTTACCCGTCATCAGTAAAAGGTACCGAAACAAAGACTACTGTGTGTGTGCCTGCTTAACCGCCGCTACCCACAGCTTTGACCGCAGAAACATTACTACGACTCCCTTCATCCATCCCCGCACCCTGAGGTAAAGCTCCACCTGCGAGGAGCTGTACTACTCTGAGCTGCACTTCTATCACCTCAGCGGCCGGCCGCAGTGCTGGTATCCACGTTACTAGGTACCACAGGTGGCGTCACGTAACCAATCCCCTTCACCACCATAATCCCCCACCATCTCCGCCATTGAGGGTCCAGGGCACGGGACCAGGGACCGACCAGCCGTGATCCCCCATCCAAGTCGCCATCAGCCCCGGTATCCGAGTACCCCCTACCCTGTCAACCGCCTCACATTTTGATGCATTTTTTCATGCATTTCCTTAATCCATACATCCTTATGCCAGTTAATGAGAATTCTGAAGTTTTGTGCATGTTATTTTTTCCCTTGCAGATTTAAATAAATCTGCAGAATGTCAAATCTTGGTGCGTTTTAGCAGCATATTTCCACCCCAAATGCATGAAACATACATGGAAAAACGCATCACTGATGCACTGAAAATGCTATTTTTGGTGTGTTTTTCTACCAGGAGATGCAGATTTGCTGCAGAAATTTCTGCAACCAAATACTTAATGTGCACATAGCCTAATGGCACATTTACACTACAACATTATTGCCAACAAGCGTTCCTAGGGGCAGATGAAACAGGCTGCCAATCATCACACAAACAAGCAAAGTGCTGCATTGGTAAGTGAATTAATTTATTGTGCTGGTCAAAAATCGTTCTTGGCACAATGGCAGCCTCTAATAGGTCATTCAATGCAAAGTGTGAACCCTAATGGTCCCGTCACACAGCACGACCTGGCCAGCGATGTTGGAAGCGATGCGCGGGTGCCCGCTCGGTTCCGACATCGCTGGCCAGCTGTCACACAGCATCGCTGCGGCCGGCGACACCGCAGCGATGCGGGCGGTGACATCGCTCACTGGGCTGGGCTCAGCCCAGCGAGCGATCCGCAGCAACGCTGCGGTATAGGCTGGATCGCCGCCGACATCGCTCTGGCGATGTCACACGGCGCGATCCAGCCTTATCGCATGTCGCCGGTTGACAGGTTTACGGTTCTTCCCGTAAACCTGTCAACCTGCGACCGGCGATAAAACGCGGTCGCGCCGCTCGTTTACACAGCGCGACGTCGTTAGCGACATCGCTGATACGTCACTTTTTCGGCGATGTCGCTAGCGACGTCGCCAGGTGTGAAGCCACCTTAAGATTGCAAACTCCATAGAAGATAGGGACGAAATCTATACAACTCTACATTAGAAATGATCAAGATTGAGCCACAGAGTATTGAATTGAGTCAAAATTACCTTAAATTTGCAGGTCTCATGAATTCGAAGAGTTTCTGATTTGATTCATATCCCCCCAGAGTCTGAATAAACTATCCTTAAAGGGGTTGTCCACTACTAGGTCAACCCCTTCTGAATGGACTAGTTTCCCCTTGTTAAAATAACAAACCCTGTACTCACCTTCCATTCTGCCGCTGACAGTAAGGCTGGTTTCACATTATCGTTTGGTACGCTTGCGTCTGGTGTGCAGACGCAAATGCATTGCCGAGCACATACATCCCGAGGCAGGCGCAGCGTGGAATCTAGGCGCAGCGCATAGTTACCCAATGTATACCTTGGTTACCAGCCTTCTCCGCTTCCAGGCTGGTATCCAAAGTACACAGTGGGTAACTAGGGACAGCAATGTGCTTAGATACCCGCTGTGTACCTTGGATACCAGCCAGGAAGCGGAGAAGGCTTGTAACCAAGGTATACATCGGGTAACTAGGCGCTGCGCGTTGCCTAGATACCCATTGTTTATCATGGTTACCAGCCTGCTCCCGCTTACCGCAACCTGTCAGAAGACAGGAGCAGGAGCTCGACATCAAGGAAAAAATAGTTTATATTCTTTCCACGATGTTGCTGGTCCACTGGTCACTGGTGAGTCTGTCTGTTTGACAGCTCACCAGCGACTGCATAGAGAATCTCCAGCGATCCTTGCCAGGTCGGATCGCTGGTGGGATCGCTGGAAAGTCTCAGCATGTAAAGGGGCCTTAAGAAAACACTATTTACCTGTAGATATAGGATAAAGGATGACAGATAAATTTGCAGATAAAACACGTTACAATGCTGTCCAACAACTTTAGCGAAAATGTGGTTACTGGGAGAAAAGGAACTTATTTAATACCAGAAACTGTTGACTTTCATTCTTGGGGGTACTTTGATTGACCTCTTGCTCTACAAAATGTGCTGCAGAGTTAGCTGTCAATTAAAGTAGCAGTATAGTGAACGATGCTGAGTGTCCAGCCCAGGCCCTGGGGGTACTCGGTCACTCAGACGTGGGTCTCTGGGGGTAGTCACGGGTAGCAGTGCCTGAGGCCGTGGGCCCGGGGGATGCAGATAAAAGGGTGAATATGGCAATCAAATAATAAAATGTCTGTTGTGACGCCACCTGTAGGGGTCCTGTGATGGCACCGGCGCTGCTTTAGCCTCCGGGGTGATGTGCGGCAGCTAGATGGAACCACTCCCTACAGGACGAGCAGGGTTCCCCGGGGCAGTTAACGGAGTTGAGGGAAATAGGGTAGCGCGGTCGGTGTGGTGTAGTTGGAAGGAGGGACATGCACACATAAAGTCTTTTGGTACCTTACTGATGTTGTTGACTGGTACACTCGACCGGAGATGAGGTAAACACTTCAGGACTTTCCACAGCAAGCAAGGTTGTAGGCTTCCTTGTGTCTGTTACTCTGCTGGAGTCTGGCAGGCATGAAACCCGACCAGACTGTTACTTCACTCTCTGTGTGACTCTTCACACCCGGATTTGCTGCACTGAGGGCACTCTATGGGATTCCTGTCTGGCCTAGACTCCGAGCTCTCATTTGGTGGTGCTTCGGGTGTCCGAGGAGCTAAACCCCCTATTTGTAGTGCTGGTTTCTCTGCAAGGTCTATGCTGTGTCCCTGTAGCTCGGACCCAGTGACCAGAATTCTGCTAGGGTGAGTCGGTATGACTCCTCTACCCCTTCTTGTACACTTTTCTCTCTCCTTTTCCTGTGACCCCTATTCTGAGGGTCTACCACTGTTTCAGGTGTCTCTGGTATGGGCCTTGCACGGCTCATGTACCAGTTCAGCTCACTCAGCACTTCACAGTTCTGTAGTGACTGCACACTCTGTGTTTCTCCCTCCAGAACCCGTATGTATAGGGGGAACTGGCTTAAGGCAACCAGTGGAGCTCCCCCTACAGGCCTGGGGTGAAAGGTGTTGTTTGTTAGTGGGGTCTGCTTGCTGTGTACCATCCTTCCATGTCCCAAGGGAATCTGTGGTGGCCTGGCACAGGGTGCCACAATGAGCAGTGACTATAGTCGCTGCTCATACCCCCACAACTGAAAGCTAGTAGCTCCAGGGAGAAAATATTTGCTCCCTGTAGCCACAGCTTTCATTACAGCTGCCAGGTATCAATGTAACGCTATTTACCTGCAGATTAACACTATATCATAAATATCATTTTCCGAGGTGATAAGTTTCCTTTATGTCATTTAGAGCCTATGAGCAAATTTTTGTTTATCTTTGAAAACCTCTTTATTCGACAGAGAAATGTCATAAGGTATTGCAGTCTAAAGAAATGATGGAGTAGAGCTCCTCCCCTGAAGGAACATGGAGCAGCATGAACAATTTACACACAGCATTAACTGGATATATACAGTCATGGCCAAAAGTATTGACACCCCTGCAATTCTGTCAGATAATACTCAGTTTCTTCCTGAAAATGATTGCAATCACAAATTCTTTGGTATTATTATCTTCATTTAATTTGTCTTCAATAAAAAAAACACAAAAATAATTGTCCTAAAGCCAAATTGGATATAATTCCACACCAAACCTAAAAAGGGGGGTGGACAAAAGTATTGGCACCCTTAGAAAAATCATGTGATGCTTCTCTAATTTGTGTAATTAACAGCACCTGTAACTTACCTGTGGCACCTAACAGGTGTTGGCAATAACTAAATCACACTTGCAGCCAGTTGACATGGATTAAAGTTGACTCAACCTCTGTCCTGTGTCCATGTGTGTACCACATTGAGCATGGAGAAAAGAAAGAAGACCAAAGAACTGTCTGAGGACTTGAGAAACCAAATTGTGAGGAAGCATGAGCAATCTCAAGGCTACAAGTCCATCTCCAAAGACCTGAATGTTCCTGTGTCTACCGTGCGCAGTGTCATCAAGAAGTTTAAAGCCCATGCCACTGTGGCAAAACTTACCTGAGAAAGCCTAAAACGTTTTGGAAGAATGTTCTCTCTTTTTGGGCAAAGGCATCAACATAGAGTTTACAGGAGAAAAAAAAGAGGCATTCAAAGAAAAGAACACGGTCCCTACAGTCAAACATGGCGGAGGTTCCCTGATGTTTTGGGGTTGCTTTGATGCCTCTGGCACTGGACTGCTTGACCGTATGCATGGCATTATGAAGTCTGAAGACTACCAACAAATTTTGCAGCATAATGTAGGGCCCATTGTGAGAAAGCTGGGTCTCCCTCAGAGGTCATGGGTCTTCCAGCAGGACAATGACCCAAAACACACTTCAACAAGCACTAGAAAATGGTTTGAGAGAAAGCACTGGAGACTTCTAAGGTGGCCAGCAATGAGTCCAGACCTGAATCCCATAGAACACCTGTGGAGAGATCTAAAAATGGCAGTTTGGAGAAGGCACCCTTCAAATATCAGGGACCTCAGCAGTTTGCCAAAGAAGAATGGTCTAAAATTCCAGCAGAGCATTGTAAGAAACTCATTGATCGTTACCGGAAGCGGTTGATCGCAGTTATTTTGGCTAAAGGTTGTGCAACCAAGTATTAGGCTGAGGGTGCCAATACTTTTGTCTGGCCCATTTTTGGAGTTTTGTGTTAAATGATCAATGTTTTGATTTTTGCTTCATTCTCTTTTGTGTTTTTTCATTGAAGACAAATTAAATGAAGATAATAATACCAAAGAATTTGTGATTGCAATCATTTTCAGGAAGAAACTAAGTATTTTCTGACAGAATTGCAGGGGTGTCAATACTTTTGGCCATGACTGTATGGTCATTATATTGCCTTATACACCTTGAGCAGGATGAGAGAAAAATCCCCTGCTCTCTGATAACGAGATGACTCATCTCAATCTGTCCCAGTCTATATTGCAAAGATGACACATTAACTGCAAAGAATAGAAATGTGAACTTATTCTGTCTGTCTATTCATTTTAAATGTATAATCACAATAATAAAAAAAAAATGCAAAATAGTACCAAAAACTGCATTTTCTGATTGTATATTCCTATAAAGGGAACCTGTCATATTCCCAATACCCTGTTAACCAGTAGATATGGGATTAATTAACTCCCTCCTCTGCCCTCCACTGCCCCCTCCTACTTGTAACTGTGCAGAAGACTTCGCAACACACTTCACCAAGATCGATCAGATCGGACAAGTCTTTGCTACCCAACCATCACAACCCCCATGTATAACAGACCACTCCCCTCCCCCACTAACCCTCCTCCCCTCCATCACTGAAGGAGAACTTCCGCCTGTCCAAATCACACCTCACCACTTGTGTATCGGACCTCATCCCTTCCCACTTCTTCCCCAACCTCACCACCATGCTTATCCAAGCCCTAACCCACATCTTCAACCTATCACTAACCTCCGATACCTTTCCTTCCGCTTTCAAACACGCAACAATTACACCTGTCTTGAAGAAGCCATCTCTTGACCCGACCTCCACATCCAGCTACCACCCCATATCGCTGCTCCCATTCGCCTCCAATCATCTTGAAAGGCATGTCCACACTGTACTTTCCTCCCCCACCTCTTATCCAACTGTCTCCTTGACAACCTTCAATCTGGCTTCTGGCCCCACCACTCCACCAAAACCGCCCTAACCAAAATTACTAACGACCTACTCACTGCAAAAGCTCACAGACACATCTCCATCCTCCTCCTTTTCTCCTATTACAGATCCTCTCTTCCATTGGTATCACTGACAGTGCCCTCTCCTGGATCTCCTCCTACCTTTCCAACCGCACATTTAGTGTCTCCCACTCCAACACTACCTCCTCACCCCATCCCCTTTCTGTTGGAGTCCCACAAGGCTCTGTCCTGGGGCCCCCTCCTTTTTTCCATTTATACTCTTGGCCTAGGACAACTCAAAAAGTCCCATGGGTTCCAGTACCACCTGTACACTGACGAGACTCAGATCTACCTCTCTGGCCCAGATGTCACCTCTCTGCTGTCCAGAATCCCAGAGTGTCTGTCAGCCTCCTTCTTCTCCTCTCGCTTCCTTAAACTAAATGTAGACAAAACTGAACTCATGATCTATCCCCCATCTCGCACACCTTCCTTACCTGATCTATCTATCACAATAAATTATATCACACTTTGCCCTGTACCAGAAGTAAGCTGCCTCAGAGTAATCCTTGACTCTCCCTCATCCTTCAAACCACACATTCAAGCTCTTGCCACCTCCTGCCGCCTCTAACTCAAAAATATTTCAAAAATCCGTCCCTTCCTCAATCTACTAAACTACTAGTGCACGCCCTCATCATCTCCCGATTTGACTACTGCAACCTCCTCCACCCTGCTAACACTTTTGCACCTCTGCAATCTGTCCTTAACTCTGCTGCCTCTGCTGCACGACTAATCCACCTCTCTCCTCGCTTCTCCTCCACTTCTCCCCTCTGCAAATCCCTCCACTGACTCCCAATTTACCAGCGTATCCAATTCAAACTACTAACATTGACTTACAAACCCATCCACAATCTGTCCCCCCCATATATCTCTGAACTAATCTTCTGATATCATCCAACTCGTAATCTTTGATCCTCCCAAGACCTCCTCCTTTCCTCCACATTTGTATGTTCCTCATCTAACTGACTGCAAGACTTCGCCCGAGCATCCCCCATCCTCTGGAATTCTGCACCCCAAAAACGTCCGACTATCCCCTACACTTGGAACCTTCAAGCAGAACCTTAAAACTCATCTCTTCAGAAGAGCCTACAGCCTGCAATGACCACAGTGCCACCTCACCAGCACTGGAACCGGCGCTCCACCACCGCCAGAGCAGACCCAACCTACTTTCTCTCTCTCCCTACTGCCCTGTAGAATGTAAGCCTGTAAGGCCAGGGTCCTCTCTCCCCTCTGTACCAGTCTGTCACTGTTAGTTTGTTCATAGTATTTTTATCTTGTTTGCATGTATCCCTTTCTCATGTACAGCACCATGGAATCAATGGTGCTCTATAAATAATAATAATAATAATAATTAATCTGCAGGGTAATGGCATTCTAAAATTTCATGTCTGCTGCATTTAAAGCTCTGCAACAGAGGGAATGAATTTTATCCCTCTTGATCAGGGGTGGGCAACTCCAGGCCTTGAGGGTCGCACACAGTCCAGGTTTTCAAGATTTCCTTAGAATTTGACAGTTGGTAATTTACAATTATTTAAATTACCAACTGTCAAATTCTAAGGAAATCTTGAAAACCTGGACTGTGTGTGGCCCTCGAGCAGGGCGGCACCGTCCATTGGACAGTGTGAGCCCTTTCACTCAGGCGGCAAGCTGGCAGGGGGAGCGGCTGTGCAGAAGGGGGCGGCGCCATATCCACACAGCGTCTCCCTGCCATGGCGCCAGCGGCAAGAGGCCCTCCCCCAGCTCCACACCCGCGGCTGCAGGGGCGGCGGTGCTAAACTGTGACATGCTCAGGCGGCAGAGGGGCTTGATGCACCCCTGCCCTCGAGGCCTGGAGTTGCCCACTCCTGCTCTTGATAGCCTCCGGCTTTCAGTCATAGAGGTGCGGCCTGCATGGCATCAGTCATCGCGCAATTTATAGTGAGCAGCAGCTCCAACCACACTCCAGCACTGACTGACAGCCGGCTCAGCACTGATACACTACAGTCCCGGCTGTCAGTCAGCGCCGGGGCACGGTTACAGTCAATGCTCGTGTGTGTACTGAGCAGTGACAGAAATGTGTCGGCCGCACCTCTATGACTGAAAGTCAAAGGCTACTGGAAGGAATCAAGTTAATTTTGTCCCGACAGCCAGACTTTCAGTGCGGTGGCCATACAGATGTAGAATGCAATTAGCCTGCAGATTAAACCCATGTCTACAGGATAATGACAGGTTGCATTTAAATAAATAATACAGTATAATAGTAAAATTATAATAGAAGGTTATGGATCAATAACACATTAGTATTTATTACATCTGTATCTATATAGTTAATTTCTAATTGCCTACATGACTAGCACATTGAACGTGTGTTGTTGGAGTGACCTGGTCAGAAAATATTTTTGTACATTTACTGGTTAGTGCATTGCATTTTGTTCCAGGGCTGTATACCCCATAGCCCCCACATGCAATACATCATTGAAGTTTCATGTGGACTAATATATTTTACCCTAATTGTTTTAATGGCCTATTTGTGAACGCCATTCGTTCCACTTCAAACCAATGTCACATAAGGGAAGTTAATAAAATGTAAACTTTTTTTTTTGTAGCGGAATTGGAAATACATTAGTGTGCGCTCAAATAAAAGTGTAAATCTTTTCATTAGAAACAGTGAAATTATACACACGTTTTACATGCCATCCTGATCGCAATAACAGATGTCCCAGGCTTTCTAGTGTAATGATTTACTACAGCTTGTATTTCAAATGATAGAATGATTTATTTTTACAATTACCCTGTAACAGGCTGAATTATAAGCTTGTGGGGATTTGCTCGGTCCCCTCTCATTTTTAGTGTACTTGTAGGCAGAGTTTTCCACTCATTTTCCTTCCTATTTTTTACAAGTCCGGCTCGATAAACAAAAGTTGATTGTGTTGTGTGTACTGGAGATTGTCCCTCGCCCATTCATTACTGACCAAGTTCATTTGAAATTTGCTGTTCACATAATGGATATCATTGAATGGCAACAGAAAAGGATCCTCGAGCTAGGACAGTACAAAGTATCCTAAAAATGCACGGTTAAATTAAAACTGTGGAAATCTATCGTCCCGCGGGAAAAGGCTGGGGAAATCTAATCTCAAACTCCACAACCAGCAGGTCTGACAGGCCCAGAGGGTTTCAATAGAACAATACTAGGAACTATTTATCCTGCCACTAAATGTTACATTAGCTCCCCGCCACTGTGTAAATGAGGCTGCTCTGCAGTAGACGTAGAGGTAACATTTTCACAGCAGATCAGTCAATTCCAGCAATAAACTTTCAGAGGATGGTTGTGTTCTTCTAGTTCTCACTTAATAAATAGTTTTAGCCAGGCAAAAGAAACATCAAGGTAATAAAATACATAAAAAATACAAACCCACCCCCCAGACAAATCACCATCTTACCAACTTTACTATTGGAAGCCCAAATAATGGGATCTCATAGAGATTGAATGGTACATATGGTCAATATGATTAAGGTGATACCAAACTTATAGGGTTTTTGTGTGTGTATATATATTTATATATATATATATATATATATACACCACACACATATATATATATATACACACACACACTATGGTGGTTAAAGAAAATGTAGAATTTGTGTCTCTTTTTCTGAGACGTCACTTTTTTTCTTGTTGAATGAATGTTTTTTGCGTGATTGACTGTTCATTAAAAAATTGGTTCCGTGAAAAATGCCTGCAGGCAACCCTAACCCATAAGCCTAAACGCTAATCCTAACACCTAAGGCTAACCCTAACACCTAACCTCTAGCTCTAGCACCAAACCCTAACACCTAACCTCTAACTCTAAAGGTGGGGTCACACGCGGCGATCTGGCCTCCGATGTCGGAAGCGATGTGCAGGTGCCCGCTCGCTTCCGACATCGCAGGCCAGCTGTCACACGGCACGACGTTGCCGGTGACGCGGCGGCGATGTGGGCGGAGCCATCGCTCGCTGGGCTGGGCTAAGCCCAGGGAGCGATGGCTCAGTAGCGCTGCGATATAGGCTGGATCGCGCCGCCAACAGTGTCAGACGGCGCGATCCAGCCTAATCGCTGGTCACAGGTTGACAGGTTTATGAACATGTTCATAAACCTGTCAACCTGCGACCAGCGATAATTTGCAGTTGCGTCGCGCTGTCACACAGCGCGACGCACTTGCAATATCGCCCGCGACATCGCTGTGACGTCACTTTGCGGCGATGTCGCGGGCGAGATCGCCGCGTGTGACCCCACCTTAAAGGTACCTTTATACGCTGCTACAGAAGATTGAAAACAACCGGGTGTCGGAGACAAATGTATCTTGCACCTTCAAATCAACCCTAGGCAGCGGCGTGTAAACTAGCTTGTTGCCACCCGTCACTTTCGGCACCTGTTTCAGAGCAGTGCTCTAAAACAAGTTGGTTTCAACCCGATGGTAGTGGCGTCTAAATACGGTAAGGTAAAGGTTTTTTCGCCACCTAGTAAACTCCCTGGGGCGTGACACAGCCTCCGGGAAAACGCCCCCTTCAGCGATCATTGGTGGAAGCTCCTGCGTTACAATTGGTTGTCACTGCATAGGGCGGCATATTTAAGGAGCTGACCAGTCACAATACACAATTGCAATAGCATCATGTATTAGCAATCCTTCCTGCGCTGGCTGGCCAACCATGATGCTATTGCATTGTCCAATCATCGTACGAGCGTCTCGTAATCCACAATTCTGGCACGCTTATGTGTTGTCCCTGCTGCCCCAGGTCTTCCCATATTACCTTCTGTAGCGACGTGTAAATGAGGTAAGGTGCTCTACAGAAGGTGACTTGAGCACCCGGCGGTGCCTCCAGAGATAGATTAAACCTTCTGTAGAGCACCTTGTAGCAGCGTGTAAAGGCGGTATCGGGTACCGTTTTCAACCGTTGGTACGTGCTCGTGCACATGAGACACCCGGTTGTTTCCAACCTTCTGTAGCGGCGTGTAAAGGTACCTTTACACCTAATTCTAACCCTAATGTCCACTTTACACGCGGCTACATTTCTAGCTTATCCACAGGTAACTTACTGGCTGCAGTGAAATCATGGAGACATGGTTCTATCTTGTTGCTGTGTACAAATGGAATAATGTCTCCATGATTTCACTGCAGCCACTAAGTTACCTGTGGATAAGCTAGAAATGTAGCCGCGTGTAAAGTGGCCATAACACCTAATCCTAAAACCTAACCCTAACACCTTACCCCAACCCAGTGGGCATTTTTGTGGTCACCTATAAAATTATACCATTCTGGAGTACATAGGACATTTTGATTGCATTTTGGAGGAAATAGGGCATCGTAAAATTGATTTTGCCGTTTAAATTTTTTTTGGCTTTATGCTGTTTACCATATAGGTTTTATTTATTGTAGATTTTCAGAGATTAGACTTTTATGAAGAAAATATTACCTAAAGATGTTTATTTTATGATTTATTTTTTTTTTTAATTCTGTGTTTTTGAACTTGAAAAGGGTGTGCTTTAAAGACTTATGTTTTAAAACAATTTATTTTATACATTTTTACTTATTTCATTAATCCCCGTAAGGGATTTGAACATGCGGTCATTTGATCACAATTACTACAAACTGCAATACCTCAGTGGTGGCAATAAGGGCCCTTAGTAGGGCCCCAGCTATCATTGCAACCCACCATCAATCTATGATTAAATTGCAGAGGGGTGGATGGCAAGCAGTCAAGCCATTTAAATGCCATTGTCAGAGATTGACAATGGCATTTAAATAGTTAAACAGGTGCAATCTGAAATAGCCCCAGTCACTGCAGTGCACCAGCCCAAAAAGGAGCTGCTCAGCACACTTCATTCACTTGCACTCAACACGTGACATACATGTATAACACATTTTGAGAGGGGTTAATAACGCCAATTTCCTACAATACAAATTCAGTACATTCTCAACTGAGCGCATATTGCACAAAGAACACATGATTAAAGTCATTTCTTGACAATCATCTAAGGCAGTGTTCCCCAACTATAGTTCTCAGGAGCCACCAACAGTGCATGTTTTCAGGATTTCCTTAGGGGTAGTTCATGCACAACGATAATGCTAGCGACATCGCTGCAACGTCACAGGTTTTGTGACGTAACAGAGATCTTTCCAGCGACCTCGCTATGTGTGACATGTAGCAGCGATCAGGCCCCTGCTGTGAGATCGCTGATCATTACAAATCGTTCTGGACCATTTTTAGGTTGTTGCGCTCCTGCATCGCTGTGTTTGACAGGGACAACGACCAATGATCTCAATACTATGCCCGAGACTGACAGGGTCCCAACGACTGCCATATTGTTGCTGCGTCGCTGGTGAGATCTGACTGTTTGACATCTCACCAGCGACCACGTAGCAACGCACCAGTGATCCCGGCCAGGTCAAATCGTGGTCGTAATTGCTGGAAAGTTGCAGCGTGCAAAAGGGCCCTTATATTATTATAAAGGTGTTGAATCATCACCTGTGCAGGTGAGTAAATTATCTGGTGGCTCCTGAGGACTGGAGTTGGGAACACTCATTTAAGGATATCTCAAAGCCAAGTGATACACTAAGGAAGGACATATCTGAATAGCTAGAGGAATTGATGTTCTTATATCAGTATGGAGATCTAGCAGCGGCGCCTACTAGCTACATTTATTACGGTGTCTAAAAGTATTTTAATAGTATATAACATACAAGTTCATATATACATTTATGTGTTTACTTTACTGCTTCTCAAACTATTTCAAATAAAGTTGTCGCAGCCAGAACATGATGATGCCCGACCGCCATCAGTGGTACAGGTCCATTCCAGTCTAATGAGTCAGAGAGACAGGACACTGCGAAAAAAACAGGGGGGGGTTCATCCTCAACATTAAATGGTTGATCAGTGGATTGGGTAAGCCGGTATACTGGTGTTGCTCAGTATCATAAACATGTCATACATAGTGATATCCAAGGAAAGAAACGTCATTCACCAGTGGATCTTACAAGCAACAGTTCTTTATTTTGCTTCATACAGTATGCAGGGAGGGGGTGGGGGGAAGGGGGACTACAGTGTACCGTTTCAGAAACAGTACGATGTAGTCCCCGTCCTCCCACCCCCTTCCTACATACTGTATGAAGTGCTCAAAATAAAGAACTGTCGCTTGTAGGATCCACTGGTGAGTGCCGTTTCTTTCCTTGGATATCGCTGTTAAATTGATCAGTTGTCTCCATATAACAATATTATAGAACAATAATAATAATATTCCTGTAAGCACAATAATCAGTCTACATTCACATGTAAGTCGTAGACTTCAATGCCTCCATTGAAAAATATGTCATATTTGATGAGAAATAAAACACTGTAGACAATAATAATATTTATTCACTTCCACAGCGCCATTACTTTCACAGCCCTTTACATACAAAAGCAACACTGTCACCGTTGGGGCTCACAATCTAGATTCCCTATCAGTATGCCTATGCAGTGTGGGAGGAAACCGGAGAACCCGGAGGAAACCCATACAAACACTGGGAGAACATAAACTCCTTGTACATGTTATCCTTTGTGAGATTTGAACCCAGGACCACTGAGCCACAGTGCTATTTTACCTGTCAAAATGGCATAACACCATGACAGATCTTAACATATCTAATTTCTATTCAGTAGGGTGTAAGAATAGAAGCCATATTGAAGTATGTTGCTAAATCCAGGAACAAACATATCATTGGTGCAATGTACAGTATACAGCCATACAAGGGCCCATGATGTATATTGGGCCACTAACACCTCCGAAGCAGGTGGACTTGAGCATTATGAGTTATTGAACTGTAATGTTCTTCCAAAAGGACCTTCTTTTGTCTCTGGCTGCCCTGCCTAAATTAGAGATTGATGAAGCTATGGAAAATACTAGTCATCAGCACACCATCTTTTATGTCAAAACTCTCTCCCCAACTCATAATTCTGCCATAATTGTTATGAAACCTGTGTATTTTTAAAAAAAAGACGTACAACTCTGCAAAAAAGCACAAGATATGAATAAGGCCTCAAAGGGGTGGTCAAACACACAAAGTCATTTTTATCTTTAATTCTGATCTATTTAATGCAATAATCTAAACTAATTTCTAATATACTTTAATTAATAATTCCCTCTCCTTCCCTAACTCCACTATCTAACTGTTTTCTTTTTTACTACTTCCTTTATTGATGACACTTCGTTTGAGGACCCCAGTGCATTCTGGGATATTCAAACGAAGCATCATCAGGTAGCAAAAGCTGTAGTTACTACGGCTTGCCTCTTCCCCCTTCGTGAAATGAAGCATCATCAGTGACGCTCATGTCAGGGGCTGGGCTAGTCCCTGCGCGCAGCACTCTGTGCAATGTGCTCAATGACGGCTCTGTTGCCGGCTCAGATAAGTAGTAAAGAGCTGGCACCAAAGCGGAAAGCACTGGAGCAGGGCTGGTCTCTGAACACTAGGGAGTTTGACACTGCTCACTAACAGTGCGTTCTGATCTGGTGCCAGTTACTACGGGCAAGAGAGAGGGCACTGTCATTGTACACGGCAACTAGCCCAGCCTCTCAAACCAGCATCACTGATAATACTTTGTTTTAGGGAGAGGGCAAGGGCAGCACAGCTTCTGCCCAATGATGATGCTTTGCGTGAGTATCCCACCATGCACTGGGATTCTCAAAGCATCAACAAAAAAGAGAAGCAGTTAAGAAAACCAGTTAAATAGTGTAGTTAGGAAACAATAGGGAATTTTAATTAAAGTATATTAAAGAATAGTTTACAGTATTGCATTAATTTCATTGCATTGGTCTCCCAGTACTTACCTACACGCAACCTGCGATCCTGACAAGATCTAAATCTATATTCCCTTCTTATCTCTTCTTCCCACAACTGCCTGCAAGATTTCTCCCATGCATCCCCCATAATCTGGAACTCTCTCCCCCAACACATCAGACTCCCACCTACCATGGAAACCTTCAAAAGGAACCTGAAGACCCACCTCTTCCGACCAACCTACAACCTAAAGTGATCCTCAGTCTAACAAACCTCCGCATGACCAGCTCTACCCTCTCCTAGTGTATCCTCACCCATCCCTTGTAGACTGGGAGCCCTCGTGGGCAGGGTCCTCTCTCCTCCGGAACCTGTCTGTGCCTTGCATTGTTCATAAATATTGTCTATGTATGCACCTTTTCACATGTAAAGAACCATGGGATAAATGGCACTATAATAATAAATAATAAATTAAACAGATAGAGATTTATTAAGAAAATTACTTTGTATGCTGGGCCACCACTTTAAGAGTATGAACAAGAAGTTGTAATTCAACATGACATGGCTGTTTGATAATGGCACTTTCTGCCCCACCATTATCGCCACAAGTGAATGTGTCTTAACCAAGCTGTAAAGTCAGTTATTTTGTATATAATATATTTTTAAAAGATCTGTTTCCACTTTTACGTGAAATAGTCGCTTTTCACTCACCAGGTCACACTAGTGATATCTAAAGATGTTGTTACAAAGTAAAATAAAAATAAAAAAAATGGCCAACAGTGCGTGTATGGGTGGGTGAAATATTTTATAGGTCATATATATATATATATATATATTGGAATTACAGACGATTCGTAATTACCAAGCAATTTATGTTCTTGTTTAATGAGTTGACATAGTAAATGAGTATTTCATGGCGCGGGGCAAGGGTTAAAGTTAAAGAAACATCAGGACAACCGAAAACGTACTTTACTGGGTTTATATTATACTTTACGAATACACAAGAAACACATATAAAATAGCACCATGGGGTGTTTAAGAAAACAATGTCTGACGCCTGAACAATATTGTGCCACATGCAGTTTGCCCTAAGGATATTCTCTTTAACCATTAGCTTTAAAAATGATTGTGAAGGTGGTTTACACAATGTTGATGTAAGGTGCTATCATACCCGCAGGTGACATGGTTTAAGACATTAATATTGATGTCTTATGGTCCTCATGACCAACTTTTTCACTTGTAGAAATAGCAGTTGAACAAACATTTTGCACACGTGCCAGCATGACCCCTCTTGTTACAAAGAAACATGGCAACTACCTTGTGTGATGAATACTTGCAAGTGCAAGTTGAAGAACACACTTGATCTTTATTCTCAGTTGAGATGCTATATTTGCTAATTGGATTTATTTTTTACCCATTACATTTATCATAAGCCCTGAGCATAATAAAGGACATCAAATTTGTGGAGCATAACTTTTCCGCAAATTGAATTTCCCAAGAAAAACGACACGAACCGGTGAACTAAAATTTTGCCTGATCCCCTTATCTCCAGACCGCAACCATCTAGTTATAGATGTTCGTGCCATTTTTGGTGGCTGATCACCTGTATGTCCCTTGTCCAAAACAAGAGAGGTGATAACAGTCCCTGATGCCAAGTTATGTAAGTACTATTGGTGCACGGTGGTGCCATCTTTGTGACCCACATATATTATGGTAGCATAATGTGTTTGTGTAGAGGAAGCAGCAGCGAAATGGACATACATGTGTGCGGCTGTCTTTATTGAAGTTTATAGAACTAGAGAAAAACCCAGCTTTTCATGCTCCCAATAGGTGAGTTCTGAAAATGGAGCTGGTACCATACCAAGGCTGGGATACTCACTCACCGAGCAGCAGTCAGATCCTTCATTTGTGTTGATGACTGTGGTCAGGGCCTGTGGACCTGGGGACAGTGGTAAAGGCATGTGGTTTTAGACATGCGAGGGTTAACACTGACTTACTGTTCCCTGTCATGGTGGTGAGTGGCATTCTCCATGATGTTGATGTGATAGGCAGGGCTAACAGGAGACATCAGGATGTTATAAACAATCAGTTGATCTTTACTGCATAAGTCACACAATCGGGCAGGGTATACAGCCACAGAGGATAAATGCACTATTAATGATAGCATTTCAGACAGGCATTTACCAGCAGAACAGGAGAGAATCACAAATGGGGCATGTTACCAGAGTGTCCTAGCAGTATCCTCCCTGTAGTCTACACCAAAACAACAGGATCCTCTTTGGTGTGTCCTATCCCACTGTGGTATTCAGCCTACGTAGACCTCAAGGCTCCAGTCCCTCTACCTTCATCTATTCCTATTGGGGGGATTCCATTCCCTTATAGATAGCCTACTGGGGTCAGGTCCATACACTCCTAGAACAGCCCACTGAAGCAAGATCAGTTTCCTCCTACATCCTTGCATCTGGTGTATCCTGGGTGATGTCCCACTGAAGTCTGAGGTGACCACTAAAAGTACTGTGACTTTTATACACTAGAGTCCACCCACTAGCCCTATTGCCAGGCGACCAGCTTAATGGGAATGTTAGCTAACTGTGTGCCTGTGAGTTGTGTAAAACATCTCATGGTCCATTTACACGCGGCCACAGGAAGGTAGGAACAGGCAGGCATCGGACACAAATTGTGCCTGATGCCTTGAAAAGACCACGATGTGGCTGCGTGTAATTCAGGACTTTCCTTCCTGTGTCTTCCCTGAAGGAAGGAAAGTCCTGAATTACACGCAGCCACATCGTGGTCTTTTCAAGGCATCAGGCACAATTTGTATCCGATGCCTGCCTGTTCCTACCTTCCTGTGGCCGCGTGTAAATGGACCATAAGGGTGCTTTCAAATCTGCGTTTTTGCAAACCCAGCTGAATTCCACCTTTTTTGCAAAAACTGGATGCGACACACTTGGGGCAAGATTGCGTTCTGCCTAATGCATTTTGCATTGTAGTTCCAGACATGTGCGGCACTTGCGTTTTCATCCTGATCTGGCAAATCCAGCACTTGTGGCTTGTCTTAAAACCGCAGTTAGCAGTGGTTTCTATTCAGCATCTGAACTCCAATACAAAATGCATTAACCCAAACGTAATGTGGCCGCTAGTGTGACAGATCTGTTTTTTGCAAAAAAGGCGGAATTCAGTTGGATTTGCAAGAACGCAGATCAGGCAAACCTGAAGTTCAAAAATTCAGGTTTTCCTGACATGATGGAATTAAAACTAAACGCAGATCTGAAAGTAGCCTAAGGCCCCTTTCACATCAGCAGTTTTTTCAAATCGCGGCAGATGCGGTGAAAAAAACGCATCTGCCGCGATTAACGCATGACCGCGACACTTGCGGCACACTTGCGGCAAGCCCCATGCAATGTCTATGGGTCTTGCGATAAAGGGTGCGGCAGGTGCGGCAAGTGCGGTTTCGGTACTTGCAGCAGGTGCGGCCGCGAAAAAAAACGCTGCTGACTGTGTTTTTTTCGCGGCTGCAAGTGCCGAAACCGCACTTGCCGCACCTGCCGCACCCTTACCGCAAGCCCCATAGACATTGCATGGGGCTTGCCGCAAGTGTGCCACAAGTGTCGCGGTTATGCGTTAATCGCGGCAGATGCGGTTTTTTCACCGCATCTGCCGTGATTTGAAAAAAACGCTAGTGTGAAAGCACCCTAAATCATCCATACTATACATAAAATAAAACATAAATTAGGGAACACTCCAGTAGTGCCCGCCCTGTACCTGCAATGCACACATGGTCAGAATTGTTGGAACCCCTCGTTTAATGAAAGAAAAACCCACAATGGTCACAGAAATCACTTTAATCTGTCAAAAGTAATAATAAATTTTAAAAAATTATGAAAATGAACACATGAAAGTCAGACATTGCTTTTCAAGCATGCTTCCACAGAATTTTTAAAAACATTAAACTCATGAAATCGGCCTGGACAGAAATAATGGTCCCTCAACTTAATATTTTGTTGCACAACCTTTTGAGGCAATCATTGGAATCAAACAATTCTTGTAACTGTCAGTGAGACTTCTGCTCTTCTCCATAGGTATTTTGGCGACTCCAGTAGTCTCATGTTTGAAGGCTGCCTTTTCCAGACGGCATGTTTCAGCTCTTTCCAAAGATGCTCAATAGGATTTAGGTCAGGGCTCATAGAAAACACTTCAGAATAGTCCAATTTTTTCCTCTTAGCCATTCTTGGGTGTTTTTAGCTGTGTGTTTTAACCTACCCTAAGGCTGTGTTCACACTGGGCGTTTTTGGGCTGTTTTTGCTCAACAGTTTTTGTAGCCAAAACCAGCAGTGGGTGATTAAATCCAGAAGTGGTGACGTGTTTCTATTAGACTTTTCCTCTGATTGCTCTACTCCTGGTTTTGGCTACAAAAACTGATGAGCAAAAACAGCCCAAAAACGCCCAGTGTGAACACAGCCTTAAAATTATAGACTGTTCATGTCTTTTTCAGTGGGCAAACTTACAAAATCAGCAAAGGATCAAATACTTATTTTGTTCATTGTATTATATAGACAGACTCCTATAAACAAATATGAGTGGTTCTGAAGATCAAAAGGTGAGTGTACACCTTTAATTCCTCCCATGCCCTATATGCTGAACAGAGCGAGCAACAAGCACATTTTTCTCCTGGTGGCTTTCTCTAAGGGCGGCTTCACACTGAGGTGTGATCCTGTCCAGGGCTGTCAGGGATGAACCTGACAGCCCCGAACTAGATCAGCACACAGAACTGGAGGGCTAATTCGCCCTCCGATCCAGTGTGCAGCTGCACGCAGCAGTTCTGACCCATCAGCGGTGGCAGCTGCGTGCAGCTGCACACCGGACTGGAGGGCAAATTAGCCCTCCAGTTCTGTGTGCTGATCCAGTCCGGGGCTGTCAGGTTCATCCCTGACAGCCCCGGACCGGATCACACCGCAGTGTGATCCGCCCTTAGAAAAAGATAGCAGTGATCAGCCAAGCTAGTACTCCTGTGTATGGGAGAGTTGGCTGTGGATAGAATGATGAGTCAAAGTATCATTGGGCTGACAGCCATTTATAGGCTATGGCCAACTTTAAACAACTCATCTAGAGCCTATTCACACTCACATCATTCCTTCCATTTATAATGGAAGACTTGATTGCTACCAACAAAAGAATGTAACTGTATGGATTATGTAGAGGTGTCTGGTGATTTTAGTGTAAGGTTTAGGCTATACTTGAAAGTTTTACAGTATGATCAACAATAAAGTTTTTTTTTTTCCAAGAAAAAAGGTCATACAAATGTTCTAATAATGACATACATTATGCCAATAGAAAAATATTGTGAATATAAAATATTTGTACATTTTTTAGGAGCTACTGTCCATTCCATCAAACAAAGGCACTGTATGATTGAGCCCAAAGGGATTGTGTTTTATTATTCTCTGGCATCTAGTTCATGGAGCACTGCTTCAGCTGTTCTTGGTTAAAACACCCAATAAAAAGTTACAGGTTAATGCACCGTGGCCTAGGTGTCTGCTGTATAAGAAGCTCCTGAAGATTGTGTTGTATTGTGTATTCCCAAAGTGACATTATAAAAGTGTGCTAAGGGATTACCAGTTAGGTCACACCTAGGGTGGCTTTACCTCAACATTTTTTTTCCTGAAATGTTTGCCATAAATCAGTAGAAAAATAAAAGCATTACAATGTCTGATAGATGGGTCCAAGGAATGTCAATTCCTGGAGTAAGTGTACAAGATGTCTGCATTATTCGCCTACTAGTGCCACTGCCATGGACATTAAACAGATATTAAAGGGGTTGTCCAGGTTTTTCAGCATGCGCTGTAAGGATTCTCTGGTGCCGCCAGCAAGACCGAGCAGTCATGGGACTGCAAGTATGCAATATGCTTCCTACCACATTCCAACTAGACGTGTGTGGCCTCACGCAAAGCAAGTGAATTGAGAGAGACAATGCACATCTAGTCGGAATGTACCTGTGAGTATTCATATTGCATACCTGCAGTCACATGACCGCTCGATCTCACTGCTGGCACCAGAGAATGCTCACAGCTTGTGCTGCGTGCGTTATGAAGATTTCACTTTCATGAAAAGCCTGGACAAGAGCTTTAATAAAGCCTGGGGTCAGCTGTATGTGGAGTATTAATGCAGTTACCAGAAATCAGGCCTCCTTCCACTTGTAGCATTTGGAGAACGAAAGTTAATATTCTCAATTATCCAATGCAAGACTGCATTCTCTTTTATTATCCTTCCCATCAATGTCATTAGTTTGGTGATCCTAATTCTTCTGACAATTTCACTTTAAAAACACGTTAATTTTTTGTTGCAGTGGCCAGTGGCTTCTTTACCAGGAGGGTAAAGTGTTTCAGGACTCTTGTTCTTCACATAGATGCTGGTCCCTGATGTGGAATCTACATCTGGGAACACCCCTTCAATTTGATTGCAGACCTTGGGCCCATGCACATGGAAGTCTTATAGCTTTGTTTAGTATGGAAAAATAATAGACCTCTACTGAACCTTCATATGCCTCTAAAATAAAGTTGTAACATGCATGAATTTACCCCAATTCAATGAAAGTAGTCTTCCCTAGAACTGGTGCTTCCTTTGGAGAATATATATGCACTCACAGACTGGACTACATACTAAGAACCAAATGCTTTGCTGTAGATCTTCAATTACACTACTAAAATTTACAATATACAACCCCTGGCTAAAATTATGGAATCACCGGAATCGGAGGATGTTCATTCAGTTGTTTAATGTTGTAGAAAAAAAGCAGATCACAGACATGGCACAAAACTAAAGTCATTTCAAATGGCAACTCTGGCTTGAAGAAACACTAAACGAAATCTTGAAAAAAATTGTGCTAGCCAGTAAACGGTTACTTTTGTAGACCAAGCAGGGGAAAAATTATGGAGTCACTCAATTCTGAGGAAAAAATTATGGAATCATCTCATCTTTTCATTCTCAAAACTAACACCTGAATCAGATAAGATCTGCTCATTAGTCTGCATCTAAAAATGAGTGATCACACCTTGGAGAGTTGTTGCACCAAGTGGACTGACATGAATCATGGCTCCAACATGAGAGATGTCAATTGAAACAAAGGAGAGGATTATCAAACTCTTAAAAGAGGGTAAATCAACACACAATGTTGCAAAAGATATTGGTTGTTCACAGTCAGCTTTGTCTAAAATCTGGTCCAAATACAAACAACATGGGAAGACATCAAAGCATCAAGACCGGAAACTTAAAGCCATATGTCTCCAAAACAGGAAGAGCACAACAAAACAAATGAGGAACGAATGGGAGGAAACTGGAGTCAATGTCTGTGACCGAACTGTAAGAAACCGCCTAAAGAAAATGTGATTTACATACAGAAAAGCTAAACAAAAGCCATCATTAACACCTAAAGAGAAAAAAACAAGATTACAATGGGCTAAGGAAAAGCAATCGTTGACTGTGGATGACTGGATGAAAGTCATATTCAGTGATGAATCGTGAATCTGCATTGGGCAAGGTGATGATTCTGGAACTTTTGTTTGGTGTTGTTCCAATGAGATTTATAAAGATGACTGCCTGAAGAGAACATGCAAATTTCCACAGTCATTGATGATATGGGGCTGCATGTCAGGTAAAGGCACTGAGGAGATAAATAAATGCCCAAGTTTACATTGATATTTTGGACACTTTTCTTATCCCATAAATTGAAAGCATGTTTGGGGATGATGAAATCATTTATCAAGATGATAATGCATCCTGCCATAGAGCAAAAACTGTTAAAACATTCATTGAAAGAAGACACATAAGGTCAATGTCATGGCCTGCAAATAGTCTGGATCTCAATCCAATTGAAAATCTTTGGTGGAAGTTGAAGAAAATGGTCCATGACAAGGCTCCAACCTGCATAGCTGATCTGGCAACAGCAATAAGACAAAGTTGGAGCCAGATTGATGATGAGTACTGTTTGTCACTCATTAAGTCCACGCCTCAGAGACTGCAAGCTGTTATAAAAGTCAGAGGTGGTGCAACAAGATACTAGTAATGTATTTGACTGTTGTTTTGTTTGTTTGTTTGTTTATCATGATTCCATAATTGTTTCCTCAGAATTGAGTGATTCCATAATTTTTTCCCCTGCTTGGTCTACAAAAGTAACCGTTATTGGCTAGCACATTTTTTTATCAAGATTTCTTTTAGTGTTTCTTTAAGGCAGAGAGTTGCCTTTGAAATGACTTTAGTTTTGTGCCATGTCTGTGATCTGCTTTTTTTCTACAAAATTAAACAACTGAATGGACATCTTCTGAGCCAGGTGATTCCATCATTTTTGCCAGGGGTTGTAGTTAAGCTGTGTATACATAGTCGTTAACTCATTGGAAAAGAAAGCTTTGTAAAATCATTGGCCAAAGTTATTTTTGTGTACTTACTTAGACTTTAATTGAAATTTATGACGGCCCAATGCGACATCCCAAACTAACCCAAATTTACACTAAAAATTGAGTTAAAAAATAACACATATTTATGGTTCCAACAAATATGTGAAGTATGTTAAAACATAAATCTTTTATGTGAGGTATGTCAGTAGCTTATGAAAACAGTAATGCATCAGTTAATTCATAATATAAGTTGGATTCAGCTGTGTTATTCCTTGGGGACTGAAAACATACTGTAACTAATCAATCCATTGCCAAAATCACTCAATGCTAAATAATTAAAATAAACACATCATTAATCTAAATGACACTACAGATTAGAGCATCAGGTTAATTGTATTGTCATACTCTTGGTTATATCTTTTACATTCAGAGAAAAAGGAAACACTACAGTGTCTATAAAGGTGAATATATTACTTGGAATATGGGTGTCTATGCATAAAACAAATATGTAACGTACAACATGTAGGACAAAAACCCCATTGTAGACCCCTACCCCACTCTCTGTATGAACCTCAATTCCTCTGCAGCCTATGTTGGGAGGCTGTGGTAAGGAAATTTGTCATCAGTATGAAAAATATCTCAACACTAAGCCAAAAGTATTGTACATCCCTCTTATTTTTTACTTTTTGCAAGTGTGCCACCTTCATGTGTCGGGCAGCCAATCTAAAATAGCCAAATGATGAGCATGACCACTTCATTACATTCATGGGATCCCAAACTACAGACCACAAAAATCACTTAGAGAGAAGAATGCAATCCGACCTTAGATTTCTCAGATATTGGGAAGATGGTGTACCACGGTCCGCGCTGCTGCCTCAATGGAATCACAAGGAATGTAAGGTTCCAAAAGTAACAATCTCCTTTATTCCAAGCGTTTCGGTGCCTCTCCTGGCACCTTCATCAGGGACCTTAGATTGCTGACCCTTTATAAGCACCGAACTACACATGTATGAGGAGGAGAGTGGACATATGTTGCTAGAAGGTGGCAAAGAAGCAAAAGGAAAGAGAAAAACATTTGAAAATAAAATAAATGTCCTGTAAATCAGAATAACCAAGCTCTATAGCAGGGGTCCCCAACCTGTAGCTTGGGTACCACATATGGCTCGCAGGCCTGTGATGTGTGGCTCCCGGCTGTCATCCAGATTGGTGTATAAGCACGAGGTCTAGCAAACAGCTATGAAGAGCAGGTGCTCAGATGGTGACTTTTGTGAGTAGCCCCACATAGTGGAGGCGACCTGAGAGAAGAGTCATCTAGTGGAGTATGAAGATATTAATCCCGAACAGGGAACCTAGCCAGCCAAGCTGAGCACAAATTTTACTATAGGACTGGAGACATAGGGGTTCATATTATACTCCAATGATTGTATAAAGAAGATATTTGGGATTAATGTGGTAAAATGATCTTCACTTTGGATTTTCTAGGTGGTTGGTATTAATAGTCTCTAAAATGGCTAATCTTGGTCCCTAACCTTAGGTACAGACTAACCATATAAAATCACATGTCCTAAAAATAAATTACTGTTTAGTAATTTATTGAGATTATTTCTCTGATCCCATAAAATATTCTAATTAGGGTTTTACCTAGGGACATTGTGAGGGTTAGCCACCGGGTGCTTGGGCACCATTACAAATTAGGGTGAACCCTCCGCTTTCAGGAAGGGGCAATTGACAGGGCCCTTGTAGGTCAGCAAGGGGAGCGTGTAACCCTCGTTGTGTGTCTAAGCGATTTTTAACTTTTTTAATCCGTTTTTTGTGCATTTTTGTATGTATTTTTTGGAGTTTCATGTATGCTTAAAGTGTAAAAATTCTTTTATCAAAAAATTTGGGGTGTTTTAGAGATACTATGAATTACCACATAGTGGAGTAGATCTAAATGAGGGTAAGGTAGGAACCCCTGGATCTTTGTATACTACCGCAGAGTTATTTCCGTGGAAATGCTTTGTCTGTCATCATACTGATAATGGGGCTCTGGTGTCACTACTGTGAGGGGAGTGGGAGCAGGATGTGGGTAGCAACCCTCTCTCAGAACTAGATGTGGCTCATGACCTTCTCTCAGAGCTGGATGTGCGCTCGTGACCCTCTCTCTGAGCTGGATGTTGCTTGTGACCCTCTCTCAGAACTGGATGAGGCTCGCAACCATGTCTGAAAGCTGGATGTGGCTCGCGACCCTTTTTCAGAGCTGTATGTGGCTTGTGACACTCTTTCAGAACTGGATGTGGCTCGCAACCCTCTCTCAGAGCTGGATGTGGCTCGTGACCCTCTCTCAGAACTGGATGTTGCTTGTGACCCTCTCTCAGAACTGGATGAGGCTCGCAACCATGTCTGAAAGCTGGATGTGGCTCGCGACCCTTTCTCAGAGCTGTATGTGGCTTGTGACACTCTTTCAGAACTGGATGTGGCTCGCAACCCTTTCTCAGAGCTGGATGTGGCTCGCGACTCTTTCTCAGAGCTGGATGTGGCTCGTGACCCTCTGTCAGAGCTGAATGTGGCTCTCAAGGACAGAAAAGTTGGAGACCGCTAGTCTATATGAATTTTAGGACACAAAACTCCCTCTGTACCTCTCTCTTTGAAAGAGTTTCAAGTGCCACTGCAAAAAAAAAAAAAAAAATACATATATATATATATATATATATATATATATATATATATATATATATATAATACTGCCTCAGGGAAATTTCTGTAGAAAAGCCTTGGCTGTCATCATACTGGTAATGGGCTCTTGTTGTCACCACTGTGAGGGAGTGTGGATAGCAACCCTCTTTCAGAACTAGATGTGGCTTGCGACTCTCTCTCATAGCTGGATGTGGCTCGCAACCCACTCTCACAGCTGGATGTGCCTCGCGACCCTCTTTCAGAGGTGGCTCGTGACACTCTTTCAGAACTGGATGTGGCTCACAACCCTCTCTCAGAGCTGGATGTGGGCTTGTGACCCTCTCTCAGAGCTGGATGTGGCTCATGACCCTCTCTCAGAACTGGATGTTGCTTGTGACCCTTTCTCAGAGCTGGATGTGACTTGCGACCCTTTCTCAAAGGTGATTGTGTCTCTCAAGGTCAGAAAGATTGGAGACCTCTAGCCTATATGAATTTTAGAACAAAAAATTCCCTCTGTACCTCTCTCTCTCACAGAGTTTGGGGAGCCACTGCAAAAAAAGCCACTCTTTAGAAGGGCCCTATAATGTACTAAATGTTCAATAGTTGACTCACAGAGGGTTTTGGGTCCAGGTCATAAATAAATGATTCTAGGTATATGTCCTACTTCATACCTATCGTATATAGAGAATGTATATTGTGGTGTACTTGGCAATTTTTTTTTCATTTTTATTTTGAGTATTTCTCCTAAAGGTGATGGGTAGATAATCATTTGTGTCTTACTGTACTGTGCAACTATAATCATTTCTCCTATGGTTTGAAGTTGTGACTAATTGCAAAATACTTGAGGATTAAAAATCACCTCTTATCTCAATTTTGTTTCCCAGAACCTTCAACCCTCTGACAAATGTATTTTGTATTAAAGACAACACAATCATGAGAGGTCTACAAAACCCCCAGCAGTGCTCTGAATACTGGGTTCATTATCCTCCCTACCTGACAGTGAGGGAATCCAAAACAGCTGGAAAGCACCGAGTTGCCGACCTCTGACCTTCAGCATCGCATTTGATGTCAGTGGCAGCTTCACTGGTCATTTCAACTATGGTAACAATAGAACAATTGCTCCATGGGAAAATCACAAGGGCAGAAATACTGGCTGCAAGGTAGACAATACCTTGCTACAACTTTCCCATCATTGTCTGGACTCCCATTATGTTTGTGTTACACAAAGAGTGAGCCGAAAAGTGTTATAAAGGTTTGTGCTAAATTAAATTAAAGTGTCTACTTGATGAGGTTGATTACTTGCAATGGAAAATTTGTTTATCGTAAACTCTGCATTGCCTTCCATAGATACAGCTGGCAAAACCAAGTTCACATTTGAAATTTTTTTCCTGGTAACTCTAGTATTTCACTTCAACAGCCACATAGACCAGGAACGGCATGTTGGGACACCCATTTTACACATATAAGAAACATGGTGGGCTGAATCTGATGGACTTTAGGTGCTCGTAGACAATTTATGTAGACAGATATATACCAATGAGGTCATGGACTTTCTTTGAATTTGGCTTTATTGTATGTACTTGAGATATAAAGAGTGGGACTATCAAAGACCAATGTGAATAGTTACAACCTCTGTACAGTGCTGTAAAATATGTTGGCATTACATATTCAACAGAAATTATATATCAATAATATTGTATTTTTTTTTGCGGAACAGTTTTCTAACAGAACAAGGAATAATCTGTCCCCCAATTGATAATGGTACTACTACGGCTCTGTATATGCACATCTACATAAATATAGCGAATACTAAATTTGTACTTAAGTAAAGAATATGAGGATATATTAAAGAAGAACATACATGTCCACAGCTTGTGGCTATTCTCTGCAGTTGAGAATAAGTGACCCTCCATATAACTACACTATCGGTAGAGGTCTCAACCGTAAGACCTTAATGATCCAGAAGTTCTGTGCATATGTAATAACTTCTTTTTACAAGAACAGACCTTTAACCAACAATTTAAAATCAGGGAACATTGAACATGAAAACCATCTGGAGGTTTAAAGGAGCTATATATTATGATTGCTCCTAAAGGGTGGTGCAATTTGCAATTAAAAAGCAGGTAGAGGAGGGAGATCGACAACCCCGGCGGTACACAAAATGTATATACAAGAGTCTTCAGATTTTCATTGTAGCTTCAAGAACAAAACTTTTTGTAGATAAAATTGCCCATGATGCACATTTTCTAGAGTTCCAGATAACATTATATGGAGCTTTGGGAAACCTACCCATTACACCAAAAAATGTGAAGCACTGTGTAAAATATAAAAAGAAAACAAAAATGCAAAGATTTGGAAATCTCTTACAGCCATATTTTATTCATAACAGAACATAGAACACAGAAATTAATGTTAGATATTTTTCCTTTCATTTGAAAAAATGTAGAAAAATAAGTCAGCTCACCAGTTTGTAGATGCAATGCAGTCCTGGAACCTGCTAGAAGGTAAGCTGGAGCGACCAATATAACAGAATTTAAAAATTGATGGCATCAACGCGTCTCAACTTTTTTGGAATCGGGTTGCAAATTGAAAGGCATCAATATGGAGTTGGGTCCAGACTTGCAGCTAGTTGTCCCCCCTTTCCACTCTTCTAAGAAGGCTTTTAATAGGATTTTGGAGTGTGTCTTTCGAATTTTTTGCCCATTGACACAAAAAAGCATTTGTGAGGTCAGACACTAATCTTGGATAAGAGGGCCTGGCTCAGAATCTAATGCCATTTAAACTTTTTGTGCTGTTGTTGATACCAGGAAAAGTATTATTCATTTATTATGCATTACTTATATAGTGCAATCATATTCCCCAACACTTTACAGAGATTATCGTCACTGTCACCACTGGGGCTCACAATCTAAAATCTCTACTAGTATGTCTTTGCAGTGTGGGATGAAACCAGATTACCCGAGGTAAACACACAAGAATGCAGAAGACATGCAAAGTCCTTGAGATGATGTTCTTGGTGGGATTTGGACCCAGGACCCCAGCGATGCAAAGTAACAGTGCTAACTACTGAGCCACCGTGTATGGACAGTTAATGAGTTAGCAAAGTGTTAGTGACTCTTATACTGTCTATAGTTCAGTACTCAATGATCCCATTCTGTAACTCCACTTTCAATAAATGATATCTCTCACAGTTGATTGTGAAATAGAAGGTTAGAAATATCATGGACTGACGTGTTACAATGGTAACATCATATTACAGGCCAACATTAAAATTCACTAAAGGCGGTATCTAGGACTTTAACATTGAAGGCCTATCCTTAGAACCCCTGCTGATCAGCTGTTCCCAATCACCTATTCCAATCAATACAAGGTGGATGTGCAGTACACAACCACGGTTACTATTCCATCGATGGAGCTGTGCTGTAGTTCTGGCTGGCAGCGGCAATGTAGATAGCTGATTGGCGGTGGTGTTGGGTGTCTGTCACACCCTCACTGATCAGGAATTAATTACCTATCCTAAGAATAGATCATGAATGATAAAGCTCTGGACATGCCCTTTAAGCTTTTTAGAACAACCATTTCTTTCCTACATGTTAGTAAAGCCTTATTGCATGGCTCGGGGCAGGATTGAATGAAAATCCTGAAGTCAATGGTTAAGAAGTGCGAGACTATACTTTTGTCCAGATAGTACAACTTTTTGTAGGTTTTTTTGTTTCAGATTTTACTATGCTAACTACACAATATGCATTACACTATACACATGAAAACTAGTATGGATATGTGTAGATACGGTAACTCATATCGTGTCTTTAGCATTTGTAATTCGGTAAACACAACTATCCTACTTCATACTTTTTCTTATGAAGTAACAATTTATCATATTGTTATGTGTTATGGCTCAAAAAAATATAAAAGGGAACCTTTCACGTTGAACAATGCTATTCATCTGTAAATATGGGTTTAATTTGCAGGGTCTTAGGGCCCTTTCACATCAGCGTTTTATTTCGCGGCCGCACCTGCCGCAAGTGCAAAACCGCACTTGCCGCACCTGCCGCAAGTCCACCTATACCTTGTATGGCGTTTACCGCAACCGCGCCGCAACCGTGCCGCAAGTGCAGCCGGTATGCGGTAATCACGGCAGATGCGGTTTTTTTCACCGCATCTGCCGCGAATTTCAAAAAACGCTGATGTGAAAGGGCCCTTAGATTTAGAAAGTTGTCGGTCTGCCTTATTTAAAGTGCAGCATCCAACAAGAAAATTAACCTAATGTTTCCCAGGAGCTGCCCGCTTTCAATCTGATAGGTTTGGTGGCGAAAGTACATAGCTTTATTCTGCTCCCTTTAAAGGGTTTTTCCCATGAATAAAGTTCATTTAAATCTATAGATCTTGGAATAAAAATAATTTCTACAATTGGATGTTTAAAAAAATGTTCCAGTGCTGAGATAATCTCTTATATGTGTCCCTGCTATGTACTGTGTAATTATTATTATTATTATTTATTTATAAAGCACCATTAATTCCATGATGCTGTACATGAGAGGGGGTTACATACAAAATTATAGATATAGTTTACAGTAAACAAATTAACAATGACAGACTGATATATAGGGGAGAGGACCCTGCCCTTGCGGGCTTGCATTCTATGGGGCAATGGGGAGGAAACAGTATGTCAGGGGTGCAGCAGATCTGGTGGTGGAGAGGGCGGCTGCTTCGGTGGCGGTGGGGCAGCAGCTGCGGAGGCGGTCTGGCGGCGGCTCGGTCATTGCAGGCTGTAAGCTTTCCTGAAGAGATGGTTTTTTTAGGTTCCGTCTGAGGGATCCGAGCATGGTGCATAATCTGACATGTTGGGACGTAGAATTCCAGACGATGGGGGATATTCGGGAGAAATCTTGGAGGCGGTTGTGTGAGGAATGGATAAGTGTGGAGGAGAGGAGGAGGTGTCGGGAGGATCGAAGATTACGTGAGGGAAGATAGTGGGAGATTAGTTCAGAGATATAGCGAGGAGACAGTTTATGGATTGCTTTGTAGGTCAGTGTTAGTAGCTGAAACTGGATTCGTTGGGGAATTGGGAGCCAGTGGAGGGATTTGCAGAGGGGAGATACAGGGGAGTAGCCAGGAGAGAGGTGGATTAGTCGGGCAGCAGAGTTGAGGACAGACTGGAGAGGTGCAAGAGTGTTAGCAGGGAGGCCTCAGAGGAGAATGTTGCAGTAGTCAAGACGGGAGATGATGAGGGCATGTACAAGAATTTTAGCAGATTGAGGGCTGAGGAGAGGACATATTCTGGATATATTATTGAGCTGGAGGCAACAGGAGGTGGCAAACTTTGGATGTGTGGTTTGAAGGACAGGGCAGAGTCGAGAGTTACTCCAAAGCAGCAAACTTGAGGTGTGGGATAGTGCCATTTATCATAATAGATAGTTCAGGTGGTGAAGATAAAAGATGGGATGGAGGAAAGATGATGAGTTCGGTTTTGTCTACGTTGAGTTTTAGGTAGCGAGAGGAGAAGAAGGAGGATATGGCTGACATACACTCCGGGATTCTGGACAGCAGGGAGTTGACATCTGAGCCGGAGAGGTAGATCTGAGTGTCGTCAGCGTACAGGTGGTACTGGAAGCCATGCAACTGTATGAGTTGTCCTAGGCCAAGGGTATTGATTGAGAAAAGTATGGGCCCCTGGACAGAGCCTTGTGGGACTCCAACAGAGAGAGGGCGGGATGAGGAGGTAGTGTGGGAGTGAGAGACGCTGAATGTGCGGTTGAAAAGTTACAGGGCAATCCAGGACAGGGCAAGGTCTTTGATGCCAAGGGAAGAAAGAATTTGAAGTAGGAGGAAGTGGTCGACTGTGTCAAAGGCAGAGGACAGGTCAAGAAAGAGGACGATGGAGAATTGTCTGTTAGCTTTGGCTGTAAGTCGTTGGTAATTTTGGTTACGGCAGTTTTGGTGAGTGGTGGGGCCGGAAACCAGATTGCAGATTATCAAGGAGAGAGTTAGATGAGAGGTGGGAGGAAAGTTGAGCATGGACATGTTGCTCAAGGAGTTTGGAAGCAAACGAGAGCAGCGATATGGGGCAATAGCTCGTCTTAGCAGTCGGGTCAAGGTTTGGCTTTTTGAGAATGGGTGTGATGGTGGCATGTTTGAAAGCCGAGGGGAAGGTCTCGGAAGATAGTGACAGGTTGAAGAGGTGGGTTGTGGCTGGGATGAGCGTGTTAGTGAGTTTGGGGAGGAGGTGGGAAGGGATGGGGCAACCATAACTTCTCCTTTAGTGATGTTGGAGAGGGAGGTTTTGAGGTAAGGGCAGAGGTCTAGTATATGGAGTGGTTGGGGTGGTGGAACAATAAAGGTTTGCCTTGTTTGCTAAAACTTATTTTTGAAGTATGTGGCGAAGTCCTCAGCAGAGATGAGGGAGGTCGGAGGGGGAAGCAGTGGGCAGAGGAGAGAGTTAAAAGTGCTGAACAGTTGTTTGGGGTTGTAGGATAAGGAAGATATAAGGTTTGTGAAGTAGGTCTGTTTAGCAGAGGTGAGGGCTGATTTGAAGGCAAGTGTAGCTTGTTTGAAAGTTGTGAAGTTTTCTGGCAGGCGTGTTTTCTTCCAATGCCGCTCCACAGCCCTGGACACTTGTCGAAGTTTTTTGGTGAGATTGTTGTGCCAGGGTTGCCTATTGATTCTTCGCCTCTTGCGATGAATGAGAGGGGCGACTGAGTCTATGGCTGATGTGAGGGTGGCTTTGTAGAAAGCAGTGGCACTGTCTGTGCCATGAGGTGAAGATATAGAGGACAGAGGTAGAAGACAGTCTGAGAGTCTGTGAATGTCTAGGTGTGCGAGATTTCTGCGAGTATGAGCTAGTGGCTGGGTATGGGGAACAGGTGAGGAGGACAAGGATGAGAAGGTGAGTAGATGGTGGTCAGATAGGGGGAAAGGGGGAGGTTGTGAGATTAGACAGGGAACAGAGGCGGGTGAAGATGACGTCTAGTGTGGGTAGCTGTGGAGGACCACTGAGTAAGTCCAAAGGAAGAGGTAAGAGAAAGGAGTTTGGAGGCCGCTGGCTGGCGGGTGTCAGTAGCGATATTAAAGTCACCCATGATGATGGTGGAAATGTCAGCAGAGAGAAAGTGAAGAAGGCAGATGGAGAATTGGTCAATGAAGGTAGTGGCAGAGCCCGGAGGTCATATATGACGGCCATTTGAAGATTGGAGGGAGAGTAGATACGGACAGAGTGAACTTCGAAAGAAGGGTGGATAAGGGAGGGTGGGGGTTGGATTGTGTTGAAGGAGCAGTTTGCAGAGAGGAGGAAGCCCACTCCTCCACCATGTCTGTTGCCAGGGCGAGGAGTGTGGGTAAAGTGAAGGCCACCATAGCTCAGTGCAGCAGGGGAGGCCGTGTCAGAGGCTGTTAGCCAGGTCTCAGTGAGGCCCAGGGAAGAAAAGGTTCTGGGAAGAAAAGGTCATGGATGATGTGGAGCTTGTTGCAAATGGAGAGGGCATTCCAAAGTGCTCCAGAGAGAGGAAGCAGGGGGTGGGGGTCAGAGGCACGGGTTTTACATGTGAAGGATTGCGATAGTTTATCCTACTTTGGTGAAGGTGAGGATAGGTGGGGCGTATGGGGTGGGGGGGACCAGGATTGGGGGATATGTCTGAGGTGTAATAGATGTGTCTGACCGTACAGGGCCATGGTCTGATCATACCATAGACAAGGATCCTGGAGGAGTATGATGATTAAGGGGTTAAGAAAAATGGAGTTACTAAGCGTTTCTGTATTTTTATTTCTAAAAAAAATAATTTGTCTCTGTGTTGTGTCATTTTTGATATTTATTTGAGATTCTTAATGGCCGGGTCTAACTTGGCCCAACATTAAGAATCTCAGGGCTTTTAACACCAGCTGGCAATACAAAGCTGGTATTAACCCTTTGTTATGCAGTGTGCCACCCGCCTCCAGGGCCGCTGGAAGATCCTGGTAAAGGGCTTGTAAACGGCCTTACGATGCATGTGCCATTTTCAGGGGTTGGCTTCAGGCTGCTATTCTTTAGCATGGAAAGGGGGCTGAAACAATTGGCCCTCACCCTGCTGAGAACATCAGCCCTCAGCTGCCTAATTTTACCTTGGATGGCAATTAAAAATAGGACAGAGCCCACACATTTTTTTTGCCAGTCAAGGTAAAATTAGGCAGCTGAGGGTGGCAGCATGCAGCTGTCGGCTTTTTCTGGGCTAGACTGAAAAATACTGCGAAGCCCTACACTAATGTGTATGGCAACCAAGAACAATCACTGTCCAGATTGTGGAAATGCACTCTGACTGCAACAGCCAATAACAGAGGCACTAACAGAGTGTAAGCGTCTGTGATTGACTGTTGCCGGTCAGTGCAATAAATATGCTTAAAGCTTAATGGGCAGCCCTGGAAGCAGCAGTGGGACACTGGTGAGATGTTCTATATATTCCTATCATCTATGTATCCTATCTGTGGGAAAGACCATGCTAAAAACACTGTCAGTGTGCTGTGTGATTTTTTTATCGCACCCATTGACTTGCATTGGGTATTCCTGCAAGAGACTCACATCCAGTAGCAGCTTGTTGCTACTTTTTTCTTATCCAGAATCTAAATGAGAAAAAAGCTGTACACAAATATTCATCTGATTTCACTCATTTGTTAACATTGGTCAGAGTGCAATATAAGATTTTCTCGCATTGCACTCATCAGATTTCAACACCCATGTGTCTGTGCCTTTGAAATAAGGCCGTCGACCAGTGAGCTCAGCGGCTCTGCCAGTGTGGACAAAATGCCCCATTTAGGGATGCTGAGTTCACTGACTGGCTGAAGCACTATTGACATGACATCAGTGCCTCAGCAAATGCCATGACCTAGGGAAGGTGAGTAAAACACAGTTTGCTGTCTTCTAGCAGACTGCAGCTGGTGTAGACATTTACTTGAAAGGAAACAGCTCCTTTAGGGGGTTTTCCAAGATCCATGTCAAAAGGTAAAAAAAACAAAAAACATGCTTGAAACTCAAAGAAATTCATTCAATATTGCATTAATTTTAAGAATATGGCATTCAGCTGCATGACTTTTGAATGACTGTGACCACCCATGAAAGCGAGAGGCTAGATAAGATCAAACCATCCATCCCTTGAGCCAATTATTCATACCGCATCGCTGCAGCCTAAACCTGACCACATAATCAACTCAGTAGTGTAGCTGTTTGCTCTCTTTAATCTTTCCATACTTTTCACACCATCAGTGAGAAGATTTTTTTGATAATTGTATTTAGCACACCGTATATATAGCAGAATCCATCAATCTTTGATTTTGCTGCAAATTTTACCCATTGCATTGAAAATAAATTAAATCAGTATTTTACTGTCAATTCTTGGTTGCAGAATCTGGCCAAATACTCTACTGTCAAGACCGTCTTGTGCCAGTATTTACTTTGACACCTACAATGTCTTAAGCCATGTCTTTCCCCAAATTGCAATCAGCTTTGCTGAATGCCAACAACGTGGTCTTAATAAAGATCAGGGCCGGCCTCAGGCTAAATTGCGCCCTGTGCAAAATTCCCCTTCGGTGCCCCAGACCATGTCACATGAGACATGCAGCCAATCAGTGGCACCTTCACTCTTTCCTCATATAAAACTGACATCCCGAGGAAATCAGGGAACAGCAGCAGCTCTCATTTATTCTGGATCACAGTTTTGAAGGAAGGGATAATGAAACAGCTGCTGATTGGCTGCAGGTCTCATGTGAAATAACGTCATGTGAAACCATGGAGACCTGGGGCACACATTGCTAGGACGATGCTTGGCTTTATCACTTGTCTAGTGTGTTTTTTTTTATCCATATAATGTAAAACGCCTAAAAATGCCTCACACAAAGCATGCTGCAATATACCGTATATACTCGTGTATAAGCCGACCCGTGTATAAGCCGACCCCCCTACTTTTGCCCCCAAAACCTGGGAAAACCTATTGACTCGTGTATAAGCCGAGGGTGGACTCCAGCACAGGTATACAGCCCCCAGCAGTGTGGTATACAGGCCCCCCAGTGGTAGTATACAGCGGCCTCCCCAGTGGTAGTATACAGCAGCCTCCCCAGTGGTATATACAGCAGCAGCTCCAGTAGTTAGTATACAGCATCCCCAGAGGTATATACAGCCCCAGTGGTAGTATACAGCATCCCCAGAGGTATATACAGCCCCAGTGGTAGTATACAGCATCCCCAGAGGTAGTATACAGCAGCCCCAAAGGTATATACAGCAGCCCCAGTGGTAGTATACAGCAGCCCCAGTGGTAGTATACAGCAGCCCCAGAGGTAGTATACAGCAGCCTCAGAGGTATATACAGCCCCATTGGTAGTATACAGCAGCCCCAGAGGTATATATAGCCCCAGTGGTAGCATCCAGCAGCCCCAGAGGTATATACAGCCCCAGTGGTAGTATCCAGCAGCCCCAGAGGTATATACAGCCCCAGTGGTAGTATACAGCAGCCCCAGAAGTATATACAGCCCCAGTGGTAGTATACAGCAGCCCCAGAGGTATATACAGCCCCAGTGGTAGTATACAGCAGCCCCACAGGTATATACAGCCCCAGTGGTAGCATCCAGCAGCCCCAGAGGTATATACAGCCCCAGTGGTAGTATACAGCAGCCCCACAGGTATATACAGCCCCAGTGGTAGTATACAGCAGCCCCAGAGGTATATACAGCAACAGTGTAGTATACAGCAGCCCCAGAGGTATATACAGCCCCAGTGTAGTATACAGCAGCCCCACAGGTATATGCAGCCCCAGTGGTAGTATACAGCAGCCCCACAGGTATATACAGCCCCAGTGGTAGTATACAGCAGCCCCACAGGTATATACAGCCCCAGTGTAGTATACAGTAGCCCCATAGGTATATTCAGCCCCAGTGGTAGTATATACAGCCCCAGTGGTAGTATATACAGCCCCAGTGGTAGTAGATTGCAGCCCCAGCGGTAGTATACAGGGCCCCAGCAGTATATACAGCCCCAGTGGTAGTATATACAGCCCCAGTGGTAGTATATACAGCCCCAGTGGTAGTAGATTGCAGCCCCAGCGGTAGTATACAGGGCCCCAGTAATCCAGGGCCCCCCCAGCGTCTCTCCGGTCACCTGAAAAGCAAACTATACTTATCAGTGTCCGCTGTCCGCGCCCGCTCGCCTCTGCCGTGACAGTGCCGTCTGCGATCCTCCTTCTTCATGCGGCGTCTTCCGGTTTCCTGTGCTCGTCGCAGGGAATGACGTCATTCCCTGCGACGAGCACAGGAACCCGGAAGACGCCGCATGAAGATGGAGGATCGCAGACGGCAGACCGGGCAGAGGCGAGCGGGCGCGGACAGCGGACACTGATAAGTATAGTTTGCTTTTCAGGTGACCGGAGAGACGCTGGGGGGGCCCTGGATTACTGGGGATGCGGGGGCTGCTGTATACCGATGTATACATCGGTATGTACCGATGTATACATCGGTATACAGCACTGACTCGCGTATAAGCCGAGGGGGGTACTTTTCAGCCCAATTTTTGGGCTGAAAAACTCGGCTTATACGCGAGTATATACGGTAAGTATTTATAAAAAGAAAATCACCTGCAAAAAAGATCCTGAAACAATATCTACATGAGGCTGTGGAGTTCATAGTGTAATATAAATGCAAAAAGTATTATTCTTAATATTATGTCACAATACCAGGATCTGAGGATCTTCTATTTCGAGGTCAGGGACTCTCTGACGCCGTGTTGCTGCTTGTCTCGCTGTTGTCCTCTTTTGAAACTGCAGTGCGGTGGACAAGAGAGCATTAACTGGTTAATAACAAGAAGTATGGAGTGTGTACTGAGCCATAAACCCTCCCCATACCATGAAGTATGGAGTGTACTAACTGAGCCATAAACCCTCCCCGTACCATGTCCAGCAGACATTGTAGGATTACTACCCGTATATACTCGTGTATAAGCCGACCTGTGTATAAGCCGACCCCCCTACTTTTGCCCCCAAAACCTGGGAAAACCTATTGACTCGTGTATAAGCCGAGGGTGGACCCCAGCACAGGTATACAGCCCCCAGCAGTGTGGTATACAGCAGCCTCCCCAGTGGTATATACAGACCCCAGGGGTAATACAGCAGCCCCAGGGGTAATACAGCAGCCCCAGGGGTTATACAGCAGCCCCAGGGGTTATACAGCAGCCCCAGGGGTTATACAGCAGCCCCAGGGGTAATACAGCAGCCCCAGGGGTAATACAGCAGCCTCAGTGGTATATACAGGCCCCAGCAGTATATACAGGCCCCAGCACTATATACAGCAGCCCCAGCCGAATATACAGGCCCCAGCAATATATACAGCAGCCCCAGTGGTATATACAGGCCCCAGCAATATATACAGCAGCCTCAGTGGTATATACAGGCTTCAGCACTATATACAGCAGCCCCAGTGGAATATACAGGCCCCAGCACTATATACAGCAGCCCCAGTCGAATATACAGGCCCCAGCAATATATACAGCAGCCCCAGTGGTATATACAGGCCCCAGCAATATATACAGCAGCCTCAGTGGTATATACAGGCTTCAGCACTATATACAGCAGCCCCAGTGGAATATACAGGCCCCAGCAGTATATACAGCAGCCCCAGTGGTATATACAGGCCCCAGCAATATATACAGCAGCCTCAGTGGTATATACAGGCCCCAGCACTATATACAGCAGCCCCAGTGGTATATATAGGTCCCAGCAGTATATACAGCAGCCCCAGTGGTATATACAGGCCCCAGTGGTAGTGTATACAGGGCCCACTGGTGGTGTATACAGGGCCCAGTGGTGGAGGTGGTGTATACAGCAGGGCCCAGTGGTGGTGAATACAGGGCCTAGTATGTGGACTGTGGGGAGGGGCGCGCCTTTACACACTCACCGGTCACCGCCGTCACTGTGCCCGTGCGTCTGCTGGGCGCTGGCTGTACGGAGGAGGAGAGGAGGGGCGGGCAGAGCCGCGGGACAGGAAGTCGGACTCCCGCCCTCCTCTCTCTCTGGCCGATGCGCCGCGGCCGCCGGCGGCCAGCACGGGGCCTCCCAGGGGGCGGGCAAAAATGCGCCCTGCACTAGATGGCGCGCCTAGTTGTCGTCCCGGCCCTGCCTGCGGGTAAACCCGAGTGTGACTCGGGGTTACCGCTTCTGTCAGCTAAAGGGAACCAACCACCTCTGATGACCCTCATACATTGTTAATATGTGCCCCTGCAGCCTAGTAAACCATTAGCAGCACTGTTTTTGTGTAAAAAGTGGCTGCAGTAGAAGTGAGATAATGATGTTAGACACTTACATGCCTGGTACTTGAGGGCGTCTCCCTGTGTGTGCTGGCACTTGTGGGCTGTGCCATCATGTCTGCTCTCCCCCTCCCTTATGCACGCCCCCTCTCAGCCTGCTATAGTGCTGTGAGGCTGATTGCGTCATAAAGGGGCGGGGCTACCGTGATGCCGCGATTTAGCCCCGCCCCTTTATGACGAGATCAGCCTCACACAGTATAGCAGGCTGAGAGGGGGCCTGCATAAGGGAGGGGGAGAGCAGACATGATGGCACAGCCCACAAGTGCCAGCACACACAGGGAGACGCCCAGAAGTACGCAGGCATGTAAGTGTCTAAAATCATTATCTCACTTCTACTGCAGCCCGCCGGTTGCCTGGACAACGCAGCCCTTGCTGCGATATGAAGCCCGGGCAGTCACACTCGGGAATACCGGTAGGGAGGGAGCCGCAGAGAGACCATAAATATCCGTCTCTCTGGCGCCCCCTTTGAAGCATGGCAGGCGGCGCCCTGTGCGACCGCACAACTCGCACAGCGGTAGGGCCGGCCCTGATAAAGATCCCACCAAGACTCCAGACAGTCTTAAATCTGTGCCATAGAGATACACTTGCACATTTCCTTTGTAGAAGGCTATTTAGGTAATGTGAAAGGGTGCAGGAATAATTGATAAGCTGGGTAGTGTGCATGCCCATGCAGGGGGTAATAAACACAATGAGAAATACTGAATACCATGGTTAGGGCAAAGGCCATAGCAGTTAATTCACACATTTAACACCTGGTGAGGGACATGTCTGCCTTATTATAAAAATACAATGCTCCGGCAGATATGTTGGACCCCACTTATCAATATATTGATAATGTATGCATATTACTCTAAAATACAGGCCAAGAGTTTTTGTCCGACAAATGTATTTAATGTTGCCCTCCGCTAGGTACATTTTATGCTACAGAAAGTGTAATGGCCACTTTACATGTCCCAACGTCGGTCCGATATTGGATACAACGCCGCGGAAGCGCGCTTTTTCTGCCCAGAATTCCAAGATCGCATAGGAGATGTTACACAGCGCGATATTGACAGGCAACGCCACTACGATGTCCCCCCCTTGTACGGCCGACCCAGGAACGACCATTTAACATGGGAGAGAATAGGGGACGTTGTACTTCACATCGTTATTGGGCTTTTACACAGCACAATTCGGCCACATCGTCCATCCAATATCGGGCCGTTGGAAAGCACGCTCATTCGATCCCCGATATCGTTTTGGTGTCGTTGTGCATTGTATTGGACATTTATATACAGCTAGAAGATATCAGGGCAACGCACGAACCACGTGACTTTTTGTCGGAGTTGGACGCCGATATCGGACATGTAAAATGGCCATAAGGCCATGTGCCCACAGTTAAAAAGTGATGCAGAATTTCTGCACCTGTTTTTGGCAGAAATTACGTAGAAACAAACGTTGCGCTTTTACTATATAATGGCTGCTTTGTTTGATGCAGAAAATTCTGCATCTGCCCCTGTAAGCTCTTTCTGTTCAGAGGGAGCGCAGCATTTACCTTTCGTACTGGCAGGCACTTCCTGGTTTCGGTCGCATTACACCTCACGTAAGGGTACGTCTTCCACCCACATTGGATGTGATATGGCTGAAACCAGGAAGTACCTGCCAGTACGGAAGGTAAGCTCATACTTGAATTGACATGCTGCAGATTTTTACAGATCAAAGGTCTGTAAAAATCTACAACTAATACGCTGGGTTAAAAAGTGATAAAGTCGGCACAGCACAAACAAAGTCACATTGACTTTGCTGGCTGGCTAATATAACATGTCCAGTTGCTGCACATTTTTACTATATGCGTGAGCAAAGGGCCTAAAGCTTGGTTTAGTTTTGGGGCTTGGTTTTTTATGCTAGCAAGTGTTGATTTTTGTGATTTTTTTTTAAAAGGACCCTGTTGTGTAAAAAAACACTATTATCCTGCATGGAGCATGGTTTCTGCAATTTTTGCAACATTTTGTAAAATATTTAACTTTTTTGCACTAAAAAATAACAATTCATGCAAAAAAAGATGCACTGTGTGCATCAGCCACACAGTGCCCTAAGTCTCGCGCATGAGCAGTGGAATCACTGACTGTTCAATAGGGCACAATAGGCACACCACTGTGCAGGCGCGAGACTTTGGGCCACTATTCCCCCAGTTGATGCAAGACTGAAGTCTCGCCGCTCTGCGCAGTGGAATCACTGGCTATTCAATAGGGCACAAAGAGGCATGCCACTGAGCAGGTGTCAGACTTTGGGCACTGTTCAGCTGATGCAAGACTGAAGTCTTGCACCTACGAAGTGGAATCACTGGCTCTTCAATAGGGCACAGTGAGGCATGCCACTGCACAGGCGCGAAACTTGTGAATTGTGTGGATGACGTTGCTATGTCATTCACTTGCACACACTCAGAAGAAGTGGCGTTTCCATAGAGCAGGGCGGCGATGACCGCAATTTAGGTGCAGACCCCCATATGACCCATAAAAGAAATTAGCATATGACAAGGGACGGATTAAAAGACACTTTCTGATATATGCAGGAAGATAGCTGGGGATATAAAGGGGTTTCAGGAACCCCAATGACATCATGTTAAAGGTGATGGGCAGGGTTTAGAGCCCCAAAACTGGTGACAGGTTCCCTTTAAAAATACACAAATGATGAATCAGGGCCAAGGTCCTCAATTCAGCATTTTCTTTGCCCTTTTTTTTTCTAGAGTACAAATAGTTCTATTAGTGATTTTTATTCATTATTTTCTTTGCACCTTTTTAAGGTAACTTTACGTTTTATCTGTTTGTTTTATTTTATCGTTCGGCAATGTGGGTGACGTTGTCCTTATCTAAAACTTTAGCCTATTTCATCAATTGTGAATTTTCTAAATGTTGCACAATTTTTGCTAAAACGTTCTTTACTACCTCACCACAGGAAAAAAAGCAGTGTTATTTTATTTTTGCGCTTTTGAAGACCAGTGTGGGATATTTTAAAGGAATATGTGACTTTTTGCTCTAAAAAGTTGCAACAAAAGGTAAAAGACACAAAAACAGAACATCTTTGATTTTGCGCAGAATTAACAAACTTGGGGGCTCCATTTTGAAAAATTGGGTGCAAAATACATGCAACGAAAACTACAAGACAAAAAAAGAAACTTTAAAAAAAAATATGTCATTGATGAATCAGGGCCAAGAACTTTTGAGGAGATGATGGTCTCACCCTTGTGTTTCACAACAGCCATTGGGAGACAATTGCTGTGGACATCGCCCTATTACAGATTTATTAACAGCACGTGCTGGTGTATCTTCAAGCCTGCCATGTTAATCAGGGTGATGTACCCTGCGCTGGAAATTGATGGCGGGAGGGGCACAACATAATCATAGTCTCTATCCATCTGTTGAGTCCACCAGTTTACAATACCTTTAATTGCAAAAGGCAGAGAAGGGAGGACTTAAGTTTCAGTCTCTTGAACAAGTGCAATCTCTATACAGCTCCTGCCGGGTCAATCTTTGTAGATGATGTGACTCTGAAAGGAAGCAAAGAAGGGGAGAAAATTTTCAGATCAATGGCAGATAAAGCCTGGGCCACAAAGGGCTGTATTCTTTTTATTCTTAAATTAGAGCAGCTGCAGTAGCACAACCAATTGGAAAGCTATTAGTTTTTAAAGGAATTAGACCAGTTGAAAAGTTTTGCCCTCTAAATCGCTTAAATTCACACCATGAATCCCAGCAATAGAGCTTACAGGGCAGTGAATTTAAGATAAGGAGAAAATCTATTGTAAGGCGATGTCCTAAGGGTGAGAGAGAGTGAAAAAAGATCCCTGAAGGTTTTAAGCATCTCGAGACAAGGTACTTAACATTGATAAAATATCCAAATAAGCACATTTTTTAAACAAAACAAGTTTCCTTTTTTGCGGCTTAAAAGGGAAACCACAGACCCAACAGGAATGTAGATCAAAGTCAACTTTGCAAATGATGCAGAAAGGCATAAAACAACAAACAATTCTGGTGGGAATTCAGGGCTTTTGTCAAGGGATCTGTCTCTTCTTATTTGACAGAAACGAAGCGAGATTGTAAGAAAAGATACCGGAGATGAAATATTCCCACTAGAAACATTGATAAAGTATTATAAAGTGCCCTAGGGTGTTTGGTTACCTATAGTTTTTATTTAAAAGAAAATTAGAATAGGATAGTAGCTCTTTGCTAAATAGGAAAGTTGCATGTATTTAAATGTTTCCTAAAGTAATGAAAAAAATACCTTAACCATTTTTATGCTCAGGTCAATCACCCTCTTCATGGTTCAATGATCAAAGATACCATACATGAGGGCAATAGAAACATTATTCCTATTTTGTCAAAAATAGACTCGCTTTCGCTTGGGACATTCTTGTCAGTTATTCCGCATTTCAGCCTAGCAAACATCTTTACAATTTAGCCACAATTGGAACAATTTTCCATTGAAAAATTGTTCTGATTGTGCAAAAAAATCTTCATATCTAGATGGTCGTGAGATCATAAGTCTATAATTGAATACACATCAGATTGTTAAATCTGACTAGGTGAATAAAATCTCCAAAAATCGGCAAACACTTTAGGTAAAAGTCAAATTTCAACAATTACATGAATGATTGATACCCCAAGACACAGCTGTTCAGGCGGGGCCTCAGGTCTCCAGTAATGTTTTCCTGTTTATGTTGCCAGTTTTTTTAAGACAATGAAACTTGCCCACAGGGCTGAATGTAGGGTTAGAAATTAGGGTTATTGTTAGATGTTAGAGTTAGGAGTAAGGGTTATGGTTAGGTGTTAGGGGTTAGAGTAATGGTTAGGTGTTAGGATTAGGGTTAGGTATTAGGTTTAGGGGTTAGGGTTATAGTTAGGTGTTAGGGGTTTGGGTTATGGTTAGGGCCCCGTTACACATAGCAACGCTCCAGTGATACCGACAATTATATGACCTGGTAGGGATCACTGGTGCGTCGCTACGTGGTCGCTGGTGAGATGTCAAACAGTCAGATCTCACCAGCGACGCAGCAACGATACGGAACGATACGGCGGTCGTTGGGAACTTGTCACTCTCGGGCGTAGTATTGAAATCATTGGTCATTGTCCCTGTCAAACACAGCGATGCACACTGTCAAGCAGGAGCGAGACAACCAAAAAATGGGCCAGAACGGTTTGGCACGATCAGCGATCTCAAAGCGGGGGCCGGGTCCTTGCTACGTGTCACACGTAGCGAGATCACTTGCGAGGTCGCTGTTAAGTCACAAAACCTGTGATGTAACAGCGATATCGCTATGTGGGAAGTACTTCTTAGGTGTTAGGGTTATGGTTAGGTGTTAGGGGTTAAAGTTATGGTTAGGTGTTAGGGTCATGGGTTAAGGCTATGGTTAAGTGTTAGGGGTTAGAGTTATGGTTAGGTGTGTGTTAGGAGTTAGGGTAATAGTTAGGTGTTAGGGTTAGGGGTTAGGGTTATGGTTAGACGTTATGGTTATGGGTAAGGATTGCCTGTGTGCATTTTTCATGGAACTGCGGGTTGAATATCTTCTTACTTGTAGGTTTTATTTAATTATTTTTTTTGCAGTGGTAAGGTCTAACTACAAAGATATCTGGCTATGTTATAATGGTCGCCTGGTGATTACTGAATCTACAGTATGTGTCTGTTGCATGGTTGTTGATTCCTACTGTTAGTTTTTGCATAGTTATTTTATCACATTTTTAGACAATTTTCCTGATTTTTTAGTTTAGTCTGGATTGTTAATAGTCAGTTTTTGCAACTGATTTGGCATATGAGTATCTGTATGTTTGTTGATCATAATTCATTACAAATCTTATTCGCCATTAAATGAATAGGGTGCAATTTATGATAGGCAGGCATAGTAAAGTTTTTTAGCTTAGTAATTTGGCTCAATACTGATAATTTCATGCACATTTTGCTGCAATAAATATATAAAAAAGATGGAAATATGTTTAAAAACATATAGAGAAATGGAAATATCATATGGTAGGCTCCAACTGTAGTTAACAAACAAACAAGCCACAAACTGTGCTTTTGAACAGAAAATAAGTGAATGCAAAATCATATCTGGTAACAAGCTTACTTCTCAAAAACATCAATAATGCACAAAAAGCATCTATGATTGTCAAAATAAAACATAATTAAGACATTTGACCATCATTAAAGAAAGCAGAGGACTTCAGAGACAACAAGCTTCAAGGGAGAACTGGAGATAGACATGGTCACAAAATTCAGGAAACTCTTGTCTAGATCTACAAAGACCAGTGACAGGAAGCAGGAAACTATGGGTTCAAAAAAAGGCTGATGAATACTAGATGACCAGCAGGTGTTAGACAGTGAAAACTCCCCAGAGCTGTCATGATAAGATCATCTGCTGTGGCTGACAGATAGAGATGAGATCCAGGAAGACTGTAGTCAAGAATTAATGATTTGGAACTATTGTCAAGAAGATGGGTAGATGGCTGGTGGAGAATCAGGAACATCAGTGGTGAAAGTGAATAATGACACGAAGGACAGTTAATATATTTCCATCCTTGACCTAAAAACACCGTGGAATAGGAAAGATGTGTATCATTAAGTCAACTGTCTTGACTCTGCGAAAAACTCTTACTGTTGCTTGGATTCATTCTTGCATTTACTACTGCAACTTTCTACTAATTGGTTTCCAAACTAAACTGTTCTTTGGGTCTTATACACTGGCAAGCAAAATTAGAGAACAATATATGATCACTAGATTTTTTCAGAGAGAATGTGATCTACATTGATCAATATATGAAGGTTTTTGTGTAGGGGTGCACCAAGCCACTAGAACAGTGTTTTACAAAATAACCAAAGTTTATCAACTTATTTAATACAAAATGTTATGATCACAATTAGAGAACAGCAATGACTGTAGCACATAGAAAGATTAAAACTAAATTGTGTGAAGGTTACAACAGTCACCAATCAGTAGGATGTGTACAGGCCTCTGCTTTGTATAGGCCTCTGCTTTGAATGACTTCAGCACATCTGCGGCCACAGGACATCACTAGTCTCTCACACTGCTCTGGTGTGATTTTAGGCCACTCTTCTTTCCATCTTTTCCACAGTTCTGTGATTGTTGTGGGTTTCTTGGCCATAACCTTGTCCAAAGGATTGTCCAGAGGTTTTCTATTGCGTTTAGATCAGGACTCTAGGTGGCAATTTCATTGCTTCATGTTTTCTGTTTCAAGAAACTACTTTACCCGTTTTGCAGTGTGACAGGGGGTATTGTTCTGCATGAAAATTGCTGGCTGATTGAGTGCTGAATGCAAGTAAGGAACCACTTGTTATTGAAGAAAGTTATGATACACACTTGCATTCACTCAGCCATGTAGCTGTATGAGAGGTCCAACCCATGCAGCAGAAAACATTCCCCCAAACCATGACACTCCACCACCTTTCTCTGACTTCTTTTCACACTTTGAGTTCAGTCTTTTCCAAATTTGTCAACGAACATAATGTTTCCCATCAGACCCAAATAAATTAAACTAGCTTTCATCACTAAAATGAACTGTGGAGCACTTCTCCTCTGTCCACACAACATGCTTTTCACCAAAGGTGAGTCTAGCCTTTTGATTCTTTCTGCTAATGAGAAGTTTGGTCACTGCAGAGTGGGCTTTCAGTCCAAATGCTTTTATATGTCATGACACTGTATGATGAGACAGATCCTTACCCTGTTTAGTGCTGAACTGGCAAACTATTCCAGCTGCAGTGTTGAAATGATTACCCATGGAGATTCTCTGCATTATCCTGTCCTCTCTTGCATTTGTCTTTCGAGGGTGACCAGTCTTCTTGGGGGACTTGAAGGAATTTGTGATGTTGTAAAGATGCATTATTCAAGAAATCACAGAGTTGGAATGACCAACTTCTGTGACTCCTTTGGCCTTCATCTGGATAACCTGCTGCCGAAGCGATTCAGTCACTTTGGAACGACACACCATTTTTCCAGAGTGCAAATTGAAAAGTCAGGCTGCCAGTTAAATAGGGTTTGTTGGATAATTAAGGAAATCAGCACCAGGTGCCAGATTAACACCAAGAATTTGCAGGTATCTGAAAGTGTTCTCTATGATCAGTGTACTTTTTCATTTATCTCATGTACATTTTTATTCTGTGCTTTAGAATATATTCAGTTTATGAAATAAGCTTAAAATATTGCAAATTTACTGATGTTAGGATATTTCCACATAGCAGAACACAATGACATTAACATTAAGCAAATTGTGTGTTGTTCTCTAATTTTGATTTCCAGTGTATTTATCCAACCACTACACTGATGTTGTCACTCTGTGCCAGTCTTTGCACTGGTTGCCCATCTGCTACAAAATACATAGATATATACTCATCACTCTTACACACAAAGCTCTTCACAGTTTTGTACCATCCTACATCTCCTCTGTCATCTTTATCTACCACCCTACCCTTCCTCTCTGTTCCACTAATGACCTAAGACCATCATCTATATTGTGAATCTCCCACTCCAGTTTCCAGGACTTCTTTCGTGATGCAACAGTTTTCCAGCATGCATTACCCCACATAATTTGGTTAATATCTAGCTTCTAGGGTCTTAAGTGTGCCCTAAAAACTCATTTCTTTAGACTGGCATTTCAGCTCACCTCACTATTCTAACTGTTCTCTTGTCTCTCTTCCATGTACTCAAAAGCACTTGTATAGATACTGGCTGATGATTGTTTCAAGCAGCATTATTTGACTGCCCCTATTTATTATACTGATGTCAGGACCTTACACAATCACTTTATGTGTACCTTCTACCTTTTGTGTTACCCGTATTTCCTCCTAGATTGTAAGCTTTAGAGCAGGGCCCTCGCTCCTCTTTGTACATGTTGAACTCTATAGTGTCACATCTTTCAGAAAAAAACATCTGAACAGAGGTGGAAAAACTAAATATATAGAATATGTAAAGGGAATAACCCTAGGGGATCTCTATAATGACATAAGTCTGACAAAGCAAATGTAGTCACTATCCAAACAACCCAAGAGTAGATGTAAGAAAAACAGCTAATTTTATTAAAACAAGCCAATAAAATACAATACAAGTAAAAGTAACAGTAGTATGATGGGGTACACTGAATGCAAGGAAACAGTCATCAAAATGCTCAATTCATGATAATCGAGCAGTAACCAGCTGCAGGGGATGGGGCAAACAAGGCAACCGATCATTCACCAGGTGCAGTTATCTTTTGATTGGCAAAAAAGATCATGGTTCTCGGCAGCACAGGTCCTGCTTACACATGTTGTGCTGCTGAGAACAAAGGCAGCCTATGTGCACTGATCAATCTATTACAGATTTTTCAATGAGCATCTGAAACAGGGTCGGCCTGGGTAAACAGGATATTAAAAATGTTGCCAGTTAGTGCTGGTTTAAAGGGGAACTCCGGGGACATAAAAGAAATTTGTACTGTCCCTGCCCTCCTATATGATGAAGCTGAGCTATGTACTACAGTTATAAATCAATAAAATTATATCTGCTCCTCAGCTCTCACCGCTTCCTACTGGGACAGAGAAATTCAATCATGCATAGTGCTAACGTTTCAGGGGACAGGAAGCTATCAAGTTGATATTTGGGAGGGGACACCATGGTAGTGCTGAATCAACCAATGTAGAAAAATATTGGAATCTGAGAGTCCTCAGTGGTTGCTACCTTTTAATGGCGAACTGAAAAGATGGTAAGCATAGCAAGCTTTTGGCCCACTATGGCTCCTTCGTCAGGCTGATAATGACACAAATTCTGTCATTATCAGCCTGATGAAGGGGCCATAGTGTCCCGAAAACATGATATGCTTACCATCTTTTCAGTTAGCCATTAAAAGGTAGCAATCACTGAGGACTCTCAGATTCCAATATTTTTCTATCTATTGGCTAACACAGTAAAAACATTCTTTACCTTATCAACCAATGTAGTGCTTTGCCTCTACTCCTAGCCCGATACATGATAGCACACGTTATTTACTAATATAAGTTGTAGAGCAGAAGATCTCAGCGTGTATTTATATCTACTTAGTGACACAATTGCTATTTGAAGGGAGAACGCCCCTGTTTTTACATTACAAAGGATGGTATATCAGGGTGGATTATAGTGTGACCATGGGGCCGGCAGCTACCTCCCTTGTTCATATAAAAGTATGAGGGGGTGGGAATGTAAAATGATCCTGGAGCCCCCATGGTCCATACCCCTGAAACCTCCTGCACTCTGCTGCAGCATGAGGCTGAATTTCTCTGTACCCGAAGGGAGGGGTGAGTGCTGAGGAGCAGATAGGATTTTATTGATTTGTAAGTGATCTATAGATCCTAGAACGGTAGTGCCCAGCTCTGCTTCATCATGTAGGAGACAGAGACAGTACAAAAATGTTTTATCTCCCCGGAGTTCCCCTTTAACACTGTGTATCGTAGAGTGTAAGCAAATCTTAATTGTCTCTAAAAAATTGGAGATAAAGAGGCAAGAGCTCTGACACATACATTTAACTAGTTTAAGGTGTATTTCTATTTAATTTAAGGCATTATGCATTAAATATTAAAGAGTTGAAAACAGCAGAGTTGGGAGGGGTATCATTCACTAATAAAAGCAACATTTTTTTCTGTAACCACCTTTAACATGGAAAATCCAAGAAAAGTCTGATGCAGCAACTTTTTAATGGTAGCAAAATACAGGGAGATTATTGTAACAAAACACAAACTTTAATTCTGCAGTAGTTCTAAATCAGCAGTTTCTAGTGACGTGAAACTGCAATATTTGCATTTTGCAAGTGCTTTCCAAATATTAAACATTTTGACAAATTCATGTAGTCCGTTAGAATGGTTGTAGTAGAGCTGTGTAGCATTACTATGAGTATCCTAAGTTTTGTGTTGTTTGTTGTGCCCTTTACTTTGGCTTTTATAGGGAATTTATAATATGGTTTTAAAGGAATTCATTATATTGCATTCGGATACATTCCCTCAGGTCTTCTATGAGTAGGCAAGACATTATAGGTCAATGTGCTAAAACTTTGCTGGGAACGAAAGAATTTATTGGATTTGGCCAGCGTTTGGAAAGCTTTAAGAGTTTAAGTCACTCTCATTAGCCACTTTTCAAGAGGAATTGTTTTAATTGCCCTTATTTAAGTACCTTGGTGTGATGCACTTCTTATTAGTAGTGGGATGGAATAAATGGCTCCCAGCAAAATACCCATTACAGTGGCCCACACGAAAACTGATTCAAATTACCAGTAAAAAAAGATCTTTGGAGTGAGGGTTGAGAAGTGAGCGGAGACCTTCTCACCCTGCCATTGCATTACATACCATCAACACTAATTGCTACATTCAAAGTCATCACATCTAGCATTGTATGTAGCCCCCAATTAATTCCAAGTGAGAAACATCTTTATGTGCTTGTCCAGGCATGTTACAAGAAAATAACCTTCACTTTACCAGTGCATTGAGTTAAAATATACATGTCTACTAATGTGGCGGTGAAAGGCTTACATTTATAACTTTTTTAGAAAATGTGGGTATCAGAGATGAGCGAGTACTAAAATGTTCGAGTGCTCGATGCTCGGGCCGAGCATCCCAAGATACTCGTGTACTCGGCCTGAGCACCGAGCCCAATGTAAGTCAATTAGTGACAGGCTCCGCCCACAGACTTCCAGAGTGTTTCTGGGAAAGGGCGGGAGGGTGGGCTTTTTAAAATTGTCGCAGCATACAACACCTTGCTGTGCCCCCCAGAGGGATCCTAACAATCAATCTGCTCTCTGTGAGGTGCCAGCTCACTGTGTGCACTGAAGGGAGCAGTGTACTTGTGTCAGATCGAAAATTATTTGTGAAGAGTCCGAGTATATCGACGGTACTCAGTGCTCGCCAGCATCCAGAGTACAGGGATACTCGTGCGAGTAACAAGTAGCACCGAGCATGCTCACTCATCAGTAGTGGGTATACCATTGTTTGTACACACAGAAAAAAGAGGAGCTCCTCTGTTCTTTAAGGCTGGACAAAGCACTCGGCATTCAGGAGACCTTATGGGTGATTATACCGGGACGGTAGCTATAACTTTGCTTTATGCTAAGGTACATGAGGGTCACAAGTTGGGAATCAATGTTCTAGAAGACTGTTTTTTTCTTAAAGAAGTAGGGCAATAGAGAAACTCAAAATTTGTTAGTAAAAATGATGGTCTATATCGCAAATAGTCTTCTCAAAGAGGTGGTCCATTGAGGAGGTGTCTGTGTTTCTTTTTCCCTTGCTGTTATGGATTTTCCCGTCATACTATGTGTTAATTGGTATTCACAGAGTGTAAATATCAATGTAACACGCTTTGCTATGTCTAAGTTGTTAATTCCGGACTGAAAGTTCATGTTAATTGGGGGGGATCAGGTGTCAATCTTGAGCAGGCTTGAACTCACTGTCATGTAACATCATTGACTAGTTGGGCTTAACTTAAAACAACATAGACTAAAGTTCAACAGGACAAGTGAGCTGATGAAAAGCAGAAACATTTCCAAAAATTGAGATGAACTGATTAACAAAGCAATAACAAATCAGAATGCTTACAATTTATCCCACAAGGAACACATTCATAGGAAAGGTATTAAATGATTAATTGCCGGAGACCCCCAGCAGGGATGCCCAGCAACTATTAGGATGGGGCTCCCAAGATCATGTTCCTTCTTGTTGCATAACTGAATGATGAAGAAAAAGGGACGTTGGTGCTGCATGTCTAATGATCGCTTGAGACCCTTAGTGATCAAATATTCATTATCTATTCTGTGGATAGGTGATACATTTATTTTGCTAGAAAACTCCTTTAAAGCACCACTCCAGCATTTTTTTTGCATCACTGGAGTGGTGCTTTTAATCTCAGTCTCCAGACCTGACCACTGTTTTATAATCACCGTCCGGCGACCTCATCTTTCTCTAGCGGCACTCCGGTCAGTTTGCAAGAATTTGTGACTTTCAGGCAACTCCAGGATTATATGCAGTGTTCTGGAGCTCAGAAATAAATACATCTCTATAAAAGCCTCATTCTGGTTGTCATAGAGATGCATTTAGCTCTAGTGACATAATTTATGACTTCCGGCCAGTTACAGGCACAAGATGTGGGATCAGAGCGGCATAGGTAGGAAGTGAATGGTGAGTATATGCCCAAGGGCATGGCGCTTACCTTTTACCCCTTTACCCCAGAGTATGGTTTTCAGCTTTCTGACCAGGCCATTTTTTTTTTATTCTGATCAGTGTCAATTTATGAGGTTATGATTTTGGAACACTTCAATGGAACCCAGTGATTTTTCACTTCATAATCTTGTGTTAAACTCTAGTAGTTGCCAGAGCCTAACACTTGATTTTGTAATTATCCTACTACTGAGCACCAGGGCTGCCACTAGGAATTTCGGGGCCCCTTACTGCCAAAATTTTGGGGCCCCCCTGAGACTCCGCCTCCACCCATGCTCCGCCTCCACCCATGCTCCGCCTCCACCCAAACAAACATACATGATACTTATAGTGAAAAATTGGAACACCACCAAAAATCACCTCAATTTATGTGCAAAGGTTTCCCAACCAGTAATCCAGATGGTTCCTTACAATAGAGTAAAAAAAAGGAAAAACAGCACAAAAAAATAGAAAAAAGTGGACTTTATTGCCCAATGCGTGGCCACGCCATTGGGTAATAAAGTCCACTTTTTTCTATATTTTTGTGCTATTTTTCTATTTTTACACTCTCTCTCTTTATTATATATTACACACTTGAGACTCCTGTGGGCTGAATATACAATAGCTGTATACACAATAGAGAATACACAATAGAGACGGCTGCGGGACAAATGCACAATGGAGACTGCTTTTAGACGTATGCACATTAAATGCTGCTGAGGGATGTATGCACATTAGTGACTGCTGCAGGATGTATACACATTGGAGACTGTGCACAGCCTGAAGGCAGTCAGCAGACTCACTTTCTCTCACCGTCTGACTCTGTCTAACTAAGTTACTCCTGTTCCCACCCCTCCCTACTCCTCACTACAACTAAGCCCTCCCTCCAAGCAGTGTACACACACACATGCACACCTAGCCAGGTACACACACGCACACCCACCATTCACACACACACATGCACACCTAGCCAGTTACACACACACACACACAGCCAGGCACACACAGGTACACCCAGCCAGGCATGCACACACATGCACACACACACACGCACACACCAGTCAGGCACAGACATACACACCTGGCCACGCATGCACACACATGCATACCCGGCACGCACGCACACACATGCACACCCAGCCAGGCATGCACACACATGCACACCCAGCCAGGCATGCACACACATGCACACCCAGCCAGGCACACACAGTAACACCCAGCCAGGCATGCACACACACGCACACACACACGCGCACACCCAGTCAGGCACACACATGCACACCCGGCCAGGCACGCACACCCATGCACACCCAGACAGGCACGCACACACATGCACACCCAGCCAGGCATGCACACACATGCACACCCAGCCAGGCACACACAGTAACACCCAGCCAGGCATGCACACACACGCACACACACACGCGCACACCCAGTCAGGCACACACATGCACACCCGGCCAGGCACGCACACACATGCACACCCAGACAGGCACGCACACACATGCACACTCAGCCAGGCATGAACACACATGCACACTCAGCCAGGCATGAACACACATGCACACTCAGCCAGGCACGCACACACATGCACACTCAGCCAGGCATGCACACACATGCACACTCAGCCAGGCACACACCACATGCACACTCAGCCAGGCACACACATGCACACTCAGCCAGGCACGCACACACTTGCACACTCAGCCAGACATGCACACACTTGCACACTCAGCCAGGCACACCTAGCCAGTTTCACGCACATGCACACCTAGCCAGTTTCACACACGCACACTCAGCCAGGCACATACACACACATGCACACTCAGCCAGGCACACACATGCACACTCAGCCAGGTACACACACATGCACACTCAGCCAGGCACACACAGTAACACCCAGCCAGGCATGCACACACACGCACACACACACGCGCACACCCAGTCAGGCACACACATGCACACCCCGGCCAGGCACGCACACACATGCACACCCGGCCAGGCACGCACACACATGCACACCCAGACAGGCACGCACACACATGCACACTCAGCCAGGCATGAACACACATGCACACTCAGCCAGGCATGAACACACATGCACACTCAGCCAGGCACGCACACACATGCACACTCAGCCAGCATGCACACACATGCACACTCAGCCAGGCACACACACATGCACACTCAGCCAGGCACACACATGCACACTCAGCCAGGCACGCACACACTTGCACACTCAGCCAGACATGCACACACTTGCACACTCAGCCAGGCACACCTAGCCAGTTTTCACGCACATGCACACCTAGCCAGTTTCACACACGCACACTCAGCCAGGCACATACACACACATGCACACTCAGCCAGGCACACACATGCACACTCAGCCAGGCACACACACATGCACACTCAGCCAGGCACACACAGTAACACCCAGCCAGGCATGCACACACACGCACACACCACGCGCACACCCAGTCAGGCACACACATGCACACCCGGCCAGGCACGCACACACATGCACACCCGGCCAGGCACGCACACACATGCACACCCAGCACTAGGACGGTACTGGCAGACGAACACATGTGAAACCTGCACACTCGACGGACATGCCACCAGCATCCAGTCAGGACCGGGGGAACAACATGCACCGAGCATGCTCACATCATCAGTATGGCATACCATGGACAACAGAAAAAGAGCCCTCAGCCAAGGCACAAAGCACTCAGCACTTCAGGAGACCACTAATGGTGCAATCACCAGCGACATGCTAAACTTGCTATCAAGGTACATCAGGCACAAGTTGGACCAATGTTCCTAGAATGACTGCATTTTTCAAAACTAGGCAATAAGAATCCAGAATTTAAAACAATGTGCAACTCGAAAAAGTCTCCAAAGTGTCCATTGAGAGCAGTCACACTGTTCTTCCTCGCCTAGTTATGAAATTTTCCCTCATACTATGTGTTAATGTATCACAGACACTACACACAGTAACACACCTTCATGTCAATCTTAATTCCGACTGAAATCAGAATTGCAGCGCGATCAGGGCAATGGGCGAGATGCATGAAGGACTTTCGGGACTCAGACTTGTGCTTGGTAATTAAACCACTAGACTTCATACGTCTCTTGAGCCGCACCTGTAAAACAGAACATTTCCTTGGATGACGCTTAACAAAGCTTTTCAGTTTCTAACTGTTTAATTTCCCATCAATGTACTCCTCATGAATAGGTCCTATATTAATCCGAGTCCCCTAGGATGCCCAGCAATTCACCTGATTGCTCCCTTTGAGCTCTCTCTTTCTGTTCATACCTATATGAAACACGGCAGTTGTGCTCTTCTAATGACTTTTTGGCCCCTTATGCATCCCAATACTTCTTATCATTCTGTGTGGCTACATTATTTGCCAGAAACCTCCTTAATATCGGCACCACTTGGCAGCATTCTTCATGTCCATCACTCAGACGGTGCTTTATGAATCCGGCTCTCCAGACCTGACCATGTTCACGGTCGGGAGCCTCATCTCTCTACGCAGCTGACCTCATTTGCAATGAATTGTGACTGCCTGCAATGAACAGGTGTATCATGCGAGCTCAGATCAAAGTACATCTTTAAAAGCCTGTGGCTGTCTAGGTGCATTCACTCCTAGACTGTATTTACTGATACCGGCCAGTACAGGCCACAGAGTGTGGATCAGAGCGGAAGGTAGAGGAGGTGAGTGATGCGCAAACAAGGGCGGTGACCTTTTCCAACCCACCCCCCACATACGTCAGCTTCTACCAGCGCCTTTTTCAATTTGATCACGTCAATTTAAAAGGTTATGTTGTCGCAACCTTCAATGAACCAGTGATTCCGGTCATAATCTTTAACTCTAGTAGTTGCCAGAGGCCACCACTCATTGAAATATGACTAACATACTACACCACCAATATGTGCTTTAACAACCTCACTACATATTGGTCATATTATTTGTGTGTTATAGGTCAAAATTTGTGAATTTGTGAAAAATTTTAAAAATATTTGTAATTTTAAAATCTGTTAATTTTAACTTTACATTTATGCCATTTAACAAGTCACAAAAATAGTTATTAAATAACATTTCCACATTCTACTTTACATCAGAGCAATTTTTTAAGCAATTCTTTTTTGTTAGGAAGTTAGAAGGGTTCAAAGTTTAACAGCAATTTCTAATTTTTCCAACAAAATTTACAAAGCCTTTAATTTAGAGACCACATGACATAAAGTGACTTTGAGGGGCCTATGTGACAGAAAATACCCAAACGTGACACCATTCTAAAAACTGTACCCCTCAGACTGCTCAAAACCACATTTAAGAAGTTTATTAACCCTTCAGCTACTTCACAGAAATAAAGCAATGTGGAAGGAAAAAATGAACATTTTACTTTTTTCCTCAAAAATGTTACTTTATCCCAAATTCTTGCATTTTCACAAAGGTAGTAGGAGGAAATGTAAGCCAAACTTTGTTGTGCACTTTCTCCTGAGTAAGCTGGTACCCCATATGTGAAATAACTACTGTCTGGGTGCATGGCAGGGCTCAGAAGGGAGGGAGCACCATGTGACTTTTCAAAGGTTGATTATCGTTATCAGATGCCATGCCGCTTTTGGAAAACCCTTGATGTGCCTAAACAGTGGAACCTCCCCCTAAATGACCCCATTTTGGAAACTAAACCCCTCAAGTAACTTATCTAGATTTGTGATGAGCAATTTTAGACTGTCGAGTTGTTTCAGAAAATGAAATATTTCTCCCAGAAAATCCTTGCAATTATACGTTTTGTCATACACGTTTATTTACTTTGTTTGTATTGGAACAACAGAAAAAAGGCATATTGGACATACTGTAATTTTAAACAAAAACCCAAAAATGAGCTGAACAAAATTGTTTGCCCCCTCAAATTAATATTTGGTTGCACAACCTTTGGAATAAAACTGTTACATTTTATTCAGCTTTTCAGCTGCTATATCCAGCCAGGTTAACATGCAAAAACTGGCAAAGTATCCTTTTTAAAGGATATAAACATGTTTAGGTTATTCTTTTCCCATGATGTGTTTTCACCTAAAAATCATTTTTGCAATTGGGTTTCATTAAAAATGTTGTGTGATTTGCTTTCTGTGCTGTGTGTTGATGGTATCAGAAGAGTTATCTACTTTTTATCTAAGAACTCTGTCAGTCAGTTTGTCCTGATAGTAGAGATTATAACTCTTTCGTCCGTCTTTTTCTGAGCTCCACTCAGCTGATTTATGACTGCAGATGCATCCATGAAAATCAACAGAGAGGAGCTAAGAAAAAGTCAGTTGAAGAATTCTAAATTGTCCCATCATTAGGAGATGACTGATGGATTCTCAGTATGGAAGAGCAAAATGGTCCTCAGCACCCTAGTCCAGTGGCCATTTGGGTAGTCCGTGGCCACAAATTTTTTAATGATCTGGGCTCCACATGTTGCCATACAAGGTCTGTCAGTGTCATACATTTCTAGGGAAGAATAGTTTCATACATATTCAAATCAATGAAACCTGCCATAAGTTTTTCATTTTACATTTTTATTGAAATTGAAGGATATAGAGGCACAGTAGGGTCCTTAACCTCCCTGGCGGTATGATTCTGTCAGGAATTTTGTGCTAAAAGCGGTACCATTTTTTGGCATGGAAATTTGGTGTTATGTACAGTAGGCCTGCAATTCTTAGTAATTACCTGATCAAAGAAGACTCTAGCCTTCCTAACGGTATTCCCGAGCCTGACTCGGGGTTAACATTCACTGCCAGAAGCGGTAACCCCGAGTCAAGCTCGGGCTTACCCGCGGTCGCGGCAGATGCGGTGAAAAAAACGCATCTGCCGCACTTGCCGCATAGCCGCCGCACTTGCGGCGCGGTTGCGGTAATCGCCATAGTAAGTATAGGGGGACTTGCGGCAGGTGCGGCAAGTGCGGTTTTGCACTTGCGGCAGGTGCGGCGAGTGCGGTTCTTTTCGCGGCCGCACCTGCCGCAAGTGCAAAACCGCACTTGCCGCACCTGCCGCAAGTCCCCCTATACTTACTATGGCGATTACCGCAACCGCGCCGCAAGTGCGGCGGCTATGCGGCAATCGCGGCCAGTGCGGCGGATGCGTTTTTTTCACCGCATCTGCCGCGACCGCGGGTAAGCCCGAGCTTGACTCGGGGTTACCGCTTCTGGCAGTGAATGTTAACCCCGTGTCAGGCTCGGGAATACCGCTAGGAAGGTTAACACGTGTACTGGCATTGCTTACAACTCGGCTATTGTACAAAGCCAATAAAAAGAGGTGTGCGAGAGCTTAAAGTCTATGCTCACACATAGCGTTTTTCTTTGCACTTTTTTGCCGCGCTTTGCACCCGCACAAAAAAGCCCAGTAAAAAAATGCAGTGCATTCACACATCACGTTTTTTTACAGGGCTACTTCTTCAGTGATGTCACAGAGGGGAGGAAGAACCCTGTCCCTCCTCCCCTGTGTGACATGTCTGCCAGCCCCTTTGGGTTTTGTAGTGTATTAATATACACTACGAAACTCAAATTAAATTAAATCAAATGTGTGAAAAGTAATAAAGAATAAATACTTACCCTCTGCCAGGTGTTTGGGAGCCAGGAGTCGGGAGCAGTTGCAGGTATCGACCTGCAAGGACCTTGCGTGATGTCATCAGGCACTGTGATTGGCCACTCACGGTCATGTGATCTGCGTGTCATATGACGTCACACATAACATGACCGCGAGCGGGTCAATCAGCGTTCCCAGGCCCTGGAAGGTCGATACCTCAGCAGGATCTCCCGGCTCCCGGGCACCCAGCGGACAGGTAAGTATTCAATGTTTATTATTTTTTACACATTTGGCTTACTTTCATTTGGGTTTTGTAGTGTATATTAATAAATTACGAAACCCAAAGGGGCTGGCACAGATGTGACACAGGGTAGGAGGAACAGGATTGTTCCTCCCATGTGTGACATCAGCGCCGGCATATTCCTGCTGGAATTGCGCATTGTTTGAATGTCGATGCGTAACTCCAGCGGGAATAATGGGCAAAATATGGGATAAAGTGTGGGTGCAGCTGCTCAAAGAATTAACAAGTCAATTCTTTTTACGCCCGCACTTTCTCCCATAAAAGCACTGAGTATTTTTACGCCGTGTCTGTACGGTAAAGTGAATTTCACATTCACTTTGCAGAAGACGCAGACACACATTGCACATTTTTTGAAAAGCACGCACAAAAAAGTGCTCAAAAATGCGCAACGTAGCCAAAGACCTAATTCATGCATGCTTTTTTTGTCATGTTGTGCTGAGTTTATCATCATGGGCACATTATATTCTATGGCTATTTTTGCATGCATGTTTTTTTTTTTTTTTTGCAGATATATGGCCTGAGGACCAAACTCGTTCATTCAAGTTAAGGATGGTTTCACACTGCAGTTCTTTTCCTGATCTGGTTCGATCAGGTTGGTGTGTCAAAACCAGGAGTGTCTCCAAAACTCAGCACAGATGTCAATCTTTCAATTATAGTTTTTCTCTGCAAGTTCCTCTCCTGATTTTGGCACACAAACCTGATCGAACCTGATCAGGAAAAAAACTGCAGTGTGAAACCAGCCTTAGGCCCCCTTCACACCACGTTTTTCTGGTATGAACCGGACAGCCCCGGATCCGGTTTCAGCCCCATAGTATTACTATGGGGCCGGATGGAGCTGGATGGCAGCTATCTGCCATCCGGTTTCCATCTGTCCAGGAGGATCTAGGACAATTCGAATTTTTCTCCCGGACACTAAAACGTTGCTTGCAACGTTTTTGTGTCCGGGGCGAAAAATCTGCCCAAATTGGATCCTCCCGGATCCAGGGCAATCCGGCGCTCCCTAACATGGGAGTCTATGGCGCCGGATTGGCCAGATCCGGCAGGATCCGGGAATCGGACACCGGTGGCTGCAGTTCCGCGTGAGCTCCGCTGAACTTCAGCACCAGGGAGCTGAAGTGGTTCAGCACCATTTCAGAAGGGGACAGCTACCTCAGTTGCGCTCTGCAGACTCCAGCTACAAACAGGACCGGAGGGCATATTTGCCCTCCGGTTCTGTTTGCAAATTGGGTCCGGGGCTGTCTGGTTTCCCCCGGACAGCCACGGACCTGATTGTACCGTGATGTGAAGCCAGCCTTAGAGTTTGCCAAAGAAAAAAAAATAGCAAGCTGTCACGTCAGTGCGAGGAGACACCCAGTGTGCAGTGCAAAAGAAGGGAAAAACCAGAGAAAACCTGAGACCATGTATGAAAAAACGTGGAATTGTAATAGTTTTCTTGGAGAAATACTTCATTTTCTGGAACAACTTTAAAGGTGCTAACACTTTTGGCCACAACTGTATTTATAAAATATCCAGAAATAAGAGACACCCCACCCACTGATCAGGAAAATGGCAGGCCACTGACTAGAAATCAGGCTGTTGACCCAAAGAGCGCCCCCACCTATCACACATTTACAGCATATCCTGTGGACCTCTTTAAGATTAATAATATTTTCATGTAAATCCTTCCATGTTTCTATTATACAATATAGTTGCACTCCCTATTGCTCCAAGACAGGTTTCCCCCCCCCAAGGCAATCACATGCGTAAGCACTGGCTGGCCCTAAGCTAGCCCTGGCTACTGAGTAGGGGAGAATAATTCTAGTCTTACAACTGCAATAAGGCAACACTGGGAGAGAGACAAATAAACAGGAACAAAACAAAAAATGAATCTCCACAGCTCCCTCTAGGACATCTTCTCCTGAGAGGTCAGCATAGAAGAACTATAACTGGCACATGGGAGAATAAAGAGTGAGTTTAAATAATGAAAGTGAGTGGCAGCAAGATGAATCTGCTGAGATTAAAGCAATACGGAATCTCGGGAGGATCAACAAGGAACTCTTAACCCCTTAAAATAAAATAAATCAGCTTCACTCATGTTAATCACAGAGTGGATTCCAAAGAGGATCTGCAATCTGCTAATCAGTGAGACCTTCTAATCCCAGATACCACAACGGTCTCAATAAAACATGACATGCTCGTGACAAGAGCACACTGATGTTGAACAGGGTTGATAGGAAAGAATAGAAAAACATTGATTAGTTTTTTACTTCCTAAGAGAAAAACAGATAATACATAATTGGAAAAATCAAACACATATCCTGAAAAAAGAACTATGGAAAATGGAGTCAACAAACTGCTGAAAATCAGTAAATCTTAGGCTATACTCATATCTTTATTAATTTTTTTAATTTTATTTTTCTAATCCCTTTTTTGTGCTGCAGCTGTATAAACTTATGATAAATTGACACAGAGTTTTCAGTCCATAACCTCTCGACCTCAAACATTTAGGGAAAAAAATCACGGCAGATTCTGTACTGAAATAAAATGATGATGGAATAGATGAAGATGAATGCACTTTCCATAGGAATTAATAGAACTCGGAAATGAAGAGTTTATTTTCCTTTTGCATGTATGAAATTTATTTTACTCTTTAGTAGTTCACATTTATATAAAGAAATGATGGGAAATTCTGATTTCTAATAATATTAAGAATATGAAAAGTTGAAATTATTTTTAGATTGTTATCTTAATCCATTACTGACTCCATAGAAAACTGATACATGGCACATCACTTCTTCAGAAGTCTGTTTTTTACAAGCTTCATTTATTTATTTATTTTACTGTGTCACATCAGAGACACCGGAGAGATAAGCGCGGGTAATAGATATGCGGAATCTAGTTGTAAAAATGTTTGTGGACCAGACACACAGACATCAACCACACAGACATCAGACACAATGGAAGAGCAACAGGAAATTAAAATCCTCCAAATCTTTGCTTATCACATCGGCCTAGTTAGTTTTGATACATCATTCGCTGTGGATTACATAAATCACATGCTGGAATAATAGACAAATTGCACACACAAATTGCTTTTCTGCTTTAAAATATGTGCTATATACTAACAGAGTGAACATTACAGTACCCAGATATTTAAAGGGGTTGTCCAGTGAGAATAAGCTATCACCTATTCACAAGATAGGTGTTAACTTGCTGATCGGTGTATTCCACTGCGTGGACTTATGGTACCTTTACACGCCGCCACAACAGGATGGATACAACCCGCTACAGGCTACAAATGTAGCTTGTCGCGCCAATATCGCCCGTAGTAGCGGCGTGTGAAGACGGGACGACACAGCCGGCTACAGATACCTCTGTATCCGTGCACTGCCCATAAACATATGGCTACATCGCCGATTGTAGCGAGCTGTATCAGCGTGTAAAGACGTTACGGAAGGGAACTCGGGACAGCCTGCAATGTAGCTAAGGCGTGACCCTGGCTCCGTGTTACCGCGCCCCATGTGCGATCATTGGTGGAAGCTGCTGCATGACGATTGGTAGTCGCTGCATAGGGAGGCATATTTAAGGAGCTGACCAGTCACACTACACAATCGCTCGAGCGTGCTGTATTACTCAGCCTCCTGCGATGCCTGGCCAATCAGGATGTTATTGCTTTGTCCTATCAGCGTACGGACGGCTCGTACTCTCAATTGTGGCACGCCTATGTGCTGTCCCTGCTGCACCAGGTCCGCCCATAGTAGCTGGTTATAGCGGTGTGTAATTGAGCTACAGATGGCTACTTGCGACACCCGGCGATGTAGCTAGCTATAGATGTAGCGTGGCGTAGCGCACCTTGTGGCGGCGTGTAAAGAGGGTGCGGTTCCCGTTGGTAACCGTTCGGCTGTGCTCGTGCACGTGAAGTTGCCGTTGGTATCCATCCTGTTGTGGCGGCGTGTAAAGGTACCATAATGGTACCTTTACACGCCGCTACTGGATGGTGGCAACAACCGGGTACATGAGAGAAATGTATCTTGCACCGCCAATTCAACCCGAGGTAGCGGCGTGTGAAGACGATTGAAGCCACCCGCCAGTGGCGGCACCTGTTTCAGAGCACTGCCCTAAAACAGGTGGTTACCCAGCCGATGGTAGCGACCTGTATCGGCGTGTAAAGAAGGAACAGAAGGGTTGTTTCTACACCATGCTATGTACCTGGTATGTACCTGGGGCGTGACACAGCCTCAGGGAAACCACCCCCCTTCAGCGATCATTGGAGGAAGCTCCTGCGTTACGATTGGTTGTTGCTGCATAGGGCGGCATATTTAAGGAGCTGACCAGTCACACTACACAATTGCTCGAGCGTCATGTATTAATCAGCCTCCTGCGCTGCCTGGCCAATCATGATGTTATTGCTTTGTCCTATCAGCGTACGGACTTCTCGTAATCCACAATTGGGGCACGCCTATGTGTTGTCCCTGCTGCACCAGGTCCGCCCATATTAGCTTGTTGTAGCGGTGTGTAAATGAGGTAAGGTGCTCTGCAGAAGGTAACTTGAGACACCCGGCGGTGTATCCAGAGATAGATGTAACCTACCGTAGCGCACACCTTGTTGCGGCATGTAAAGGTGGTGCGATTACCGTTTGCAACCGTTTGTGCGTGCTCGTGCACGTGAAGTAGCCGGTTGTTGCCACCATCCAGTAGCGGCGTGTAAAGGTACCATAACACTGATCATCACAATGGGCAATTTCTATCTCCGGTCCAGAATGTCTATCCCCATTAATAAATTGTATGGCAGGTGAGACGCCTGATTGACGCTACATTCATTCTCTATGGGCTGCTGGAAAAAGCTAGCCCCATAGGGAAGGGATGACCTATAGGTTGCACATATGCACATCCCTCTAATCTAATGCGTATAAAAGTTCCCAACCAGTGAGGGTCTTAGATGTTGACCCCCCCACCGATCAACAAGCTATCACCTATCACGTGGATAGTTGATTGTCTTACTAGACAACCTCTTTAATTATCCTTAAAAATATTTTGATGGATAATATCTTAGCAAAAAATGTACAATAAAATTATTTTTCTTACATGCTAAATGAAATAATTTGCCAGCTTTTGTCTATCAGGTCAATGGGGACTGGCGTATACTCCCCCTCCAAATGCATTATTTGGAAGAATTCAGCAAATCTTTGCTTGTTAACTATGGACAGTAGAGCCCTGCAAACCTTGTTATCATCCAGAGTAAAAATGTGGACAGACCCAACCATGGATCTCTTTCTGTTTCCTAAGGCTATGTGCACACTTGGAGGTTTACTGCAGGTTTAGCAGCGGAAACCGCCGGTCGGTTTCCATGAGGTTTATGTAAATTTATGTTAATCCAAAAGCGGCTTTTGGGTTAACATATAAACCTATGGAAACCGACACCCGGTGTGCACACACCGGCGGTTTCCACATGCTGATCTGTTGCTAAACCGCTGGGTTCCCAGCGGGTTAGCAAAGAATGAGCATGTCCTATAAACCGGCCGGTTCTGCAGCGGCTGCAAGCAGAATCATGTGCTGCTTCCAGCCGCTGCAGAACCGCCGGCGCTAACCCGCTGTGCACCCGCCGCAAACCCGAGGCACAGCCGCCGCACATACCCGACAGGAAGCCGGTGGACGGCTGCAGAGCTTCCTGTCGGGTCCGCCCAGCCGCCGACCCGCTGTGCACCCGACAAGTGTGCACATAGCCTAAAACTCCACAGTAGCTCATGAATGCCCTGAGAGGGCACACATCCTTGGTCTGGTTTGAACACAATACTGAGGTGAAATACAAATGTCAAAGGTTGCTTGAGATACTTTGACATTTGCATTAAAATGGGAAGTTAAAAACATCTAGTGGTGCAGTCATGCACAGCAGGGCACTTTCAAGAACCGTAGACCTCTAAAGCCATATGCCTTCTTCAGTCCTCAGGGAAAAGCATGGCATTTTTTGGTTCGCCTACACATACTCATGTATGACAACACAGACAACACAAAAAAAACACTGTCCATTGTTAGATCAATGCGGCTTAGTCTTTCTCAAGACATCAAATCTAACCTTTGAACATAAAGTTGATAACTGCTACAACTATAAAATGTTGGTGACCAGTGGGACACCCAGAGGAGCTCACCCATAGTTTTCATCTTTAGATGTAAATGTCAAAATGTTATGATTGTGTAATAAACTCACATGGGAATGATAGGTAAAAAATGCCAACTGGCCCAGTCGGTTACTGTACAGACTAGAGATTCATATCCCCCCAGTCTCTAGTGGTACCTGAGTAGGCTAGAACAGCCCTAACCGCAGATTAAATGAAGGTAACTTGGGGATATGCTGACTGAACGGCCGTTGAGTGCTTCATGTACCTCCAAAAGAAGCTGAGGGTAGAGCAGAGTGCAATTAACCTACAGAAAGGAAGGAGTGCTGCTGAGATAGAAAGAGACTCCAGAGGAAGTTAAAAAAAATATATACCAGAAAGTGAAAAGATAAGGTAGAGAGTACGTCACCTATTTCCTAACTGCAAACAGAAGATAGGTGAAGGGAGAAGAGCATAAACAGTAGAAAGTAAAACCCCAGCTGGTGTTTCGCTGACTGGTATTATACAACTGTATATCCAAATGAGAATATCACCAGCAAGAAACACTAGCAGCGGGAAGATATATATATTGACACAAAAGATGATTGGACAGACAAATGGACGAATAAAAACTAAGCACAAATGGATGTTAACAAAAAGACTAAAGCAAGGGTAACAGATTATAAGCACTCAGAGGAAAGGTGTATCTGCTGTGGCTCAGTGGACAACTAAGCCAACAACAAACCACATGGTCGTGGGTTTGAACTCCAACGCATGACACAAAGTATGGAAATATAAAAAGTGACAGCAAGGAGAAGGGATACTCTAGTGTACAATAATACCTGTCTGGCCCATAGTGATTTTTTTATCTTTAAAGAGGCCACTAATGGGATTCCCTTTCTTTTGTCCTAACTATTCCTAATTAACATTTTACCAATACACTTCTGCTATCTACCCTGCTCATGTAAGCTTTTCTCTAAAGGTACCATCACACGCGGCAATATTGCTCGGCAATTTCACTGGCAATTTGCTGGTTGCAGTGAAATCATGGACACATTGTTCTATTTTGTTGCCGTGTACAAATGGAACAATGTGTCCATGATTTCACTGCAACCAGCAAATTGCCAGTGAATTGCCTAGCAATATTGCCCCGTGTGAAGGTACCTTTAGACTGTCATAAATACCTTTCTTAATGTTGCCTTGATCCTTCCGGGCTGCAGACTGAGCATGTCACTGGTGTGGGCAGGGCTATCTCACTGTGAGTGACAGCAGTCTGTGCACTGATGCCCAGATCAGATTTCAGTCTTCTGCCAGCCCCCACCAGTGAGTGTCTGCTCATTGTCTGATTCTAGTCTGCAGCTCTGAAAATCAAACCTACAACAACAATAAAGGTATTTATGACCGTCGTAGAGATAAGCTTACAGGAGCAGGGCAGGTAACAGAGGTATATTTGGAAAGTGATAGGCATACTTAGTACAAAAGAAAGGAGATCACATTACTAGTGGAAAACCTCTTTAAGTTCAGTACCTACTAAGAGAAGGCATATCATTGGTAATGAAAAGTAAAGAGGACCATTTCCACCTCCAAATCAGGTGGGCTTGTGCATTATGATGAGCTACTCAACTACAAAGGGCCCATATATTGTGATCACACAGGGACCCCTTGTCTGTCTATGTCGGCCCGTAAGTACTTAAACATATTTTTGAAACATTATGCCTATGCTCACTTCTGCATTGTGCCTTTTCTATAAGTGTAAGCCATCACCTAGTGCCAGATCATCAGACATTGAATCTTAAAAGCGGTTGACAGAACTAAAGCCAGCAATACATGATAGGTTTGAGATCATCTAAAGTGTATTGGGCCTTAACTCATCTTTAATGTGGTCTGTTGGGGTTTCAACTATTTTTGAAACATGCAGCACTATTGTTGCAATAACACTTAATGGAGCTCATGAGAATGGGTCTGATGTGAGCCCATCCCAATATTCTGTTCAGCTTTAACAGTGTTCCAATATTCATGGTCTATTGATCAGACCTGAACCATCATGAACTATTACCATCCAATATAAGTTAAGGATACCACTGATTCAACAATTATCATCATTTCTCATTATTCGTTAAATTGGATAACAGATGGTTACGTCTACTGACGCATTTATTACTACTGCTCAAATCCTCTCCAAACTAGAGTACCTGGCTGTAAAACACGCTCTCCACATGCAGATCTGCCAGCTCACATAGCTCCAGGCAATAAAAACCTTATTCAGCAAATTACCATTACTAATCCTCTGGCTCACCTTTAGTGCTACTGTATTTTGACCTCTAATTCACTGGCACCAGGAAGCCTGTGTTTTCCTGCCCCCTTTTATAATAGTTTTTAGCTGATAGATACTTGAAAGTGGGGTCATTAAGGTGAAGGCAAACAAGCTGGTAGGTCTGAAATACGCCTCATCTCCTTACTAGAGCAAGTAAATCAAGAATGTTTCCCTAATAAAGCTGAGCACTCATCTATGCAAACTAATATACTGGCATATTCATGTAGCCACAATCCTACGCCCCGATTCAACATTTCCAGGTTGTTTTAAGTGACTTTTCTTTTGTCTTGTAATATTCATTTTTTTTTTTATGAACAAAATACTTGAAAATGGCGAACTTGAGTTGATGAAATTTTACGACAAAAGATGCTTCTTTTTCTTGTTTTATTTTAATTTTCTTTTTTTGGTGTCTAAGTCGCACATTCCTTTAAAATCATAACTCAATAGTCTTCAATTGTGTAAAAATAATATTAAATGCAAAACTGTGGATAAAATAGCGGAATAGGGTCTTATGGTGGGTTTACACGTCCCGATATCGGCGTCCAACTCCGACCAAAAGTCACGTGGTTCGTGCGTTGGACCCGATGGCAAACCGATATCGGGGGTCGAATGAGCGTGCTATTTAACCGCCCGATATCGGATGCCGGTTGGAGCCGGATCGTCCCGTGTGACAGCCCAACTCCGATGTGCGGGACAACGTCACCCATTCACCACCATGTTAAATGTTCGTTCCTGGGTCGGGGGCGTAGACATCGTCGGGACATTGTATCCCAATATCGGGACGTGTAAAACGCCGATCCGATTCTTGGAAAACCGGCCACAGAAAGCGCGCTCCCGCGCCGTCGGATCCAATATCGGACCGACGTTGGAGCATGTAAACCCACCATCACTCAATAAACACAGGAAAGGTGACGAGAACAAGTTGCTCACCTTATAAAATTGTGTAACACACAACCATTATATAGATGTTACACAGCTGCCACAAGATCCATATGTGCAAAGGTAAAATTAAATATTCAGGAACCAGGATAAAAACGTGGAAAGAAATCTGTACTGCTCCGTTTCGAAGTGTATTCTTACTTCTTCATCATGAAATCCACCGAATTTAACAGCAGCACAGTTTTTTTCCATGTTTTTATCCTGGTTCCTGTATATTTTAAAAATGAAATTAAAGTAGAGATAAGAAGAAAGGTGCTAATTGCACCGCTGGATAAATCAGAAGTTTGTTTCAGTGTTTATTTGACCAAATAAATACAGAAACATAGAGAATGGACTTCTGATTTAACTGGCTGTGCACTTAGCATCTTTTTTCATATCTCTACTCTTGTGGGTCTGGGCACGGATTGGTGCTTAATAGCCATCTGTGTCTGCAGAGATCCGATTGTGTCCACTGTTTTTAGGTCCTCAAAATTGGAGACTGCTCTGATTTTGGGCACAGCGGACACTGTCGGACAGCATTGGATCCGATGCTGTCCAATTCAAATAACTTGGGGGTCTATGGAGCTCGGATCTGGTAAAAAACAGAATCGTTTCCCGGATCCGATTTTAGTGTACTGAGAATGCTCAGTACACTAAAACTGATCTGCTTAGTGTAATTTCACTTTAGCAGTGTATCTACATACACTAACATACTTTGATAAAGTGAAATGAAATGAAGCAATGAATTAAAAATAAAAAAAATACTTTGGACGAATCGCCAGAAGAAAGCCATTACTGTGCAAATGCCACAAAGTATCTCTCCTACAATACGCAAAAAGCACAGAGACAAGCCTTCAAACTTCTGGAACAAGGTAATTTGGAGTGATGAGACCAAAATTAAACTGTTTGGCCACAACCATATACGTTACATTTGGAGAGGTGTCAACAAGGCCAATCATGAAAGGAACATCATTCCTACTGTAAACATGGAGGGGGATCGCTGATGATGTAGGGATGTGTGAGCTACAAAGGCACAGGAAGCTTGATCAAAGTTGAAGGAAAGATGAATGCAGCACGTTATCAGCAAATACTGGAGGCAAATTTGCACTCATCAGTCCGGAAGCTGCGCATGGGGTGAATTTGGACATTCCAACATGACAACAATCCAAAACACAAGGCCAAGTCGACTTGTCATGGGCTACAGCAGAACAAAGTGAAGGTTCTGGAGTGGCCATCTCAGTCTCTGACCTCAACATTATTGAGGACTCTGGGGAGAACTCAAGCACGTAGTTCATGCAAGAAAGCCTAGGAATTTACAGGAACTGGAAGCATTTTGCAACAAAGAATGGGCAGCTTTGCCCTCAAACAATAAATGGACTCATCCACAACTACCACAAAAGACTTCAAGTTGTCATTGATGTAAGAGGGAGGCAATATATGGTACTAAGACCTGGGCATGTGAACTTTTGATCAGGGTCATTTGGATGTTTTTGGTTGTCATTATGATTTAAAAAGAGAAAACACAGTAGTTTGACAATAAATGGCTTCACCCAACTGCTAACCATGAGTGGAAAAAAGATTTTTGGTGTATGGTGATTTGTTGCAGCTGCTGCAAATATTATATTGGGTGAATACTCGCCCACTGAGGAAAAGAATCTCAGAACATCTCTCTGCAGCTGTTCCCATGGCAATATTGGTGGGTACATCGGTGTCTGGTCTATGGAAGCGTCTGAGGGATTGTTATGATGGTAAAACAGATGTCTTAACGGTGAATGGTATCGAGAGGGTGATGAGGCGGCAATGTGGAGCTGTTGCTACACAATCGCAAAGCGTTCTGGATCTGGCATTGAATGCCCAGTATCCAAAGGACTTAATTGTAAGACCTACCTAATGTACTTTTACGACACATGAAGTAGATATATGGATATAACATATAGGAGGGTTTCTCTCCCCCTTTTTCTTTCCTTCCTTTTTTCTTCTTTTCTCTTCTTTCTTTTTTTTTTTTTATATTCTGTTGGTTAATATATAGGAGGGTTTATCTCCCTTTTATGTTGAAGTAAAAAATGGAGAGGGGCGGAGCTAGCCAGCTATGTGAGCGGCAGCACTTTCTTGAAGCTCCGCTATATTTATCCGGTTACAGAGCCCCATCCTGAGGCCCGAAGGGTGCGGATGGCTCTCTGCACATTGCTGGAGCTCGAGGTGCTGATGAGCGGTGTCCGGGAGGTGTGTGACCGAACTATCAGCGAAGATAAGGAGAGCGCGGCCTGGAAGAGGAGTAGAGAGGGAGGCTCAAAATGGCGGCCAAGATGACCATGCGGAGGAGAGGCGGCGAGAGACCACTGCAAAGCTGCGGAGGTATACAAGATCCCCAGCCAAGGGTTTCCCCAATCAGCCCCAGAGAACGTAGAATGGCACAAAGGGAGATACACCCCAGATGGAAGTGGATGCCCCCCAAGAGTGCAGGAGACAGTGGGTGCCACAGACACACAGGCTGAGGAGCAGCTGCAGGATCCTGCACTCATGGTCACTGTGACGCAGACAGCTAATCCTTCCACCCTCACTGATATCCTGAATGCTGTGTCACAGGGTAATGCAGCACTATCCCTGCAAATAAGGGACATTAAAGATGAGTTAAAAAATGTCAGACAGGGCATTAGATCCTTAACTGATAGAACCACTGAGCCAGAAGAAAGGCAAAGTGATGTGGAAGATGTACTATGGCCCCTGAGAACATGTGTGGAACAATATGGCAGAATAATACAGAAAATTAGAGCCAATCAGGATGATCTGGAAAACCGACTGCGCCGTAATAATATACATATAGTGGGGGTCCCTGAGAAGGCGAAGGAAATAGAGCCGTGGAATATTTTGAGACCTGGATCAGACAGTCGTTTGGGAATAATGTTTTGTCCCTGTTATTTGCAATTGAAAGAGCACATTGGGTCCCCACTAAAGCTCAGGCACCAGGGGCGCAGACCCATACTGTCTTGATCCAAATCCTCCATGATAGAGACAGAGATGCCATCCTGAGAGAGGCCAGGGACAAGAATGACTTGACTATAGATGGACAACATATTTCTCTATATCCTGACTTCTCTATCGAAGTCCAAAATAAGAGACTGCAGTTAAATGATGTTAAACGCCGATTACGCTCCTTACAAGTGCCTTACTCGATGATACACCCAGCTAAGTTACGAGTAGCAGCCTTTGGATTCTACCCATTTTTTTGAATCCTCAAAGGACGCACGGGATTGGCTGGATAAACATAAGAAAAGAATATGTCAGTCAACAACCTGAGTTTATATACTTTTTCCTTGTGGACCAATAAGTGCTAACTGAACTGCGCTAAATGACCCCCCACCTTTTTTTTCTTTTTGCATCCTTCATGTTAGTATACATCTGGATCGGCTGCTGGTGGAGAGGAGACGGAGCGCCCCCCTCCTCTGCTCAATACTTTTGGCCTGTTGTAGAGACACAAGCGGGCTCTAGATCCTATTTCTATAGCTCTGTTATCTGTTTCCCTCTAACCCCTTTCTACTTGCCTCCCCTTTTTTCTGTAACTAGCTTTTCCTTCCCCTCCCATTCTCTTCTCCGCACCCCCACTTTACCTCTCTCTTCCCTCCTTTCTATAATTTCCCCCCCCCCCCCTTTTTTTTTTTCCTCCTTCCTCTATTTTCTATCCCGTCTATGAATATGCGGAAGTACCCATAAGATCTGTAACAATGATTCCGGTATTATGTGGAGCAAGAAGGAAGTGCAGACTAGAGGGACAGTGTGTAGTACTGCTCATAGTTTGCGGTAGTGGTGAATTGCTCATAATCCCCCCTTTCTTTCTGGAGAGCTGCTGGATAAAGGTCTGGAGTCTCGTAGTGCGCAAAGAAAAGGACTCCCGGCCTCCAGTATTATGTTTGAACTGGAACTTGGGTTTGTTGGGGAGGGTGGGGGTGGGTGAGTTGGGAATTGTGACAACTTTCTCTCAAATTTCTCTTGACGTGTAGGGATATTACGGCTACATTTATATATGGAATGTCCTCTTCTGATGCTCCACTATCTATGCCTTACTTAAAGGGAACCAACCACCCCCAATGACCCCCCCGGACTAATAATATCGTTCCCTACTTGCAGCACATACATGTGCTGCAAGGTTTTTTGCTACAAAAACTGCTTTTTATAACTTAAGATAATGCTTTTGAAACTTTATATACCGAAGGGACGGGTGGGCGTAACTTACATGGTGCTAAAGCCGGGTTGCAGCTGCCATTCATCCTGCTGTGCTCGTCACATCAGTAACGGCCAGCCCTTTTTGCAGCGTCCCAGGCTGGTGCACGGGATGTCATGCCCGTGCACACGTCATCAGCTACAGCCGGGTCGCGAGCGCGCGCTCTGACTTCCACAGCCGAGCGCAGGAAGTCAGAGCGCGCGCTCGCTTCCCGGCTGTAGATGATGACGTGTGCACGGGCATGACATCCCGTGCATCAGCCTGGGACGCTGAAAAAAGGGCTGGCCGTTACTGATGTGACGAGCACAGCAGGATGAATGGCAGCTGCAACCCGGCTTTAGCACCATGTAAGTTACGCCCACCCGTCCCTTCGGTATAAAGTTTCAAAAGCATTATCTTAAGTTATAAAAAGCAGTTTTTGTAGCAAAAAACCTTGCAGCACATGTATGTGCTGCAAGTAGGGAACGATATTATTAGTCCGGGGGGGTCATTGGGGGTGGTTGGTTCCCTTTAAGTAGTCACCATGACTCGAACTCTTAAACTACTGATGTGGAATGTCCAAGGTTTGAATGAACCGACTAAGCGTAGAGCAATATTTGATTATGTAAAATCCTCCCAGGCTGAAGTGATATGCCTACAGGAAACACATATGACCAAAGATAGACTTCATTCTATTCGACATTGGTGGGTTGGGCAATGCTATTGTGGAGCCCACTGGGACAGGGTACGCGGTACCGGACCGAGGTACTGCTGTGGATATCACGGCGGTCTTGGTCCAGACCATGTCCTGGGTTCCGCAAGTAATGGGGGGATATTTACAGGGGAGTTTGTCGTGACCACCGCTACTGCTGAAACTCCGGGGATGATGTTGGGCAGCTGGGGATGTAATGGCTCTCCACAGGTAGAGCTAGGTTCCCCGGGGCAGTGATAGTACTAGTCTATAGATGGTGCTATGGATGTTGCAGGATAGGGGTAGTAGTAGAGATGATGGTAGTTTGTGAGGGCACGCAGGGTTTGAGCACAAGGATCATACACACTCACGGTTTTGAAGTTTCCAAGGCTTTACTGGTGATGGTATTCAGTAGAGTACTGTCCACGGAGTCTGTACTGGGGCCGGGTTGCTCCCACCCTGTCCAGGTCCTCATCTTCCCACTGCTGGACTGTGTGCGTGGCCCTGCTGCCGCTTTAGCTGGGCTGCTGGCCCTGATTCTCCTCACAGGTACCCCCTTTGCTAGGCAACTTGAGTCTTTCCGTGTGCTTCTGACCCCACCGTGTTGCTTCGCTGAGGTACAATGTAGATCTACAACCTCCACTATCCCGGTGTTTTCTGTGTTGCGTGTTTCAGTCACAGATTCGGATCCGGTATCCGGTCTCTGCTCTCCTCTGGGGCGAGTTATGAGGCAACTCAGTCTCCCAGATATGTTCCTCTGTTTCTTGTACTCCTCTCCTCAGACCCTAGCTTCAGGCCTGAAAGTAGTCAGTGATCCCTGTCAGGAGCACAGCACTGCTCCCATTTACAGGTCCTCCTCCTAGTGCTCCCTGCACTAAACTGAACTGTCAACTGTAACTATCAACTAACTACTTCCTCCTCAGACCACAATATATCAGGGAGCTGCTTGAGCTCCCCCTTCTGGCCTAGAGGTGCTAGTGCAGTGTCCAGTGTTGTGTGGGGAGTTAACCCTTGTGATGTTACTGTGGCACATTAACCCCTGGGGTGCCACACTATCATTCCACTTTCTCCACTTATTCTAGGGGTGTGAGTGTGCTGATCTGGAAGAATACCATGTTCAGGGAATCTAATTTTAAAATTGATGCAGATGGACGATTTGTATGTTTGAGGGTAGGTTGAATGAGATTGAATGCCTGATTGTAGCTCTTTACGTCCCCCCTCCATATTCTGATTTGGAGCTGAAAGAGATCCTCCGTTTTGTAGAGAGACAACCGGGGGTCCTGACGATGATATTAGGTAATTTCAATAATATAATTGATAATTCCTTAGACAAATCACAGGGCCCAGTGGAAACAATTGGAGGTCAGACACCTTTTGGGAGACTGCTAACTGAAGTTGAGCTAACGGATATATGGCGGTGAAATAATCCGCAAACGAGACTATACTCTTGCCTATCCCTCTCCCACGGCTCGTTGTCTAGAATCGATATGGTACTGGGCAACCCACAAGCAGTCCGACTGGCAAGGGGAGTGGAATACTTGCCCAGGGCTCTATCAGACCATTCTTCTGTTATGGTGACTTTTGATTGGGTCAGTGGCGGAAGAGGGGAGCGGGCACCATGGTCGTTTAATGCATTCTGGATACCTATCATCCAGGCAGATGCTCGGATCCCTGATTTATTAAGGGAATTTTTGTGGTTAACGAAGGCACGGCCCCTAGAGGAATAATATGGGACGTGTCTAAAGTCTATCTAAGGAGGCTATTAATTACAGAAGTAAATAGAGTTAAGACAAAATCTAGAGCATATGGGGATCTCCCGCAGAAAGAGATCATCTCTGCGGAAGTACAATACATGGAAATTCCGTCAGAAACACATTTTACCATGCTAAAGGATGCAGAAAAACGACTAGCCCAACACAAGCTCTCAAAGGCTGCAGATGAACAATATTTTCAGCGCCGGACTTATTTTGCGGAGGGAGAGGGAACTGGGCATTTATTGGCTACTTTACTCAGGTCTCAATCCGGCCCCGCATTGGTGGCAGAGATTAAAAATAACAATGGGGAACTGGTAAGGTCCTCTGAGGGAATTCTAGCAGCTTTTAGAGAATTCTTTGGGACATTGTATAACTCCTGGGTGGATTTCTTGATGAGATACTTAATAATTTTCTGGGGAATACTAGATTGCCTGCCTTGTCGGAGATGGATGCTGTCAAACTGGAGGCACCAATTAGACTGGAGGAAGTGGAGGAGGCATTAGACTCTATGGCAGGAGGTAAGACTCCGGGAACGGATGGGCTGCCAACGGAGGTATACAAACAAGACTCGGACATATTGCTCCCACAGTTGCTGAAGGTATTTGAAGCAGCTGGAGAGGGTGGACACTTGCCTCGGTCCTTGAATGAAGCAATTATAGTGGTGATACCCAAGGGTGATAAAGATCCTTGTCCTCCAGAGTCGTACCGAAGCTAGGATCAGAGTTAATGGGGAGATCTCGGATCGATTTAATTTATATAGAGGTACTAGACAGGGATGCCACCTATCCCCCTTATTATTTGCTATAGCCATAGATCCCTTGGCAGCATAAATAAAGTGCAATAGGGTCTTACCCAACATAAGCAGAAATCAAATGATCAGAGCTGCTCGAACAACCTTCTTCAATTGTGTGAACACAATTAGTTGTAAACACACAACAGCTGCAGAATCCATGTGCCTAAAAGTATAAACGTCATTTAATTAAAAAAGAAAAAAAACAAAAACCAATACTTGTCACGGGTGGCACGGATGACAGGGTGGAGGCCACGCGCAGACGATCCCAGCGTTTGGCCCACCAGCCATAATGGTGGAGGATGGTCCGTCTCTTTCAGGAGCATTTACCTTCTGTGTTGATGGAAAGAAGGTGTGTTGAGATCTCTCTATTATGGGGAGACGGCTGTGGAGGTCTTGCGCTCGGTCTGGTTTTATCCACCAATGTTGTAGGTCACTAGGACCCAGCAGACTCCTTCCACCTTTATAAGGAGGTTCATTACCCTTCCTCGGTGCAGGTGATAGTTCCTTGTGCACACTTTATCCTTGCTCCAGCAGAAGCTGAGATTGTGGAGGTTGCTGTGTTCTGCTGTCAGATAAGTGTTTCCTTTTTCCAAATGTCTGTCTTCCCTGGTGTTTGTCTTTAGTTGATAGTGGAGGGGTCTAGTGAACCTCTCCATCTGATCCTTAGATAAGATAGATCTAGGATCAGAGAGGGACGAGGTTCGTGGTCGGCGACAGTTGAGGAGACTGTATAGGGACGTTAGGGCAGACAGGGTCAGCTCTAGGAAGTCTAGGGGTCACCGTCTCCTTCTTGTGCCCTTAGCATTAGGGACTCCTGATCCCCCCCCCCCCCGTCGTTATCCTACGCTGGGTGTCTTCCCCACTCCCAGCGTGACATTACTGCACTGGTTGTTAATGATGGGTCAAATAGCAGCTAAGATAATGCTTTTTTGTGTCATATGACTTATTTTCTCACATTTTTCTGTACTCTTATAAAAACTGTATTTTATGGCTGTGTGGGCATGGCCAGCATGTGTCAGTACTTTGTGTGTAGCTTCCGCAGTATCTGAGAGCAGATTGTTAAGGAGCAGTGTGAGGAGCCAGGAGATAAGTGGTTAACAGAGATTGTGACAAAACAGAGAAGCTTGTAAACAGGAGTTTACATCCATTGCTTAGCTCTGTGTTGTAATCTGATACATTATTTCCTCATCAGATGCAGTCAGCAATGTAAGCCCTTTATCCTTATATGGTTACATGCCCAGTATTCACTGAAGATGGGTCTGACTGATAATGAACATAAGTATGCTTCACACACAATATAGTGGGGACACCTTATGGAAGGTTTATGAATGGTAACCAACCAGAATTTTCTAATGAAGTATATTTGAAAGTTTATTAAAGTCACTTGCTCTACATTATTATATAGATATTAGATAGATAGATAGATAGATAGATAGATAGATAGAGTTTAGTTATTGATATCATTTGATTGTTCAATGCACATAAACATGAGGCAAATATGCCAAAAAAAGTGCCGTAATGTAAGCTATTTTCAAATGTACTTGTATTAAAAATTCCCTACCATTCCCTAACTACTCTATCTAACTGCTATTCTATTATTTTTCTGTATTTCCTGTGTGATCACTGATGACGCTTTGTTTCTGGGAGGAGGCATGTGCTGTGGCTGTGTCCCTTGCTCTGATGACACTTCATTTGAGTATCCCAGCATGCACTGGGAATCTCAAACGAAGCTTTATCATACAGGCAATAGGAAAAAAAATACATTAGTAGATAGAAAAAGTAGTTAGGGAATGGAAGAGAATTTTTAATGCAAGCATATAAGAAAATAGTTTTGATTATGGCACTAAATAGACATTTAGAATAATATTTATTTTTACTTCAGAGCACTCCTTTAACATCTAATATAAAAAAGGCAATAGCCTTCATTGACATCAGCATTAAAAAATGCACCATAACAATAAACCTGATAATTGTCATAGAGACCAATTTCCCACATGCTTTACTGCATTCCAAGTCGTAATTTGTATTTATGGTGACAAAGGAATAATGATGTGTGTCAAATGACACCAGAAGAGCTCTCAGTCTTTAGGTGCAACCCCCTCTCTTTGTTCCTACAGATGAATGGGAACCCCTCTCTTTAATTTACCTGCTGCCTTTCAAATTATATCAAATTCCAGCTATGTCTATTTACACTGCTTTGTGGCTAGTATACAATTATATTATACGCACATTGAGTAATACGGTCTGTAGGAAAATGCAATGTTAGGTATTGGGAAGAATGTGCACCACTCACATTGAGGGCTATAGGCTGGTGTTATTCTCACAGTCTGACTTGCAGTAAGTGAGACGAAGCAATTGTGCCATATATTGCAAGAAGCGTCATGACTGGTAAGGGCAATGGCAGAGTTATTTATAAGGCAAGGCCTCTAGAGGATCCAATAATTGCTCAGCACATTACTGCAGACTGGGATGCAACTCCCACATTAACCACAAGAAAGCATCAGATTTGACTGTAAGCAATGACATTCTTAGATTTAATATTAAATGCCAGAGTCTTGTAATTCACACCTCTTTGTCTTAATATGTGTAGGATGAGAAGTTTTGAAATTCTCTGCGGGCGGTAATACAATATAATAGAGAGATTAGGACAATAGAATATCAATTATTTTTTTGTGGTTCCCAAAACAATGGCCACATCTTTCATCTCACATTCCATTAGCAGGACTAGGTCCCCGAGGAATACAAATCCCTTGGAAGTGTCTGCTCTGTTGATGACCTCAGTCCTTCATTAGCTTTATAACGTGCCTCAGGCTGTGGATATGAGATAGTGGAGTGGCAATCGGATTTTTTTAGGTGTTACACCAGAAAGTGTTAGAAACATAAGGGTACTTGCGGCTCAGAACAGAAAAAGAAATAGAGAAAACTTAAATTAAAAGCAAAGCGACAAAAAAAGGAATTAAAATTCCCCCCAAAAAATCAAATGCTTTCTGTATGGAAAGGTAATCCAGCAACTCATCCAGGAATTGTATATAAAACATCTTTCTTCCATCAAGTTAACATCTCAAATGGAAAAAAATTAGTATGAAATCTTTTCTTCTATTTGAGATTTTAACTTGATGGAATAAAGATATTGTTTTATATAAAATTACCAGACGAGTTGCTGGATTACCTTTCCAAACATTTGTGTTCCCTGGATTACTCAACATTCTGCTTCCGTGCACCACCGGATTTAATTGGATTCTACGTGAACCTATTTCTGTGGATACGGGGTGAGCTGAAAAAACTTTGTTGTTCTAAAAAGGGCAACAGTATATACTTTCCCAGGTTACAGAAAATAATTCCATTTATGTGATGCATTCACTGCATTTTCATTGCAAAAATGGATCCAAAAAAAAGATCAAAAACGCACAGTGTGAACATAGCCTAAAGGCCCCGTCACACACTTCAACGTCCGAGCAATCCGATCAATGATCCGACTTGACCAGGATTGCTTGAACATCATTGTTTGATAGCTGGTGAGTTGTCACATGTACAGATATCATGAACGACATAGCAACGACTCTGCGACAAGCGAACGATATTAGTAGTCGTTTGGATGCCTATATTCCTATGTCCTGATTAGGCAAAGTCATTAATGACATCGTTATCAAGGTGTCACACACACCGATGCTGCAGGTTGAACGTTGATCATCGTTTGGTTTGAGGTCCAGTTTACAAACCTCCCATCCACAATCAGCCGACTTATAGTTGATCGTTGCTACTTGTCACACGCAAAAAGCAGTGATGTACTAACAATATCGTTAATGATATCGTAGTGTGTGACAGGGCCTTTAGGGTGATCAACAAGTAGAACAGGCTGCCAGGAAAGGTGGTGAGTTCTCCTTCCATGGAAGAGGCTGGACAGACATCTGTCTAGGGTGATTTAATGAATCCTGCTTTGAGTAGGGGGTTGGACCAGATGACCCAGGAGGTCCCTTCCGAGTCTATCATTCTATGATTCTATGAAAATCGCACACATGTGGTCACACACATGTGGTGTGCAGTGCCGGACTTGTAGTTTATCAGTGACACCCATACTATTAGATTAGGAGGGCTGCCCAGCACTCTAAAAGTGCACCCCACCAGGACAGACACCCTAGTTTACAAGGCCAACATACATGGCCTTGGCTGCATCCTGCATAAAAATATATCACAGATAAAAGGCAGCTGTATTTTCCAAAATACAATATTAATGTACTGCAGGATGCAGCAGCCCCATGATAAAGGCTAAGGCTGTACAAGTGCAAAATACTGATGAGACAACCACTCACACCACTACCATACATGAAGTGGATGGTAGTATTTCAAATGCACACGGATAAGGCTTGTATAGGGCGTGAGTCACACAGATAAGTGTAGCGCACAGTATCTATATGACTTGTGGGCAGGACGGCACTATATATAATTTCACCCAATAACGAGCATTTAGCTCATTAATTGAGTGACCTCCAGCTGTATACACTGAATGATTGTCAGGAAACGATAACTAGAATAGTCTCGCTCACACTGCCAGAATGGGTGCTCACAAGTCATATATTGCACAAATCAAAAAATATCACACAAGGATGATAGAATAAATGTCCAGTTTAACTGGTGCTAAATCCATACACATGTGAAAAGAAGCCAACATTTCGCCTTATTGTAAGCTTTTGTCAAGTTTTATCTAAACATACAAAAGATATACCGTATCTGGTTATACAGAATCATCTGATTGTAACGAGAAAATCGTTAAAAAATATCAAAATATGAAATGGGGGTGGAAGACACGATGGCACAAAAAAGTAAATGAAAGAGACAATAAGACAAGAGAAAACCTTACAAAAAAAACTCGGGTGACGCCATGAAGAATAAAAGAAACTGTACAAATCCAAGATAAAAGAATATACAAATCCATCAATAATCACAATTGAGTATGCCTCTGGTGCAACTCATCAAATATATTGTCTATATGAAAATACAAACCTACATGGCAGGTATACCACATACATGGTATGAAAATACCCAAATGTTACTATAAGTACATATAGGGTGTCATCATCACATTATTTTGCTTCCTTTTATTAGGTTTTCTCTTATCTTTTTGGTGTATCAGATTATTGTATATAACAGAGTATATCTTTTGTATATTTAGATAAACCTTGACAAAGGCTGACAAAAAAGTCAAAATATTGGTTTCTTTCCACATATATATGGATTTAGCCCCATTTAACATGGACATTAATTTTTTCATCCATGTGCCAAAGTTATTTTCTGATGTATCAGGAAACTAACTAGTGTTCTTCGCGATAATCAAGCCAAGGAAAACCATTTTAATGCTGCCTACACACTTGGGGGTGGTTTGTTCAATATTGTTGCCCAGGATTACCAAGCTGTATCTTCTATATTCCAGAATAAGTGCTGCGCTTGCTCATGGGCTGCCCAATATTGCATTTCTGCTCTATTCACTTGAATGAAAATGAGCTACAATACCAGACACAAAGCGATGTTGGGAAGCAGAAAGGGGATGTACAGTCACCAAAAGATCCTCAGGATTCATGACGTCCGGTGATAGTGGCCGGCAACCACTTGTAACCATGAAAGAAATCAAAGGGGAAAAGCCGTAATGTCCAAAATTTCCATCAAATCAGGCAAGACAAACATTTAAAACCATGGAAAATAATTCCTAGCCCCTTGGGGTCACGCCTAATACCAGACACAGACAATGGACGCTTGTGGAGCTTTTTCGGGAAAAAATAAACACCTTTTTCCAAACGGGAACAACCATTACACCAAAAATGCAAATGGGTCTCTATATGGTAATTAAGTACAAATGGAACAAAACAGCTTTGAAACATTGTCATGCATGCTGAGGAGATAATGATTATGTAGTTGTCTAGTCTGGTGGGAAGTATTTTTGCTGCCTAATGATGGCCCTCATGAGAGTTGTGCTGTGTTTACACTCACAGATCATGGCGCCAATAATTATGTCTTTTTTTGACAACACAATAAACTGTTTATTGTTGATCTGAGCTTGCATTTAACTTTAATATTGATTGCTAACTATTTTACAATTTATTTAAAAAATAAGCTGTCGTTGGAGGATATGCTCGTTCATATTTATGGTCTTTCATCATCAGCCAAAAAGATAAAGGGCAACTAATAGTCAATGATGGTTAAATGGTAAAATTGTGTAGGGATACCATTTAGATGGTCTGATTTTGACTATATACAAGTTGATTGGTGCTCATGTACTGGGCCATTTACATGAGTCAAAAGAACCATTGTTATTACAATCATTCTGTCCACATACATATTTTCAGGTTATACCGGATGTTTACATTGATAAGCTTTCCCATGAATCTTCTTTCCTCAATTTTCAACTCGCCTAAATATGCCTCTAGCCATGAAGATGATCTACATTAAGGTATTAATATGTATTAGACAACAATTGGCCAAATTACTATCTAAAGTATATTGGGATGTCTCAACTATCCCCGGATAGCAGATATTACTGAAAAGAAGAATTGGCGTGCCCACTTTTATGTTTCCATGGGACCTAAACCACTGCCAGAGAAGTTTGACAATGACTTCTTCCTCTCTCCACAATGAAAGCATACACACTCAGAGATGTGCTGAGAATGCATGTATGTGTAGAAGGGGAGAAATAGTTTGCAGCCTAATGAGTGCTCCAGTCTGAAGTGTATGGGAAGCTTTAGTGTTCAACATTTCTTAAATTGAGGAAAAACCTTCAAGGTGACGGCCATTAGTGTCTTTTTTATATTTCATTTGTACCTACCTACGTCAAGGTAATCCATCTCTATCAACAGAGACAAATAGGGTCGGATTTCTATCCTCTACTGCTCTCCCGTCTGTCAAACTGCATACAGGCATAGCCGATAGGTATGCTTTCAATTCGGTGTAGACAACCCATATGACTATACCAGGTGCAATTGGTGCTGGGATTTGAGGAAAAGGAAGTTTCAACACTAAAAACAAGTATATGGCAAGTTATAAAGCATTAAAACTGGAAAAGATCATGGAAAATCAGACTTTTAAGTGCACTAAAAATAGTTTTACCAATACTACTCTGGACAGAATCAGTCTCCTTCCCCCTGACAATGAAGTCCCCCTATCCACATTAGATAGCTGTCAGCTAAATTATCTTTCAGCTGACAGCTACTGACTCCCTCATACACAGGACTCCCTTGTACACTGTAAAACTTGGTTCAACCGAGCGCTCCTGTGTTCTCTGTGAGAAAGACTCCTCCAGGGTGAAAAAAGGATCGTCTACTGAAATTCAGTAGGCTGACTAAATCTCTCCCCTCCAACATCCTCTAGCAGGAATCAGTCTTGAGGCCCCCATACATCATAGGCCATAGCTTAACTAGAGTCCAATGGGCCCCGGTGCGAAACTTGGACCAGGGCCCCCCTACCCCTCTACACCCCCTGCATATTGGTCAGATGTATGGGAACCTGTAGCATTCTAAATCCTACAAAGACTTACAAATTGCCTCCCTTTTATTATCTAGTAATGTCCCCCACTCGGGTATATATATCCCCCATCCTGGTATATACAAAAGACATACTGATAAGGTTTAGATTGTGAGCCCCTATGGGAACAGTGTTGCAAATGTATTTAAATTGCTATGGAATTAATAGCACTAAATTAATAAATATTTTATATATGTCCCCCATCCAGGTAAATATGTCCCCCATTCTGGTATAATGTCCCCCATCCTGATATATATTGCTCCCGTCCTGGTATATTTCTTCCAACTTGGTATATATGTCTCCCATCCTGGAATATATGACCCCCATCCTGGTATACATGTCCCCCATCCAGGTATATATGTTCCCCATCCTGATATGTTAAGAACAAGTTTGTTTGGAATGCGTAGATCCAGTCCACACTACATACTATGCTACCATGCTGTTGTCTGCCTTTTACAAAGTTGCTTATATTCATGTGTACTATTGATTTATGAAATAAAAATAAAAACAATTGTTATGCTTTAAAGGATATCATGGCTTTATAAAGATTATTAATGATCATTAATAAATTACAGTAGAGAGTCCTCCATGTTGTAGCTTGTTGTACTTGATTGATTACTTATTTGTATTGTTTTTGACCTGTTTGTTGTATACAATAATATTTATTAACTTATATAGCGCCATGAAGTCCACAGCGCTTTACATATATCAGCAATACTGTTCCCATTGTGGCTTACTATCTAAACATCCTATCAGTATGTCTTTGGAGTACGGGAGGAAACCGGAGAACCTGGAGAGAACCCACACAAACACGAGGAGACCATACAAACTCTGTGCAGATATTGTCCTTGGTGGGATTTGAATCCAGGACCCCGGCGCACGTCTCAATCCCTGATCCACTTGTTGTTCATGCAACAAAGGCTTGACAACAAATGGATTCCCACAACGAAACTGATCAGTCACTCCTAGTTTTTATTAACATGAAACTGATCAGATATAAAATGTTTCATGTATAACAGTCATGACGCCAATACCAGTTCCCGGTTTGACATAGGTCACAAATAGGCACAGTCTTTGCATTTGGTCTGCAGTGGTGAGCTCTACTTCTGTTTGGGTCCATTCACTTGTTCCAAAACAACACTATTCGTCAGGATCTCTGGCGCTCTTTCGCCCTCGGGCCATTCAGTGGGTGCCATTGCAATTACTAGCTGATCATTTGTAGGACATCCGACAGACACCCAAATTGAAGTATACTGTCTCTGAAATGGAGTCTCTTTCAAGAATGGGTGCCTCAAGCTGGAACCCAATATTAGTTACAAAGAATCTCCCTCACTAGAACGTTTTACATCTAAGCAGGGCATTTAGAAAGTCTACAGACTATGGAAAAGTTCAAAGGAAAGCAAAGATCTAGGGATAATAAAACCTTCTGGCATTAGAGATGAAAAGGTTAATATTGAGCATGCTAGTGTTTCACTACAAAACAATAGCTTGAGGCTACCTGCGACAACCTGAGTGGGCGACGATCACCCTGTGAAATGAATTTTGCTAAATTTTCAATGACGATGTATTGTAAGGTGACCGACTGCACAAGCACAGGTGGATGTGTCACTTGCTAATAAGAGTCATGGAAAGGCCAAAGTAGTGGACACAGCTGTTACAGTGACCATCGGAGGTCACAGGCTGTAATACGCTGGAAAATTGGCACATTGATTTTAAATTAGCTTTAATTGGCATTGCGCTCCTGTTTCATGCATTTCAGAGAAATATTACATTATCAGTTATAGTATCTGCTAGTAAAATCACTAGTAAATGTCAGTAAGTCTATTCAGTCTATGGGAGTTAGCCAAATATATATTTCTGGGAAAACTCAACGAAAACCAGTGTTTATTAGAAACAGAAAAACTGTTGGTTCTACCGAAAAAGAGAACTGGACAATAAGCAAGATCAGCCATGATGTTCACTCCGTTTGCCAATTTCACAATATACTTCTATTATCAATCCAAATAATAATGGTATACCGCCATATATCTTCAAGATAATACTGACATATACAGTCCACAAAATACCACTTTTGAGTTTGCAAATTATATGCATTTCTAAATGAATACTACCATACAATTCCCACAATTCTGCTTTCCCAATTTCACATATACCACACACAGTGGCATAAAAACTTTGGGCACCCCTGGTCAAAATAACTGTTAAGCAAGTTAAAGATGAAATGATCTCTAAAAGGCATAAAGTTAAAGATGACATATTCCCTTTGTATTTGTCACGATGGTCTCTCTTTTGAGACTTGTGACAGGTTTGGGATCTGTGTCTCACTCCTGTATTGAGACCTTATTTTAAATGTATTTCTTGCCTTTGACAGTGTAGGAGTTAATGTCGGTTTCTGTTGCTGTAATATTCCTTGGTTGTCTTCCCAGGTGTGGGTACTTTGTGATCACTCTCATCTCCTTTATATGGTCACATGTTACAGCATTTCTTGCTGGTGATTGAACTCCATTCCTGGCCTAGCTACCTGAGAAGGTGCTACTCTGGAAAAGCTGTCCCTTGCCAAGCCGTCTGTTGCCTAGGAAAGTGGCAGCAATGTTAAGTTGTTTTTGTTGTTTCCCTGTCTGTCTCCCCTTCCCCTCTTATTGTTATTAGTGCAGCAATTGGGACTAGTGCTCCCACTGGCCATCTCCCTATTTAATTTAACATCAGGGCCAGTGAGGGACTAGGTATCCTGATCGGCGACGGAGGTGAAAGAACCTGTATAGGGATGGTAGAGAGATCAGGGCACAGCTGCAGGTAAGTGCCGGAGGTCTTATTTCCCCCATTGCCTAAGAGCAGAGCCCTCCATTGTATTTTTCCCAACAGTGTTTCCCCAGTGTGTTGTTTTGTGCAGTATGCCAGACACTGTAGGTCTGTACGTCACTGTCAAGCAATATATACGGACACTCCCTTGTCCACGGGGTGACCGTGTTTTAGGCAAAGTGAGGGCACCCTGCATAGTTAGGACCTTGTAGCACCCCCTTTTGCAAGTATCACAGCTTGAAAACACTTTTTGTAGCTAGCAAAAAGTCTTTCAATTGTTATTTGATGGATTTTAATCCATTCATCCTTGGAAAAGTCTTCCACTTGTGTGAGATTCATGGCTCATCTTGCATGCCCTGCTCTTTTGATATCTAGCCACAGATTATCAATGATGTTCAGATCAGGGGACTGTGGGGGCCATTGTAAAACCTTCAGCTTGCCTTTTGAGGTAGTCTACTATGGATTTTGATGTGTTTAGGATAATTTTCCATTTGTAGAAGTGATCCTCTTTTCAACTTGTTTTTTTACAGATGATGTTATGTTTTCTTCAAGAATATGTTGAAATTTTATTGAATTCATTCTTTCCTCTACCCGTAAAATGTTCCCCATACCATTGGCTGCAAAACAACCCCAAAGCATGATTGATCCACCCCCATGCTTAATAGTTGGTGAGATGTTCTTTTCCTGAAATTCTGTTCCCTTTTTACTCCACATATACCTAAAGAGTTTTATTTTAACTTCATTGGTCCACAGGACTATTTTCCAAAATTCATTAGGCTTGTTTAGATCTTCTTTTGCATACTTCTGAGGCTGAATTTTATGGTTAGGTTGCAGGAGAGGTTTTCATCTGATGACTCTTCCATGAAGGACATATAGGTGCAGCTTTCTCAAAGCAGTATAACATGGTACCACAACTCTAGACTCTACTACATCTTCCTAAAGGTCTTTTGCAATCAAGGCGGGGTTCTGATTTGCCTCTTTAAACTATAGCAAATTGTGGGGTATTGGTTTGTCTTTTGGTCCAAAACACGTAAGCTTGTGAGCCCTACACGGCCTCCCACACATCACAAGTCCTATCCACTAAATTCTCATCTAAAGTGAGCAAAGGACACAAATAGAAATTAAATTTCTTACCCAGCAGATTCAGGTCAGACGACCATTACACTCAGTGCTGTGTGCAGCCTTGCCCAGGTTATAACTGAAGGCATTATGAATGTAAGACACCAGCCCCAATCACTAACAACCTCCTTTCTCACAGAGGGAGTGACCACTGGTTGTCCTGCAAACACAATGGGTTCCACATAGGGCGCAGTTCACACAGGTTTGCACAGTGTATGCCCAGCCTCTTACATTAGCCCCCTTCTCAGTAGGCGGGCTGTTACGGCATTCAACACCGCTACCTGCGCCAGAACAAACGCTCCCATATGGCCCAGCTACACACAGCAATCCTACGAGAAGATCTCACTGAACTTTTTCTTTGTCTTCCAGACCTTTTCTTGACCTCCTAGTTCCGGTTAATTGCCATTTCTTAATTATATTTCAAACTAAGGATAGGACAAGTTGAAAAAGCTTTGCTATATTCTTGTAGTCATCTCCTGTTTTGTGGTCGTCCATCATTTTCATCTTCGGAGTGCTAGGCAGCTGCTTAGAAGAACCCATGGGTGTTTCTTGGCCCAAGGTTAGGAGAGGCTGAGTTTTCATAAAGCTGTAAACCTGGCCCTTCCTAATGATGATAGTGAACAAGCTATAACTGTAACAGGCGAATTAAGGTCAGAAACCTTGGTCAAAGTCATCTGGGCACATAAATCTCCAAGGTTGCCTAAGCATTTGCATTGGCCCATTTCCCTTTTTGTAATTTTCGAAATGTTAAAGATGAAAATATTTTTTTTGTCTAAAGCACAAAGGGAATGTGTCAATTTTAACTTTATGTCTTTTAGAGATCATTTCATTTACAACTTGCTTAACTGTTCACAATAAATGTAATGTTGGCCAAATTATGTAGCAGTATGGAAGCAGGTGATAATCCAGGAAGCATGTGATAATCCAATCTATTTAAAAATTGAGTGATAATCCCACGGGAATCTATAAGATGACCGTAAAGGGCGTCACAAGGACTGTCGTGTCAGTCATCAGATCACCTCCAATTAGTGTAGCTGACTGTGTTCTGCAGGAACACATCTCCTGATTAGAGGTACGACCATTAAATCATACAGTACCGAAGTTTAGGCCGTCCAGGGGCACCTGCTGTTTTAATCTTTCATTAGCATCTGTTGAAATCTTTTGTCTAACCTACAGCAATGTTATGACCACACAAAGAGGAATCTTGGGGCATGGGCTGATCACATAGGTCAAAATACAATTAGGAAATTAGACAAACATTTACATTTCTTACTAACAAATGAGGATGCATTTTACATTGAAGTGAAGTTTTCTAATTTTTTGCATATATTTAATATATTAAAGCCACATTCAATCCTAAAAACAGAAAAATGACTATGTAACTGTAATCACCCACTGGGAGAGGTTTACTAATCAAACCAGTGGTAAGGCTGTATCGATATAACAACAAAATAAAAAAGATACCTGTAAATGTACAGGGAGTGAGTCGGGGCACTTTTACGTCATAGACTTGCCCCAATGCACTTGACCTGGCATGTGGCTTTACACATAAAGCATACACATTGGATTATGAAAAGAGAGGTATACGGTAATTATTTATTGTTCCCTTTGACATATACAACCAAAACCCTAGTTATATTAGTTAAGTCATCCTTGGTATGGCATCATGAGCACCTATGGTGTTTACTAAACCCTGGAACATCAATACTTTGATGGAGTCCTTGTCACTGAGCCTTACATGCTGTGTTCACAGGTATCGCACAACAATATCACAACATTTTGGGGCCTAGTAAAAACCAGACACGCTAAAGATGCTGTCCACAGAAGTGGACTACCCTCATTTGGATGCACCAAAGGACAAGACTGGATGCCAGATGAGGGTGAATTTTTTTGCTTAACACTACGTCCAAGATCTCTTAAGAATTTATTTTCCATAACATAGTATTGTTCTAAAGCCATGATTCTGACCCTGAGAAAGGAGCTGGGAGATAGCTCCGAAACGCGTCGGATTAAAGAACTACTTCAACCAGACGATCCATTGTCCTGGTCTTCCTTTCGTAGCATTGCGGATCATATGACACTTCGTCCATATATGATGATTCTACCATGGCTCATGGACATACCTGATGTCTGTCGAGAAACTCTTTTTGGTAGTATCATGGTGGTCACGAATTCATGCTCTTCTTCATACAATATAGAAGCAGATATATTATTTGGCTTCCTGCTCTGTGTTATAAAATGCATTACTGCTATAAGAATAATAGATGCAAAGTTATTATACACAAACACAATTGGACCTTATGATAAATACTCTGACAAAAAACTAAGTAAAGGTTTCCTGCTATTTCTCCACCCCCTCTCCCCTCCACACACATTTTCCTTCTATCAAGCATTGGAAAGTATATTTTTCCTATAAAGAAAAGCCCTTTCAATGCCAATGGAACCAAATCACAGGGCACCATTTTTGGCATAAGCTGGAAGTTGGCAGCTGCTGGATAAACAAACTTAATTTTCCCATAATGTAAACTCCTGGAAGAATGTAAAATTAATATGTCCCTATAACAATATTACCTTATTTAGCTAAAGCAAACTTAAAGTCTTTTCTTTTTGGATTTATCTCACGCTATTGGATATAGATGTGACACTGCTGAATATAGAATACACCAGGAGCTGTAATAAATCCCAGAAAATGTCCGTATAGTCAGGATTAACAGAGAATATAAACTTCCCTACCATCCATTTGCAAGATTCATTTAAGAAACATTAAATCACGGCAGTTTTTCCTGTAAGATATCTGAACCGTAGTTACATACACAGGTAACCACAGGACCACCAAAGGCATGGATGGATTTCCACAACAGGTAACCCACATACGCACAACACCTTTCACCCCAGAACAGTAGGGGGCGCTCCACTTGCTGCCTTTAAGCAAGATCCCCTATAAATACTGGCGCTGGCGGCGGAGTTAGCTAGAGTGTGCAGTCGCTAGGAGAACTGTGAAGACATCCTAGATGTCGGAGCCGTACTAGGCCCGAGCCAGTTGACCAGCCTAGCCAGTGTGAGGGCCTGCGAGAGAGGTCGAAAGCAAAGCTTAAGGAGTAGAGGAGCAGACTGTGGGCAGAGAAGCCATACCGGTTCACCCCATGATGCAACCCGGACATCGGAGTTCGAGTCTGCATGAGAGCATCAAGCCCAGCAGAAATACCGGTCCACCGAGTAGAGTCCAGTCTCCCGGACACCTGTCATGCAACCAATAGGGGAGCCAGGGACTGCAGGAGAAGTCATAGCGGTAGACCACACAGAGGTTCTCGACACTACAGAACGAGTGAAAGACACAGAGGAGGTCAGGCTCAGTTTTACACGGGTCAGTGACTTCAACAAGGGAAAAGAGACAAGGAGGCCTTATCCATCACTCACTGTGGAAATCCAGAAGTGCCTCCCGACCACCTGGAACGTACCCTGGAAAGTGCCTGCAATTCCATCAGTAAAGGTACAGAAATAATCCACAGTGTGTGGTGTCAGTTTGTCCATCCCTGAACCCATCCGGCCTAGAGACTGTCGCAGCGGCCCGGCTGCTTAACCACCTCCCTGTGCAAATCCCCATCACCTCATCACTGCCCCAGGGACCCCGCTCCACCTATTGGGGAGTTGTACTACTCAAGCTGCCCATCCATCATCCCAGGAGGTCTGAAGCAGCGCTGGTGCCTTCACCAGAATCCACAGGTGGCGTCACAAGACTTTATTATTTTAATTCATTATTAGCTGACCCCAGGGCTACGGGCCCACGCACCAGCCACCGAGACAGCAACCCCCGTATCAACGCCCGGGTACCAAGTTCCCATAGACCCCTGGGTGGGTCATATGCATGTACCTTTAATGGGGTTGTCCACTAATGGATAGCCTAATCAATTCAGGACCCCAATTAAATAAAATAAATGGACTACTAAAATGTTTATCATCCTTCCCTGTATTACCTGTTAAAATTAATAATACTCTGGAAATCAAAAAAAATGGATACACATCTCTCAGTGTAAACAGGATGCTGATCACCCGATGAATAAGCAAAGCACTCACACCACAAAGGATAATAGTTCTCGGCGGGGTATCGTCATGTGTAAACAAGACTCACACTGCCGAGAGCCATGGGATCCTGTGAGCACTAAGCAGTCAACTGCACCAAATGACTGCCGATCGGCAAATCTTTACTGGTTGGCAATCGATTAATAGCCTGTTTACACAAGCAGACTAAAGTAAACAATGTGCAATGAGTGATCTGTAATAGATCATACAGTGTACATAGGCTGTCATTGTGCTCAACAGTGTGAGAAGTGTTTACACAGGACGATGCACCGCCGAGAATGATGATTTTTGCAATGCACAAAAGATTTCACCTAAACAAATGGCTCATTCACCGGCAGCCTGTTTACACTAAAAGATTATCATGAACCAAGTATTTTTAAGAATGCTCAGATGCGATAATCTAGGCTAGCAGAGACATGTAGAATCGTGCACATAATGGCTGGGTGTAGGTTGTGGCAAATAGTAACTTCAGAGATACTTAAAGTGGCACAAAATGTGGCAAGAGTTGTCAGCCATTTGGGATGCAATCAGACCCTCTGGTAGATACATGACGTGGTTTATAGGCCTTCAATATATCCACTAGATATACAATAATTGGGGATGAGCATTAGTAAATTCCAATTTGCACACATGGTATGTGCAAGAGTGAACTCAACATGTAAAAAAAAGTAGTAGGACTGCTTGCACAGCCTTCAATTTGGCATCTGTATACTTATTTTAGAAATGATGACAAAAGGGGTAGCATTTGTTTGTATAAGATACAGTATGTTTGCACTTAATGCAGTCTACAGACCTATTTTTACCACGAAGAACACCAGGAACCAGATAGAAATCTGACTGATCCCATTAAAACTGATTTTGTCCAGTAGCACCTATGGCCACGTCCACACGTTGAGTATATGGTGAATTTTTTACCCCAGTATTTGGAAGCCGAAACCAGAAGTGGGTGATAAATACAGAAGTGATGATGTGTTTTTATTATACTTTACCTCATATTATTCCACTCCTGGTTTTGTCTTACAAAAACTGAGGTAAAAAACTCACTGAGTACTAAACGTGTGAACCCGGCCTAAAAGATCTCTCGATTTAGAGGTTAAAGGAAAACTGTCAGGTCAAAAATCCATATGTAACTGCTATCATTTTCTAATTCCTCGCTCTAAATTCTCTCTATTCATGCATTTCTTTTATTTACATTTCCCTCCTATCTTCTGTAAACATCAAATAATGAGATTCACTCCATCGGTCACTCACAGTGAATAATCCACTTAGTTCTCTGCTGTCTCCTCCCCATTGGATGAATATGCCTGTCCCATATTCACATCACATCACTGAACAGGGCATCAGTGTGGGGGCTGTATTCTCCTCTATGCTCTCTGTGTTTGCAGCATCACAAGAGGTCAAATACAACACAGAAACTGTCACAGCAGGGATACCTGCTTAGGGAAACATATGTTGTCTAGATAAGTCAGATCCGTAAAAGCTCTCTTCCTCCATGTCCTTAACAGAACAGACCACCTGTAAGTGAAACCTGACACTGCACTTTTAGAAAAGGGAGGAGGGAGGAGAGAGCTGCTGAGAGGGAGTAAATATTAACATGACAGTTTATACAGCAGCCGGACTATTCCTGTTTGCTTATAATAGAGAGGACTGATCCAGGAGCTCCCTGCAGGGTCTGACAATGCTGATAGCATGGAAACTACAAAGGGTACAATAATTATTTTATATGTTTTTAAAAGGTCTGCCCAGGCACTATTCAAGGGTAATTAGTATCATACTGAAAAATGACCTGACAGTGTCCCTTTCAGTATCATCTCCATTCCATGAGTCACACCTATCCATATTTATCACACTGGAGTATGTATCATTCATTAAAAAAGCGTTAAATCGTATACTTGAGAATGTTACGATTTTAAGATGTTGGAATAAAATGTACTATTTTATTTGGAAATTGGCTAGAGCTTTTTTGATTTAATTGTTCATTAATTACCTTACATTATTTTATAGGATGAATGAATTTTTTTTGCATCCTTTTTTCGATTTTTTACGGTTAGATAAAAATAGGTTAAACTTAATTTACGGGTCAGTATGAACTTTTGATTGGTTTTAGCAGGAGTTTTATTTAATTCCGCCTTGCCACTGCTACTTATCTTATAGGTGAACTCGTAGTAACATGACTTCCATGGGTTGTTGAGGCCATGTTCACACATTGCAACTGTGATGCTATTTAGCTGTAATTTTCCAAAAATGCTGGAAAAATAGCGCTCCATTAGCGCATATCAAAGGTATAGAGGAAAATGAAAACAAAGGGGGGCTCTCATTCTGGAGGACTTAGTTCGTCTGTACATAGCACACTTTCAATCTTATGGTTATCACGTATTGCTTACATACAGCCATGCTGTAACTATCAACTTATCATGTGCCCCTTCTGTTTAAAGTGGACAACCATTATTTGATATACATGATGGTACAAAGACAAAAAGTATGTCAGCCATCCATAGTTGTCCGTAGAGGTCCGTTTAAGAATAAAAGCTGGAACATAGCACATTGCTAGAGATAACTTCACTTTTTCCTTGCACAAGATTAGATTAATCTCCCCCCGCTGTGTATTTCCAATACAGATGTAAATCATACAGTCGAGTGTATTATAGCTGTGACTCAAGACCACTGCAAATTTAGAGCTGCATTTGGAAATTTTATGCCTTTGCATATTGTTTCCAAAAGAAGAACAATTGCATGAGAAAAAGGTTTTCTGCTTCTTCTTCCCTAGAGACTAGAACAGTGATGTCCAACCTTTCTTACCTTGAAAGCAACTTTCAGCTTTGAGAGACTTTATATTCAAGATAACGATAGGCAAAGTTTCTGCAAAGAAAGCAAACCGAGATCTTCTGCCCCTGTCCCTTATAGGCATATCCTTACATCCAACGGTTCCCACTTTACCCCCATTTGGTAATCTCACAAGTACACTCCCCACCCTACTGCATCCAGCATCAAGCACCCGTCTTACTAGAAGTATTGTCCTTTCACCAGTCTACAATATTTTTCTCCCCTCACCAGTATACTCTTATTCAGACCTGCACGTCTGTGCAGTGTAAAGTCCCAGTTACACACACAGATAATTGTGCAGATATTGTTCGTAGATCTCTGGTTGCAGTGAAATCATGGACACATTGTTCCTTTTTGTGGCCGAGTACAAATGTAACAATGTGTCCATGATTTCACTGCAGCCAGAGAACAATCTCTGCACAATTATCTGTGTGTGTAACGGGGCCTTAACACCCCAATGTCATCATCTGGAGACCTTTTCTTCATAGCTGTTTTTTAGACATGGGATACCGCCGTGAGACACATATTATGGACCCACGAGCTATAGGTTGGAGACCACGGGTTACAACTTTGGACCTATAGGTATTGTGTGCGCTGCGGTGTGGAGTCTCCGTGAGCCACTACATTCTTTCCCACTAATGATATTAGTAGTGGATAACTCCTTGCATCAATGGCGTTCATTAACGTTCTGTCTTGGACTTCCAGTGTTTTTGCACGAATATTATACTCAGCAGTATTATAATTGCTATTAAAGAATCCAGAAACCCCAGGGGACCCGATGCGAAGGCTCCAACGGGGCCCCCAATTATTGCAAATCTTTAATAGTGTTAGTCTTTTTCTATGGGCCAGAGGGACTTTTGGGGCCCCCCTAGGCTGCAGGGCCTGGGTGCAAACGCAACTCCTGCACCTATTGTAGTTACGCCCCTAGCACTCGTACCTATGACAATCTCAGGGGCTATTCAAGTCAGATTTGACCTCAGATTGAGTGCTCCTTGCACAGTCACAAAGACATGTCCAAAAATGATCCAAGTGTCAAATCAAAATCGGCAATGCAAGTCTATAGGTCAGTGAAAGAATTGACTGTATATGGATGCCAACCATTTGCTGTCCTTTATTCAGTGATAAATAGGTGAAGGTGGAGAAACATTTTTGTCTCATCAGTGAAAAAAATGATCAAAACCTCTGATACAATTGATGAAAATCTCATGACATCATAATGAAAATAGCTGACAAAAAAAGGTCCGTTTTTCTCATAAGTAAAAAAATCCTGACAACTGAATGTTTCATGTGCCTGTGAACTGATCCTGTGATTGGATCACAGCTGCAGAAGAGAGTGAGAGATTAATCTCTCCATCTCCTCCACTGCCAGCCTCAGGGTATATCTGTGGTGAGCCACGGGGGGAGGCATCAGATGTTGCAGAGGGGCCAGCTGGAATATGTAGTTCCACTGGCAGCAGACAGTAATGTCATAGTAGCTGAAGTAGGTTGCCGGATCCCTAAACAGTGGCAGGGCCGGCTCCAGATTTTTGTTGGCCTCGGGCGAAAGAGTCTTAATGGGCCCCTTTTACACTCCGCCCCAGCTCCTCCAAATTTTATATGATACACACAGCTCTGCTACATGCCCATACACATAGATGGCTCTGCTACATACACACTACACATAGTACACACACAACTCTGCTATATGCCCAAATGTAAAGACCCCCGGCAACGGTGGGGGTAAGATTCTGTTCTGATACAGTGATGCCACTGACAGGAAAAATGAGCTTCCAAAAAACTAGGAAAACAATAACAAGACTAATTATAACAAAACTCACCCCTGTTTATATGGGGAAGAAAAGTGAATAAAATATACAGTGAAAATTTGAACCAAACAACTTGTACAAAAGAATTGTGTTTTATTTTTCTTACCAGGGAAACAGCCACATATCCCTGGTCCCAGTAAGGAGATGTCTTCCCTTGAGCCAATAATGCCACCGCCCTCCCCTGAATGTGTCCGGACTTAAACAGGGCTAGTTCCTAAGGGGAAGCTGTAATATGTGTCTTTTCTCCTGGTTCACAATCTTAACGCTATTCTCAAACAATAAACTTTCTGGGATCCCAATATGATCAAACTCTGCTGTACAGCGAGGTGCATTACAACCCTAGTTCACCTAACAAGAATAACATAAAATAAACAACCATATTCAGTTCCCATTTTCAAGAACACAGATAATAGCAAATTCATTTGATTAGCATGTTCTGTGGTAGATTCCAATCCAGACAGGTGGGTGCCTTGGGAGCTTCACCATGGACTGTGGCCTTTCTGAACTTCGCACCACGCTATCAACAGTCGCTGACAAGATGAACACAGTTCGTGCCTCACTGACACCGTCCCATAGAGACTAGTCATTTAGGTTGGTCTAAACACCTAGCTGACCCTAACTAACGTGTTGGACCGGAGAGGGGAAATCATCCTTGTTTAAAACATAGGGTGCTTTACCCTCCGTGGGCGCCAAATCACACTTCACAAGATGACCGTCTCTTTTCAATGTTGTCCCACTGTTGGGCTTCCACGCGCTCTCCACCGAACAAAAATAGAGGATTATTGTCCCAGACGTCACCAATCACAGGAGCACGAAACTGCTGCACTCCAATGGGGAACCAGGTTTGTCTACTCCGGACCTTCCTTTCTCCCTCTTCAAACAGGAGTTCCCAGACCTCGTGCGTCCCGTCTCCACTGCAACCAACCCCCTCTCTACCAAACAAACTTTATCCGTCCTCAGCTTGAGTGGCAGAGCAATGGTGCAATAAAAGTATTTTATAAATCAAGCAGAAAAATTGCACTTTCACTACACAGTTCGTCTATTATTTGCACCGCAGCATTCATAAAATTATTCAAGTATTGTTTTGTTAACACTTAATAAAAGTTAGAACAACAGTGAGTGTCACTGACATCTAGTGGTCAGCTGTCATCGTTACCGCTGAGGCTTTTACTCATAGTCATCACCAACACGCATATCTCTATACACCCTCTTATAACGTCTGGGTGCAGGTGTTGTATATGACCCCCTGGGGGCGCTCCTGTAGTGGCAGTGCCAGCTCCAGATTTTTGTGGGCCCCGTGCAAAAGAGTCTTAATGGGCCCCTTTTACACTCCGCCCCCGCTCCCCCAAATTATATATGACACACACAGCTCTGCTACATGCCCATAGACATAGATGGCTCTGCTACACGCACATGTAGACACATAGCTCTGCTACATGCACACTACACATAGTACACACACACAGCTCTACTACATGAACATACAGATACACACACAGCTCTACTACATGAACATACAGATACAACACACTGGTACATGCCCAATTCATGCACATACAGATGCACACAGCTCTGCTATATGCACACTACACATAGACATACATGCCCTTAGACATAGATGGCTCTGCTACACGCACATGTAAACACACAGTTCTGCTACATGCACACTACACAGAACTGGTACATGCCTAATTCATGCACATACAGACAGACGCAGCTCTGCTACATGCACACTACACATACACATTTGGCTCTGCTACATGGACACTACATACCCAGCTCTGCTACATGTACAATGCATGGACAAACAAACACACACTGCTCTGCTCATGTATACAATACATGTACATATATATACACACAGCTCTGCTGCATGCACAAAACATGCACATACAGATACGCACCCAGCTCTGCCAAATGGACACTACATGCACACTACACACCTAGATTTGCTACATGTACAATATATGTACATACAGATACACACACAGCACTGTTACACGCACATACAAACACACACAGCTCTGCTACATGCATATACAGATACATAAATACAGATATACACAAATACACACACATACAAACACATAGATACACACAGAGACACACACACATACAGACACACCATACATAATCAGACACACAGACACATATACACACACCCACATATATTACCACATTCAGATGATTTTGATCCGTGCAGAGTAGGAGAGGAGGCACTGGGAGCTGCACCTAGGCTGCAGAAGTTAAGCAGAAGCAGTTTCTTCTAGGACCTTGATTTCAATCGTATGATAAGTCACATGACTGGAACTGTCAGGTCCTTCAGCTCTCAGTAAGCTTTCTTTCCTGTTGTGTACCGATCACCTAGATCAGTATAGAGCAAGAGAGGAGAGAGGCCAGCTGTCCATGAGCGGGTCTCCTCTGCTTCCACTCTCAGGCAGCTGTGGGTCCTTTCACTGCTTCAGGGCCCCGGCATCTGCCCAGGTATGCCGGGTGCTGGCGCCAGGCCTGTGTAGTGGTGATGTCTGGTTGCAGGTGTTGTATATGATCCCCAGGGGTGCTCCTGTAGTAGTGACGTCTGGTTGCAGGTGTTGTATATGACTCTCCGGGGGGGCTCCTGTAGTGGTGATGTCTGGGTGCAGGTGGTGTATATGATCCCCCAGGGGCGCTCCTCTAATTTTGATGTCTGGGTGCAGGTATTGTATATGACCCCCTGGGGTGCTCCTGTAGTGGTGATGACTGGATGAAGGTGTTGTATATGACCCCGGGGGCGCTTCTGTAGTGGTGATGTCTGGGTGCAGGTGTTGTATATGACCCCTGGGGTGCTCCAGTAGTTTTGATGTCCGGGTGCAGGTGTTGTATATGACCCCTCAGGGGCGTTCCTGTAGGGGTGATGTCTGGGTGCAGGTGTGGTATATGACCCCTCAGGGGCGCTCCTGTAGTGGTGATGCCTGGGTGCACGTGGTATATATGACCCCTCAGGGGCGCTCCTGTAGTGGTGATGTCTGGGTGCACGTGAGATTCCAGGACGAAGTGCCTTAATAGTCCGCGCTGCTGCCCAAAAGAACCACCAGACTCACAGGGTATCTGGGTTGATGAAGCTCCATCAACCCAGATACCCTGTGAGTCTGGTGGTTCTTTTGGGCAGCGGCGCAAACTATTAAGACACTTCATCCTGGAATCTGATCTACTCCACAGGGTACTGTGGAAGTGCGATCCCTGCAGCAGCTGCATCATTCTAAGCGAGTATTCTGGTTGTGGGTCACACAACCTGACCAGGTGAGCAGATTTCATACCATCTATCACCATGCATCTCTGTTAGGAGATAAGACCCTATTGCACATTCTCATTTTTAACAGATGGGTGCACATGTGGTATATATGACCCCTCAGGGGCGCTCCTGTAGGGGTGATGTCTGGGTGCACGTGTGGTATATATGACCCCTCAGGGGCGCTCCTGTAGTGGTGATGTCTGGGTGCAGATGTGGAAAAAAAAAAAGCTCAGCATACCTGCAAGAGAAGCTGATATGTTGCTGATTTG